>CM040986.1:9111767-9121847 GCA_022985145.1 Pangasius djambal | reverse complement strand
CCCATTAGCAGCTATTACAGCTCTACATACTCTAGGCATCCGAGCCGGTGTCTTGTCTATCATGGAGTGGCCTGCCCAATCACCTGACCTTAACCCCATTGAGCTGCTATGGGAGGAACTGGACCGTGATGTCCGTAAGAAGTGTCCAACCAGTGTGAATCATCTTTGGGCAATCCTCCAGGAGGCTTGGAGTAATATAGCAAGTCAATGTTTGAATAAACTGACTGCTCGGATGCCTAGTGTTGTCCCTTATTATCAGTGCAAAATGGTCACTAACTAAAGAGGATTTATGCTGATATTGCCCAAAAACCCTATTTTGTTCAGGCGTTTCCAAACTTTTGGAGGGCAGTGTATATATATATATATGTATGCTGTCCTATCTTTAAGATTCCTCATGCATTCCTCATTATTTTACATTATTATTTTCAAGCGCAACCAGTTATGTCTATTTAAAATATGATATTGATTTTTTTTTTTTTTGCAGATAGCGAAGGGAGAAATAGATACAGCTAGGGGCAAAAGATTGAATCTCCTGTGATTTTGGAAAAAGAGAAAACCATTTTACAATTTATTTACAAAAATTGAATTGTAAGGTCATCAAAATGAAATGCAGGAGTATCCTGCAACAAGACAGCAATCCAAAACATAAAGCAAGATCAACATAAATTTACTTTGAACTGCGGTTTTTACAAAAGATCTAAATGCTGCACAGAGGATATGACGACGCTGAAGGCAGTTATAAAGGTGAAAGGTGGACATGCACATTATTAGCGAATATTCTTTTTGCATTCAGTAAAAGTGCAAAGGTTTGGTTTTGAAAGGAAAGTTTTGAAAGATATCGTACACTATTTAAAATGTATTGGGATAAAGACATATCTATAAAACCAAACATACTAATTACATTGTCAACATCATTTTGTTGTAAAGAAAAAAAAAAAAAAGATGCAAAAAAGCATACATAATAAAGTTATAAAATGTACAGATATAAAGTTAAGGCAAATGTATATACATGAGAATATATGGTAAATAGCACATACTCATATCTAGGATTACACACATTAGAGGAGACCAGAAGAAAAGGAACAAAAACTAAGAGTGCAATGTGATGTTACTTGTCATTTTTAATGGCGCTAACAGGCACACGTGCCCACACAGACACAGCTAAAACTTTCTGCCATCATTCCCTGTTGGATTGCCTACATAAAGCTTTATATGATCCCTTTGGAGTGGCAGACCCTATTGAATTTCCTTTCTAATTATAAAAAGGTGTGGAGTGTGTCACAAGGAGTGTATTTGTAAGAACCCATTAAAATGCTCGCACCTTGCCTCCTAATATCAGCAGCACTAACAGAGCACTCAATGCAGGCACACAGTCAGATCATCAGGTCGCTATGACATTGCTCGTAGACATGTACTCTAAAATAACGGAGGCTATATCAGTGTGTTATTCAACTATGTTACACAGGATGAGTTAGAACGTTCATTCGTTCATCCTTTCATGGAAAACCCAGGAGTGTAGTGTGAAAGGTTGAATATTATCCTCAATTTTTATTTTCCCAAAGGATCCATGAAGCAATGAAGCATCTGAAATATGTCTGCTTCCGATAAATGATCGAATAAAGACATTAAGTAAAGTCTTTTAAGAAGATAATGAGGCCAGCATCCCTGACAATCTTTTCATATTTTAAATGTTTTCCCTCAAAGGATACTTTCTCTTATTAGTGACATAATATGCAGCTTTAAACCTGATAGGCTATTCACTTTAAAGTCCTAGCTCTACACTTAGCACTGTCCTCATTTACATAAATTGGAAGTGTGCAGACAGCTTCTCTGCCTTAGCTTCTCTAATTAGATTCTCAAGTAGCTAGCAGTGTTGTTTCAGACTCAGTGTTGGCGAGGGGACAAATAATGCTTTTTTTTTTCAGAAACAAGGCTTATATGGTTTGTTTTTGCCTCTCCACTTTTCCTGCCATGACCTGGTCATGTTGTGTTGATGTTGTTTGGGGAACAGAAGCACATTAGAGTGGGTCTGCAAAAAGCAGAAAATAAAAAAATGGTCTTCAGATGGGAAACAGAGACAAATTAGTGACTGAAATATAGAAAGACTGATAGAAGAGCGTGATATATCTGAGAGAGAGAGAGAGAGAGAGAGAGAGAGAGAGCATATTAGAGTATTAGTAACCATACCTTAAATCCAGAAAGGTTTAGATTACCAATTCATCCAAAATGTAGCCTTCTCATTTTATATGCATGTATACTTTGCCATCCACTGTAGGGAAAAAACATGCTGTGGAAAAATATCCTTTATTTTTACAGTCCTTAAATTTTTATACTATGTATGTTGTTATATGCAGAGTCAGGTTTTTCAATCTCAGAACAGTATTGTCCCCTGTGACGTGTGATTAAACAGAAAATTGGCAGATTGGTTGTTTGTGAATCACGCTAAATGTGACATATTGAAACAGATACATGGTATGTGTTGGTATAGCAACGGTGGCATCCGCAGTCACCGTTATCTGCCGTGTTTTGTTTTTCATGCATCAATTACACAGTGGCAATTGGCCAATATTTTTGTGCTTGTTTTTTGGGCAAATGATTGTATTTCATCCAAATACTTGACAGGAATGTGTCAGTTGACATTTTATAATCACAAGTAATGAATACATTTGCAAGACAATTAATCTAAAGTCTAAAATGCTGTGTTTTTTCACCATCCTGCAATAGAACTAATACAGATAAAAGACTATCATACAGTGATTTTATTTTTTAAAACCCCAAAGGTGCAGTAGTGTTGTGTAGATTCTTATATGTGGAGGCTGTAACTGCAGTTTTTCTGGGATTGATTAGATCAGGTGTCATTGTGTTTGGAGGTCATAGAAAAGGCACATTGGAAGCCTGAGGCTCCAATCCACTGATATTGTTCATGATGGGATAAATAATTATTAAGCCTTAAATGTCAGCATATTATGATATTATAACGCAATATTATAACGCATATAACATTGCATCTCCCTAAACTAAGTTTACATTTTACAAGTAAATAAATCATATCGCTTATATTCAAAGTTATACTTCCATCATCCACAACTAGACATTTTACTGAAATTGCTAAAACTTATTCCTTTCTCATTTATGATTGTGCACAGCCAATTATTCATAATGCTACCTGCACAGAAATGTGCTTAAAGTAGGGTAATTAATAGAGTATTTCTTTGGGGTCTCAGTGAAGAAAAGAGAAATATCGAGGAAAAGAATGATATATATATATAAAAAAAGAGTTTCTTTTAGTGATGAAAATTTAGTGACAGTCATGCTTAAATAAAGAAGAAAATTAACTCTCTCTTCTTTTTTTTTTGGCACTTTTGGTTTATTTCATTAAATTCATGAAGCTTCACTGTCTCTTTAACATTGTAGCCAGCCTGGCTAAATCCCTAAGATTAACAGTACAGTGTAGTCCAGTGCACACACTTACTACCCACAATCCCTTAATTTATCTCCATTGAATGGTTACCCAGGGACGCTTATGAGAATCTTCTCCCTCAGGCATCCATTTCCTTTGGAAGACAGAGGGAAGTGATGTTATAGATTGATCCACTTGGAGGACACCTAACAGTTATGTGAAAAGAAAAGGAAGTGCTGATTTACAACCTAGTGATTGCAGTACATCCCTGATATTAGATGTTTCAGAGTGATGAAGGGGATGTGAAATAGTAGTCTTTTGCTTTTTACATGACTCCAGGCAATGGAACTAGCAGCTTAGACGGAATGGAACATGGCTAATACTGTTTATTGTGTGACTAATTTTGTGTTTATTGTGTGACTATTAAACTTTGTAAGGATTTCTACGGATGAACTTTTTAAAGGTTGATCACCTTTACAGCAACAAGACAAATTAAACAAACAATACTAGAAAGGAAAAGCTTCTTAGCTTGAATTCGAGGTCCAACTTGGTTTACATTGTTTGGTGCTGGTCTGTTACTGGAATATCTGCTGGATGACTACCAAAACCTTATTGCTAAAGCTGCTCTTGCTTGTTGCTTGCTAACAATCAGCATGCATTTTGTCATGCTGGCGACTTGTCAGCTAAAAGTAAAGATGACTCCCCTAAGATTTAATCTACAACCTGACTCTTTATAGGTGACTGTCTCTTTAAATCTTGTGCTCTGCTGAACATTGGCTATTAGCAGGACCCTGAAAATGTTCATCTGAATTCACAGGCTGTGGACAGACTGTGAGGCATTTGCACAGACTGCAAAGTGTTTATTAGGAAAATGATTAATGTATGAAGATTCTTCTCTGTAAGTCATGCTGCTGTCATGCTGGGTTCTGCATTCTCCTGGCAGCCTCATTAAACCTCTGCTGTGGGCAGCACATGAACTTTTGATGATCTGTCAGGAACAGACTTTTGTTGTGTAAGGAAAATGTGGATTATATGTCATGGTCAAGTAATACATTTTATTTCACACACTGAATAATAAAAATACTAACAGAATGGAAGTAACGGGGAGCCAAATTACACCTTAAAGATCATTTTAAACGATCATATGTATTTAGATAATTGTCTAAAGGCATACAAAGCTGTTATATTGGCATAAATAATGGAATAATGGCATAAATAATGGAAAATTTTCTATTTAAAGGCAGATAAAAGCAGGCTACAGAACTGTTCAGTGAGCACTGAAACACCAAATCCTGGAAGCATTTTCTATTACATTGAATATGTAGAAAGGGAAAGAGCATAAAGGAAATAAAAGAGGAGCGACACAGCTGGTTTTAGTGCCTCACAGAGAGGGCTTTTTGTTGAGGACTACTCAGCCATCACATTTTGACAACTGTAATTAATCATTTTACAGCGAGGAAACATGATTAAAACAGCCACAATAGTTAATGATTGCAAAAGGCATTTCCCCCCCCCCACTTATTACAATACGCAATAATAAAAATGATGGTCATTAATTGGCTACATTTGAAAGATTTGTGTCATGAATTCTGGGTTCCCAAATTTATCCACTGTATTCATGTTGCTCAGTGGTATTGTTCAATATCGACTGAGTGGAGGTGGAAATAATTTAGCACCTCTGGAATAATGGTTACAGAAGCAGATGCTCATCTCTCATTGACCTTTCACTGATTTCACCTACTGCATTTACGTAATGCAAATAATTAGATGAAATACATTATATACATTAAAACACAGCAGTATCTCAATTATCTCAATGTGACATTCTAAAAGCAAGCATATCCCGACAACTACACTTTCTGACAGCAAGGTTTAACATAGCATACCTAATAGCATAGGGCTCACTGCATCACTCCTGAGGCAAAAGCACAGTGAGAATTAGATATTCACAGAAAGAGATTTTTTTTTTTTTTTTGATTCAGAGTGTCTAGTGTTTAGATGGAAAGCATGAAAATAAACCTAGAATAGTGGAATATCATTAAACATTAATGAATTGTATATGGGGGTGCTGGTATCCAAAGCTGATCTAGGGTAGAGAATATGAGTAATGGGGTAATCCTCACAAGAGCAACTATAAATTCTACAATTATTCAATGAGCACAGAGTGTTATAGCCCATACAATTAAAATTTAATGTTTATGTTTACTGCATTATCAATTTGACTAAAGTTTTTTTTTTTTTTTTCTGGGGTGATTCTGGAAGCTACCATAAAACATCTTAAAAATGAAATACTTTAATATATATATATATCTTACTCCATCAAATTAATTACTTTTTCTTTTTTCTCAAATATTCAAAAATTCTTAATTTCTGTAACACTAAGTAACACTTCTGTAGCTCTATTAATCATCCATAAATGTAAAAATGTTCAATAATAAATAATAAAATACATCAGTGATACATACATAGCTGCTTTCATGGGTATTACTTCAGTAATTCTGAAATACAAACCAAGGGTTAGTTACCATTCAGCACAGCTTGATTTAAGTGTCGATTAAGTGTGTTGATTAATTAATTTGGACACATTTAACCCAGAAACATGTTTAGAGATCAGTTAGATATCTATCAAATTGATCAAATATCACATTTAATTCAAATAGAATTGAAAGTGGGATGGCAGTTTTACGAAAGGGACAAGCTCTTTTGTCATTTCTAAAACTAGCAGAATGACTTAAATCCCCTTAAATTCACACCTCTGACCACAGTCAAACTCTGAAATCCTCTGTCATCTTCTGGTGCTCTTGGTATGGGTTTCTTACTCAACATTAGTATATAACCTTATTACTCTCAAAAAGGATACTTGCTCATTTAAGGCTATTTAAGACCATTTGAATGTACTGTATTTATTAGTAGACATCTGAGGGACACATAATTGCATCATAAAAGACACAGCAGGGTTATATCTTATGCTTTTTCTTTGGATGGGGTTCTCTTTTTACAGGTTTGTTCCTTATGCCATCTCAGAGAGTTTTTCCTTGCCACTGTCTTCTCTGGCTTGCTCATTAGGGATCTAGATCTAGACCCAGATTTCTGTTCTTCCTGTGAATCATGTTACTTGAGAAAAGTTCCACTGCAGTGGAATTTTTATGAGGTCAACTGGGTTGACATATTAAAGTAGACAGTAAAACTGATATTATTTTTGAACAATTGACCTACTTATTTCATAAAAGTCTGTATTAACAATAAGAACATACATTGTATTTAATGTAACTCTAATCAACAATTCTATATACTCTCACCATTCCAGTCATTAGGAAAACCATTCTAATAATGGGTAGGACCCCACTTTGCTCTCAGAACAGCCTCAATTCTTTGTGACATAGATTCCAAAAGGTGAGATTTGTATCCATGTCAACATAGTTGCATCACGTAATTTCTGCAGATCTGTCAGCTGCACATTCATGCTGTGAATCTCCCATTCTACCAAGACAAGACAAGACAAGACAAGACAAGACAAAACAAGTGGCTTTATTGTCATTTCAACCATATACAGCTAGTTAGTACACAGTGAAATGAAACAACGTTCCTCCATGGGACCAAGGTGCTACATAAAACAAAACACAGAACTACAGTAGACATTACATATATTTACATAAAGTGCACAGTGCAAACATGTGCAGACGGCACAAGACAGTACAAAAACTGTCAAAACAAGACAATGGGCAGTGACTAGCACACAGTACTAATAAAAATAGCACACAGTACTGCACAGTAGTGCAAAAGATTGACAAAATAAGTTGCTGAATGTAAACATAAGGACTAGCAGCCAGGTGGAGAGTATAAATATACAGTATATAATAAATATTTATAGCAACAGAAATTGAATACAGGTGTGTGCAAAAATGGCAAAGAGGATGGGGAGATGCCCAGTTGAGTGTGTGTGTTTTCAGTCCAGTCACTGAGTGTTGAGGAGTGTGATGGCTTGGGGGAAGAAACTGTTGCATAGTCTGGCCATGAGAGCTCGAATTCTTCGGTACCGTTTGCCAGACAGCAGGAGGGTGAAGAGTTTATGTGAGGGGTGTGTGGGGTCATCTACAATGCTGATGGCTTTGCGGATGAAGCGTGTGGTGTAAATGTGTGTGATGGATGGTAGAGAGACCCCGATGATCTTCTCAGCTGTCCTCACTATCTGCTGCAGGGTCTTGCGATCCGAGACAGTGCAATTCCCAAACCAGGCAGTGATGCAGCTGCTCAGGATGCTCTCGATAGTCCCTCTGTAGAACATGGTGAGGATGGGGGGTGGGAAATGGGCTTTCCTTAGCTTTCGCAGGAAGTAGAGACGCTGCTGGGCTTTCTTTGTTATGGAGCTGGTGTTGAGGGACCAGGTGAGGTCCTCCGCCAGGTGAACACCAAGAAATTTGGTGCTCAACTTTGAATAGCACCATTTTGGATCCGGAGCGGCCGCTGCATGCTACTGCGGCGCCGCCATCTTAGGTTTTTCACACGCCCTAAAGGTGCTATTGGATTGAGATCTAGTGACTGGGGAGGCCACTGAAGTACACTGAGCTCACTGTCATGTTCATGGAACATGGTTTCAGGGATTAAATAGATCAACTCATGGGTTCTAACTTCATACATACTATATAAATAAACAATGGCAGTGATATGTATTTGATAAAGCAAAACATAACCTTGTTAGTGCACTATAGCACTAAAGTTAGGAGGTTATAGAACCATCTGACAAGATAATGGTATATCTCAGCAGGAGAGACAAGCAGAGATGACACATCACTCCTAAGGCATGGTTTAATTTCCAAGTTTAATTTCCAAGAAATGGGTCTCTCAATGTTTCTAACCAAAATCATTATAGTAATCAACAACTTGAGATAATGTTTTAATAACAATCTCATGATGTTATTGCCTAATGGCCTAAAAAAAACCTCTATTTGACTGAAGAAGGTCTATAATGAAGAAGGTCTATAATGGCTAAGATGTCTATTGGCATGACTGTCTTTCTCCCTGGTGGCATTTTTGCCAAACGCCCCCAGCACATACACCCACCAGGTGCATGTGTGATATCATCTTAGCAATATAAATCTCTGAGTGTGTGGGAGTAAAAGAGGAAAAGCAATTAGAGATGTAATTAGAGCAATGTGTAAGCTATGATACATTGATTGTTCCAGTTTAACTCAACAGGCTGCAAGGAAACAAGTTGGAAGGTCTCACCGTGAAGAGAATGTGAAGCCACAATTTAAGATAGTAGGCTCACAGTCTGCTATGTACTTCTGATATGTATGGGGTCATGTGTGGTGTGTGTATAAAGCCTTCAGCTGGATCTTTTCAAACTATTATTCACACAGCATTATTGAAGGTATCAGTAGAAAACTAACTATCTTACAGCATGATGGTCATGTGATCACCAGCTTCTATGTAGACCATGCAAAAATAATGTAGTCCATTATTTTCCTTGAGTTACAATGACAGTGGAATAGTAGGGACCATACTGGTCCCTTTTTGTGAATTAACTGATTCCTAACACAAATGAGGTTTAGATAAATCCTCATTCAATTACAGCAACACATTAAATTATGCAGAACTGAGCATGGTAGATCTAGGCAGAATCACTGAACTACCCTGCCATTATCATTAGCATTAAGATATACACATGCTTGATTAAAAATTATATTCCTTACATATATTCCTAAAACATGCTTTCATGTTGACTGGACAAATATCTGACAGCTCAGTTGAAACCAAACCGACTCATCTGATATCTGATTGTGAGGAAAGCTCTAACTAGTCCCAAATTCTGTGATAGTATATTGTCTCAATAGACAGTTAAAAAAAATTCAGCAGTTGATTATGATTTGTTGAAAGAGGGTATATTTAAAAAAAAAAAAAAAAGAAAAAAAAAAGATGATCCAGACTGCATGATGTCTTGGACACCATGATGTGACTAATTCCTTTCTTAGAAACTACATAACAGGACACTTTTATATAACCACATTTATTATTCATTTCTCTCTGATTATTTATCTTTAATTAGATAATTTATTGTGCACTCTTTAAAGTGTGAGCCTTTTAGCATGAATTGATAATGCTTTTCCCTAATCAAGAAGCCAGACATTAGTATTCAGAATGCAAGTAAACTCCCAGGTTCCATGACCTTATGGCTGAGGTGCAGCATTGCCACGCTGCAGACAGAGAGGTGTAGCAGGAGAGAATAAAGGTCAAGGAGCTCTGTGACTGCTCTGACAACTCTATTTCTTTCTCTTTCTCTCTTTCAAACACACACACACACACAGACACACACACTTTGTTGTCTTTGTTAATGTTATAGTCTTATCACAACATTTGCCCACACATTTCCATTTCCTTTTCTCTCAGGTCATAGAGTCTGTTGTCTCTTAAAATCTCAGATAACTTCCATGTGAAAACAGGAATATTTTTGGATAATAAAAGACCCATTTATGGGGAGGAATGCAATAAAGCACTAGGCTTTGTTGGGATTTTTCAGTGGGAACCATTTCACATTAATACTCAATTGAAAATAAATAGAACATGCATGTCACTGTTGAGGAACCTGATGAAATATGTGGGAGTAATAAGCAGGAGGCAGATGGGTGTTTACGTGTTTAATAGTGGCTTAATAAAGACTTTATAAAGTGATAAAGTGATAA
>CM040986.1:9052086-9111667 GCA_022985145.1 Pangasius djambal | reverse complement strand
AAGTATACAAACATAAGGAAAAAGCAAAACTGACATATAACTGGCAAGGTGACATAGTGTGTTAATTCTCTGGCTTATGCATTAGATATTAATTGCATATAAGCATATTATTCAGTAATATGTAATCTAAACATTCAGTAAATACTAAGAATAATTCATTAACTACAGTGAGAGCTACAGGAAAGGTAGCCTGTCATGATATTGGATGGCTAAAAATCTAATATTTATCAATAGATTAACAATGAAACTGTTAGGAATGAGCAATGCGTCAATGGCATAATAAGAACTATTATAGACACAGACTTAAAATAGGCAAGCGGCAGCTTTATTTATGCTATCTAATTGTTTTAAATGCATGTTTCAAGTCCATAATGCCCTTCGTATTTACTCTGAATATTTAAAATATTGAAACGTTTTCCTAAATGGTAAAATCTTAAATGGTTAATTGGTTTGATTAGTTTGATTACTTTGTGTGCTTAGTCTATATATGTCTGATTTCTTCCCCAAAAGAATTTTGGGAGAAAAGTGTGATAGAGTAAATAATCAACCCCATTCATGTTAATTACACCCACGACTATATTTCACATGCTCTCTCTCAATCACTGCTGATGATGTGTTACAGATATGTCAGCTAAGCGGGCTGAAAATGTAGGGGTGTTTCTCTCTTTGTAATCACCTGGAGGCTACATGAATCTACAGTGTGGGCTAGAAAAAAATCAGCCCCAGTCTTTATACCATTCTGTGTATTTTTCTTACAACCATTGGTGGAGCTGTCGAACTTTTTTACACAAAAGTCCAAAATAATCCTCTGTACAAGATTTGTTAATGCTAAAATATCTATTGTGGCTGTGGACCTTATAGTGATGTCTTTTTATCTTTGAAAGACAGTGGGACTTATTCCTACTAACCCATTTATATTGGCTACCCCTATTTAGTTACAAGAGTAAGTCTGAATCCACTGGCAGATGACAAGGCCAATAAATAATGATGAAATAAAAAATGGGAGACAAGCCTAACCAATCAACAGAAAGAGCAAGGAATTAAAAAGAACACAAAACAACAATGTATGTAATGTTTGTAGTATGAAGTGTCTGAAGCAAAGCATTGAGCTGTTTATTGAAATCAATCACAAAATAATCATAAATACTCTGAAATCACAATGATGGGTCTAATGTATGTGTTTGTCCATGGTATGTGTTTGTGTTTTTGCATGCATGTGTGCATGGTGTATGTCCTTTACATGTGTTAATGGACGGTTTTGCAGGGCATGCCACATGTCCTCTGTGTGTTGTAGTGTGGAAATAGTATGTGGCATGTCCATTTCTGTGTGGGTGTTCTGGTGTGTCTCTGCAGTGTCAGAGGCAACTTTCCTGGGTAATGGAATGGTGTGATCCATTTTTCAAAAGCCACACAGCTGTTGAAACCTCTGATTAGAGAAGGATCAGAGCCCAGTTGCCTCTCGCTGCGTGAGGGAGGAGGGTAACGGTCACCCGGCTAAATAAAAGGATCCTCTGTGTTTATCTCTCACACGCAGGCTCCATGTTGTGGGCTGATGCTGACAAACAACTGCAATTTCATATTTTTTGGTGTCAAGAGGCCATAGTTTCTGTGCTGCTGTAGTATGTACTGTATTTATCTTTTACCCTTAATTGACGTTGAAGGACCAAATACAACAAATGTATTACTCTTACAACATTCACGAAATACAGTACACATGATTATATTATGTAAATGTGCAGCTGTCTTCAGTATGTTTCTGGCATTGAAAAGGAGAAAGGGCTTTGCAATTTCTTGCAAATTTATATTCTACACCATTAATTTAACTAGAAATGGATAAAAATGTACATTGTGCTGTTCTTTAATAAATAAAACATTAAAGAAAATTGTTGCCAAATTGCTGTAGTATAGGGTTCATTTTTTATTCCATACATAATATACCAGTGTTATGCATCATCTGCTTAACAGTTAGAGAGGTGAACCTGAGAAACTGAGAATACCATAATTTTTGTAATCCAGTCACACATAAATGCTTTCCCTGGTGTAATGCAGTTATGCCTGTTATCACATAAACTGTGCTGCACTGTTGGCCAATATGTCTTCTTAGTTTATGTGTGATTAGTCATATCTGTTTTATCGTTTTGTGAGAAATTGTGACTGTGTTGCACCTCTCACTTTAGTTTGAGAACATTTAAGTTAGTATGGACAAACAACATGAAGGGATGTTTTACTGTTGATGTTTAGATCTGCAATAAACCCTAAAAATAGTCCTTTGTGGAAGGACTTGCGTGAAGGACTGCAACAGCTATTCTATACTTGAGGGATTTTCCATGGCAACAAAGCAACCAAACTACTCTCTCTCTCTCTCTCTCTCTCTCTCTCTGTTTCACACACACACACACACACACACACACACACACACACACACACACACACACACACACAAGCAACCATATTACAGATGTTTTATCCTTTTATAAGTATTACCAAATACTAAATTTGTGTAGGTCAAAGAGAGCAGAGGTAGATTCATTTTGCTTTTAGATTTTATAGTTATATTCCATTAGTTATTTTATAGTTATATAGTTAGTTATTTTATTTTTTTGCCTTGGTTGAAAAAAGTTGTAAATGCAATGTAGTGTAAGATGATATTCAAATGCTGTATTCAAGTTTAATATGAAATGAGGCCAGGTTAGGAACACAGGGGGTTTGCCAGAGAAGAAGTAGTGCAGATTAACATTGATTCTTTTTTTATGTGTCATATTCTTTAAGAGGCTTGTTCTAAAAGCTCATCTTGCCCCTGGTTCAGCAGGTGCTGTGTCTCTTGAATAAACTGCCTGAGGTTTTGTAATTTTAGAAAGGATGATTTTCTGTATGTTCTGTTTGGGATGTCATTATTACTGTTTTATGCAGTAATGATTATCAGTTAGATATCAATATAAATAAGATGAAGATAAAAACACAGGGGATATGTTTAATGGCCTTACTCAGTAAGAGTGAATGATGATGATCTACAGTTGTTTTCTTTAATAACCAAGTAGCACAATATTAGACAGAGTGTCTAAAAAAATGCAAGAAATTACAAGTGACCTTACTGCATTTGGTGACACTGGCATTGATAACCGTATAGACAACTTAAATCATTTTAATTCAGTCATAGAATCTTCCCATATCTGTGGTTATACATCATACATTGAAGACTGAAGTCATTTGATCTTGTCAATACAAATGGTCAGTTAGAAAGGTCGATAGAAAAAAAGGACAAATTTCATTTTGGAGCTAGTGACCTAAAGCTTGATATTGAAAAATGTATCATGTGTCAGTTAAATGGCTGTTAGATGGAGGGGCTTTTAATTAATTGTCATTTTTTTTTTGCAGTCAGAATTCTCCTAAATATTTGTGGCTACCAAGAGCAGTACCTTGTTATACTACCTTTGTCTCGAAGAATAACCTAGTAGTAAACAGTCTTCATTCTAGATGAGTTCAGAAAGAAGCTTAATAATAAATAATTTAACGAAAAACCAAAAAGCTTTCACCAACCCCAGTGCCATTTTACCAAGCTAATGAATGCCCACTAATTAAGAGAAATTCTGATGCAATGGAGACATGGAGAGATTTGTCATATTATGTAGATTATTTACCATACTGTCAACCTTTGTCACTGTCATCTCCAGGTGGTATCATTCCTGCATGCGTTCATCCTTCTCAAAGGGCAAAGAGCATTTTTCATTCTTTTATCCTTCTCCAGGTGGTTAGATATCAACCTCTGTTTTAAATATTACAAACAGAGAGACTCTCTTTTCTTAACCATGCATTCTCTCTCTCTCTCTCTCTCTCTCTCTCTCTCTTACTCTGTCACGCAGAGTTATTTTTAGCTAACAGATCGTGGCAGGCTCTGAAAACAGTCTTTGTGGTTCTCTAAGCAGGAGGGGAGAGGAGGGCGAGTGGGTTAGGGGGTGGAGATGTCTGTGTGAATATTAATGACAACACGAAAAAGGTAGAGTGCTCTTTTTGTCTGAAGGATGTGCATTAGCGCTGTCCTGCAGAATTGGCTGTTAATCCATAAATAAAGCATTCAAGTTTTCTGAAAGCCAGTTACAGCCTTAATAAAGACAAGGATGCATCACTCATGTTGCATGTTTGTATTTAGTACACTTTTAAATTAGTCTATAAGTCTATAATATACAACAAAAAATAAAAGCACACACACAAGTGTATATATATATATATATATATATATATATATATATATATATATATATATATATATATATATATATTGATTGATTGATTGATTGATTGATTGATTGACTGTAATCAGGAAGCCTCTACTTGATAGTCTTGGCCCCAAAAAGCTACATACACTATATTTATCCCTCAGCATGTGGCAGCTTCCAAAGTCAGATTAAAAAGTCTGTTGTGCAGGGTATGTGGAAATGTGTGGAATTTCTAGCTTGTATGCTGATTTTTGAGTAGAACTGCCTATAGGTTTCTTTGGATTTGAGGTACACATGAGTAAGATGTTTCACTGCTGACTCAATTCACATTTCACTCAAGTAGACATATTGTAGGCTAATTAATGCAGAGTTTATGCTATGGAATGTATAGGTTATGACTACTGTGCACCATAAAGGACATGTATAGGTGCGTAAGGCATAATGTCGCATAATGCAGGACCGATGCTTAGCGCTGTGCTGATTTATATTCCAAGCACGCAGGACTATTTCCGGCTGCTTTTTTATCAATGAATTCTCATGGAAGCTCCCCCTCCCTCCTTCTCCCATTCTCACTTCCTATTCCCCTCCATTTTTCTCTCAGTATATCTCGATAGCTGCAGATATAAAAGCATAGAGAGGCACTACAATGTCAGCACAGAGCTGAGGACACATGGTAGAAACATTGTTTGTTCAGTCTTTCTTGTCTCTTACGTCAAGCCCAGGCAATTTCTGTGGAGCTCAGGTGTCCCCGCCACTACTCTCATCATTTATGGTGGTAATGCTATTAATAGATATGAGATCGATGAGGTGGTATAAAAGAGCACTGAATAATCCTTTTGATGCCATTGCAACTCTGGAACAACCAGTGAAAACCGATAAAAAAATATTGAATGTAAAAAGACAGGCACTGAAAGAATAGACACAAAATACAAAACAGTTTGCTCACAGAGATACAAAAAGAGCTTCTTCTAAAATATAAACAAAGGCTTACAGTGCCTAAAGAACTAGAGATGAGACTTGTGCTCATTCTCCTTCAGTTCATTCTCTTTTATATTGTAAAATGACAACATATTTAATAACCTATCAAGCTGGTAATACATTCATTTGTTTACAGAAAGTAAAATAATTCAGTATTTTTGAGCACAAGAGCATAACTAACCGCGAATGCAAGAGTAACACACTCCAAATCATAGGACTGTTATAACCAGTTCTCTAGAGGTCTCCAAGTTCAGCGGTAGAGAAAGACCTGCTAATGACTTTTATGATAAAGCACTTTCTGCCGTCAATCTTACAGCAAAGTAGGAACCCACTCAAGTACCCGAGTGCTGGTACAAACACTGCGCAGAAACACATGCAAGCACATGAGAGGACACTCATGCACACACATTTTTACTTTTCAACAATACCAACAAAAATATATCTTTGCAAAAAAAAGTATCTAACATCACACATATACCTTCACCTCTCTCAAGAGTTAGAAAACATTCCTCTCAGGAGGCATGGAGAGCAGATTATGGAGTATGAAGGACCAGTGTATTCTCTAATTCTAAGTCATCTGAGAGAATTTTCCAGCCTTATATACTCATTGAAGAAATAACTTCCTTTTTCTTGCTCAGTGCTGGATCTACTGACCTCAGTCTTCCTCATGGTTCCTCTTCTTACATTGTCCAGCTGTCAGTTTCTTAGAGAGGTCCTCTCTTCTATATTCCTGTAAGAGCTACCTTCTGATAAGCATGTCAAATACTTTCTCTTTTCCAGGGGAATTTTGCCTCCATCTGAGTTTCTTGGCACTTTTGTCTACAGTAGAATGTATGAACGAGACGTGCAGCAGTGTAAGGGACCTTGGTGTCAGAATGAGGTCCAGTAATAAGTTCACATAGAGCTAACTACATTCATGCTGCATGGGTCCTCAGAAATACAGTGCAAGGAGAAGCAGAATGGATTTCAGGAACGGTCTTCTCTCAAACTTTTTTGAGTCAAACTGTTCTGCTTGTGTTCATACACAGGGCAGTTAGATCCCTCCAAGGGCCTCCAGCATAGCCAGTTGTTAAGTGCTGCTTTTAGATGTCCAGTACAGAACTTACCTTCTAAGAAGGCCAAGTTCCTTTCATCAAGAAGAAGAATGTCCTACAAAATGAAATAAGGAGGAAGTCTCTTTCCTCTGCACCCATGAATGTTTCCTGTCAGCCAAGGTAAGCATGAGAGTGTCTCACAGTGTGCCCTGCTCAGTGCTGAAGAAAACTCCTTCCTTCTTCTCCTTCCTCTTTGCCCTATGGACCCTCCAACAGGCTGCTGCTACCAGCAGCATAACAAAGCCAACTACCAGCAGCACCAGGGACACCACTTTGGTTTGAAGCAGGGTGTTGAAGGTGAAGGTGACACCTGTGCCTGCCATGCCTATCACCAGGGAGATGACTCCAAAGGGAAACACACAGCGGTACCAGGACTTTTCTGTGCCCCCTGTGGCCTGCGTCAGCCGCTCCAGGGTAGAGAGGTTCTCTGGGGTTTTAGGGGTGGTGGGGAGTGCTCTTCCATCATGGGCCAGGTTGTAGTCAGGGTCCAATGTGGGCAGCTGTGCATTGGCTGGAGGCTGACAGGGCAGACGGCCGGATGAGCAGCCCATCACTGAGCTGTGAGCCAGGTGAGAGGTGAACAGTTAAGGACCACTGTTGCTGCTGCTGCTGCTTATAGTGACGATTCCTCTGCTGGTGCCTGTACTATCTTTGTCAGCGGGACGCATTTGCCTAGGAGGAAAAAGAGATTCAAAAGAGAGGGATTTAGAAGGAGTGTGGAAAAGAAAAGAGAGAAACACACAGAGGTTGTATTGAGAAGGAAGAAGGGAAAGGAGGTAAGTACTAGCATCATGCCCAAGGGAAAGAAGACTCACACACGCACTCCTTCCCTGTGTGGCTGTGTTTGTGGTGATAGTGAGTGTCTGCTCTGCTCATCTGACAGCACGTTGTATGTTTTCTAGTTGAGCCGAGTGGCGTATAAGGAGCCAAGAGGAGGGTGGGGCCAATGAGAGCAGAGAGGTCTTAGATTCCTGATTGGTTGATTTGCTGCTATGACATCATATGTGGCAGAGAGACGGCTAAACATAATACTGAGCTGTGATGCTTATATCCACCACCTACACTCCCACAATCTCTCTTCCTATCTCCCTCTCTCTTAGTACTCTTCTTTGTCTGTGTTCTTCTTTCCTTAATAGAAAAATCTGATTCAGACAGCACTGTGTTTCATCATATCATCATCCTTTCATCCATACTATGTTATCTATCTCTATGTATTATGAACTGTCTCCTTCTTGTCTCTCTGTCTGGCACTTAATGTGCTCCTGTTTTGTCGGTCCTTTGTGTGAGGTTGAAAGAATTTCATATTGGTAATGTTATGACTTTTACCACCTTTGATGATATAATTGAATTTGAGTATGAGTACTTGTGTGTATGTTTGCAAAACTGACTCACTCATTTTTATTCTGAATATGCTTCACTTGTGCATTCTTTGACCCTATGCATGCAAGCGAGTAAGGGAATTTTAAATGTGGAAATGATGGACTGTAAATCACAATGAGTCATGAATATTGAGTCTAAAAGTTACATTGAAAAAAAACTGTATTTGAACACTGTTGCCAAATATTGCAAGATCAACATCTTACATTTAACATAACATTTTTAAACAGATCCCTTTTTAAATCAGTGAAAAAGAGTATAATATCAGAATGTTTTGTAATATCACTGTGGTGCTGACTATACAGTGTACTGTATGCACAACCCACTATGCACATTTTTGGCAATATCAACAATATCTTTATATCTTGCTTGCGTACTCTCCTGTCCTCTCTGATGTAATATGAAGTCAATGGAGTAGGAGGCAGAGGAGGGAGAGTGCGATAATACGATAAAAATGAAATAATACTTATAATGGATATTCTGGGCACCAGAGAGTGAGAGTGAGAGAGAAGCAGAGAGAGAGAGAGAGATAAAAACAAGTAGGAGGGGACTTGACATCAACAATGATCGTGAGATTTATTGTCGGTTAGTTGGTTTATAGTTTCCAGGATTTCACTTGATATGAATTTGCAGAGCTTGATGGTTATGCTTTTCTTCATTAATGATTGCATATTAGTTGATTCTGTGAAGAGATCCTAGGCGACCCCTTGTTAGTGGCTTAATTGGATTAACTGTCAACAACATAATATATAAAGGACAAGAAGAGAGAAGAAGGGACAGGAGTGCTCACTAGAGAACAGATGCCATATGTCTCTGCTTGCTGTGATTCTCCTCCTCCCCAGTGACTCAGTGATGCCACTGGCAGGCTGGGCACAGAGGAACAGGTTTTAGCATCTATCAGAACCTCGCCCACAGACCTCAGTAGGCGCCCAGCTCCACCTGTCACCCCGTCTGGTATTGGCCATGCCAGCTAACCAGCCGCCTACTGGAAACCAAGGTGTCTGCCAAGTCTATAGTTACAACTACATTGTTGTTGAGTTTTGGGAGATGCAGTTTGCTGTCACAACTTTACACTGCATCTTAATACCTTATTGTTTTTGAGTCAAAGTTGAGTTGTCTAAGCTCAGCTTGAGTTGCAGCACCTAATTGGCCTGAATCACCTGCAGTATGTGGGTGTCTTTCACTCCTGTTATTTAGCAATTACTGTTCTTGGAGACAAGATAGACAAAGGAAGACTAATAGATGAGTTAGAATGATGAGGAACTAAGTCTTATCAACTCATATTTTTATAATCTTATAGTGTCCATTTGTGGCAATGTGAATGCAGCAGCAGCATATAACCACGCTTGGTTATATGACTGATTACCACTTCAATGGTAATCAGTAATATTATCACTTCAAGCAGAACTGAACAATGGTCTGAGAGGGCTGTGTGTCAGAGGGGCAGTGTCATCACAGCTGTGCACAATCACTGAGGCACTATTTGATCCACAGGACAGAGCTTGACATTAGTATTATATGGAACACAGCAGCCTAATTTAATGGTCAAACCC
The DNA here is from genome assembly GCA_022985145.1 of Pangasius djambal. Lineage (NCBI taxonomy): Eukaryota > Metazoa > Chordata > Actinopteri > Siluriformes > Pangasiidae > Pangasius > Pangasius djambal. The sequence goes on along the minus strand of CM040986.1, from coordinate 9,102,451 downwards.
ATGCTTTCAAGTAAAAAATATTTTGTCAAGGAGTCTCTAAGAGGCTCAGCATAACCACCAGCTCCACCCTGGCACTTTTTGATCATTATTCCCAGCACCAGCTCCTTGCTCATGGGCTCATTAAAAGCTACAAGGAGTATTGATGACTACCTAAACCAAATATGACCCAATAATGGTAAAATATACAAAATGACAAATTAACCACAGGGTAAGAGACAAAGATAGAACTCTAGTGTCATATGGTCCTGTCAGCTAAGCTGAGATTTCATAGCTATATAATAATCGATATAATAAAGAAGAAATTCAGTGGCTTTAGAGATGATAGAGGAGGATGGACTGGGAGGGACAGAAAGAAACTGTTTAATCTTTCTTTCTTTAATATTTTTAAAATCTCATCCCACACAGTTCTAGTTATGAGCAATATTTTATTGGAATGTGACAGACCATCCCACACAGCCCTATTCTGGGTAATTGCCCTGTCCACTGTAAAAGGCCATGCCGAATTAAAAAAAGTTGCACCAGCAAGGCCAGCTTTATCAGCAATGTGCTGCTAGTCAACCATAATGAACACAGCTTTTGCATGGGTTGGCTTGTTTGCTTGCTGTACATTGTCTGTCCATTTTCAAAAAAGTGTTGAAAGTTTTTAAATTCAGTCTCAATTTCTGGTATAAAATTAAGTGGTCTATTTATCTAACATACAATATTTAGTCTATAAAAACTGTTAAAAGATTGTGGATGCAGTGTTGCCTTATTGTCTGTATTGTTAATTCTGTTATAACTCAGCAGTATGAAAAACACATAGAAGCAGACTGTATCTTATTTGTTTAATAGTTAGGTTATATGATTAATCATAAAGGACTAAGCATTCACTTTGTGAAACCTTAAGAAGGCAGAGTTCTTATTGTGACTTTAGTGTTTGAAGAGTTCTTGAACACGTTCCTGTGTTTATCTCATCAGAGCTGCCTGACCCCTGCACCCTGGCGCCTGTATAAACAGCAAGCATATTTAATGGCTAATTAAGAATTAATACTGGATAATGGATAATAATAATAATAATAAAAACATTTTATGCTGATTACATAATCCAAGCACATTTCTGATGGCCTGACATATACTGTTTTAGGCCACTTTATAGGGTTATGGGATGGTAAGGGGTCCTCGTGCTTTTTAAAAATTCTTTCTTGTCTCCATGTTACTCCATGTTTGCTAACTAGTTGTGTTAGATTAGATAACTAGTTGTGTTTGTCTACACTCATTAATGGCATAGTCAGGAATTAATTTTGGGGGACATATATATAAAAACACTATACTATATAATCAGCTGATGATAATCTGACAAAAAATGAAATGAAACCTATAAGGCAATATTGCTTTCAATTATATGTACACTTTGCAAAATCATTCCATCAGTCACTGAAAACACATGGTTCAGTGAGCTCTCTTACAGGACATTGCAGGCTACACAAAATTCACTTTTCAAATCAATCGTATAGGTAGCATTGATTGGAAGAGCCTCAAAATAACCTAGGTGGTCACCATGTGCTAGGTTACCATAGTACTAGCTGTTTTGAACTGGATAATATAGGATGAATACATGGAATTATCTTCGGGTCATATCTGTTGAAACTGTCAGTGAAGAGCGCAATGTATAATATATTACCACCATCATGTGAACTACAGTGCCCAAGAGAGCTCTTCAACAAGTTTTTCAAGAGGGTTCTAAATTATTTTAATAAAAACATTTTGTTAAGTATTTTTGCTTTACATGTGGCATGGTTACAGTTCTGAGCTAGCGATTTGAAGGATAAGAGTTCAAGTCCATAATGCTCAACTGCTCAGCTATATGCTTGGATTATACCAAGTATTAGCTGTTTCAGATAAAACATATACCTAATGAATATCTACAAATGCACGTTATAATTAAACCTGATCATGTCAGAAAGGTAGAACTGATTTAGTATTATTGACCTACATTTTCCCATCATCCAGTTTTACACAGTAATGCAAAATCAAAGTGATGCTTTATCAAAGACAACGTCTTGCCATTTTTTTAAATGAGAAATGCATCCATCTGAATACTGATTCCGATCACTCTGGATGAATATCACTGGCCATATGATCACTGGCAAATATGAAATTAACCTCGTGTAAATAAAACACGTGTTTTGGGAATAACTCCTAATTACTGGAAATAAAGAGATGCTGCAGCAATCTGCTGATCTGAATTAATGTTGTGGCTGTCAAATCTCTTGAATGAAGGAGTCAGAGGTTTACTTAATCCTGCTTCTCTTGAGAAAACTTACTTTATCTATAAGAGCATAAGCTTATTTTTTTTTTTGATGGGGACAGAATTTGACATTCAAGAGTAGGAACCAGAATTACCTTTTAAATTCACCTGGCATAAGCAAAGGCAACTGGTTATGGTGATAATTTACTGATTGCTAAAAGGAAATTTAGAATCGTCATCCCATAAATGACATATAGATAGCTAAAGAGGAAGCACACACACAGACACACACTGTGGGAGAATGACGAGACCATTGCAATCAAAGATCTCTAATTATGCCAGGGTTGACTAATTGCACATGATTGAAATGATTGCATCTTCCTTCCACATCATTATTCCAGATGTGTTTAAAGAAAGTCTATGCTCTCATCCCTGCTTTAGCAACAGCAACTCCTTAATTATGGAACTAATGTTACATTCTCATTTGTAGAATGCCAGAATTCATTCTATATCATTGTACCAGAATTAACCCAACAGAGATTCATTATTGGTATCTGATTTTGTAGCGCAATAATATTACAATCACATTTCAATATGAATACTGTCATTTTCACAAATATGATTATTAGGACAGTGTGACAAAAAATTAGTAAAATTATAACCTGGAAAAATTACACTATGTTTAACTAAGTGTTGTAACTGAAAGTGGTGTTCATGGAGACAGAAAGGTGACACATGTGAACAGGAAAAGCATGCATAATAAATTATAATAAAGGTTTATCACCAGCTGTTGATTGTGGAGATACCATAGTCCACAGAGATAAGTGAGAGACTCGTGCATGGCTGCTAGACAACACTCCCGTTAATGTGGACTAAGGTGAAAATCACAGGCTTTTTTGGGGTCGTGTAGTGACTCATCAGGCTCAGTAAAAGACCATGGATAAAAAGACGGTGTACAGCATAGGGCATGAGTGCCTTCACGTACTCTGTGCAACTGACTTTTTGCTTTTTTACCCTTCTGCTTTTAAGTCTGCAGGAAGAATGTAAAAAGGTTAAAGACTTTAAGAAATATTTAGATTTAGTAAATGACTCATCTGAAGAAGGTAAGATTTAATTATGCATATATCTGGAATGGTCAGGATAACAGGAGTTACATAAATTGGAAAATTTGGTTATATGACACTAGGTGAACAAATAATAAATGAATCCGAAAATTTGGAATGGCACACTTCAGAGTTGGGCTCGGGAAAAGTAAAATGGCCCACAGCTCCATCCAGTGGTATAAGCACATCTAAAAAAAAAAATTTACCATGCCTTCATTACTTAAGATTTCTCCAAGTATCTATAATCCTGTTTAACAATAAGTCTGATTAAATGTTAATTAAATATTAAGATATAACAAATTAACATATCTTAGGGTAAAAAACTAAAACATGAAAAACATTTTCCAGTAAGAAAAATATTAACAAAATGAAAAGAAGTTTGTGCTTGGAAAAAACAAAGAAACATACAAAAAAAAAAGCATTCCATGCCTTCATTACTTCAGTGCCAGTTGCAATTAATTAATCACTAAAAAAGTAAGCTAAAACAATAAGCCTGGTTTACAGTAAGTAAACAGGTAATAAAAAAATTATCTAAAAACAAAATCTATTTATAGTAAGAGTGAACACGATGTGAAAGATTGTCCTAATATTCATGCTTGAATGGAATATCATCATTGCACCATTATCGTTAGTGCTTTATCTTTGTTGTTTGTAGGTCACAGTGAACTTCCAGGTCTCCACCAGCTGGGACAACTGGATCTCGTCCGGGAAGGCTTCCTCTACATCTAGAGGAACATCAAGATTTTTGCGCTCCATGTAGGAGGCCAGGGTTTCTTTAATGCTGATAAAGAAGAAAGAATGACTTTAGCAAACATCCAAAACAACCTGGTAGCTGATGTCTTCTAGATTCAGCTCATGTTCTCACCTCCAGAAAGGTATGAAGGTGTCAGTTGCTCTCTGGCTTTTCAGGTTCAGCAATAGGAACTCGTGCATTTCAAGAAGCCAGACATCCACAGAGCTCTTAGACAAGAAGTTGATCAGCAGCTTTTTATTCTTTTCCCCTAGTGCATGCTGATACTCTGCTGGGATTCCTAAGAATGGATCCTGAGTAGAAAGAGAAAATGAAAGGATATATATCATTTGATATATAATGCATCTTGTATTATCTTGGAATATGGAAAAAAAACATGATTCATTACCCTCTTAAGGCGTAGCATATGCTCAGACTTGAGGGATGTAAGGAGTTGCCATAGAGCCACACAGTGCTTCAGACTACATCTGCCCAGAGTCTTCACACACCATAATGGAAAGAAACACAGTGGATCAGATAAAATACTGCTCTGATAAGAATTATACACCTCTTATGTAGTATTAAATTCAGTTTCATGTTATCAATAGTTATCTCCATAACCACTGACTCACCTTAAGGATGTGAGGGGCAGTCTGATTCCCCATGTGCAGTCTCTTCTCCAGGTACTCCTGCAGTGGCATGTGCTCATCTCCTCCAGTCATAGCCAGGAAGCCCAGAGCAACCTCCACGGCTGACAGGGTCTCACAGACGTCACTGAGAGACTGCAGCTCTGATATCAGCCCAGTGGAACTCAAAGAGCTCAGGGGCTCCTGAAAAATGCACACAAAAGCTCTAATATTAGTGCCTTTATTTGTATAGAAATGGAGAAAAAATCTTAACACATTAAGCTGTGGTAACACATTAAGCTGTAGAACTTCTATATGCATTCAACAATCCATATAAGGCTATCCTCAAGAGTTTAGTAGATAACTTCCCTTTTATGGCTGTTATTTTTAATCATCTACATACTTTTAATAGCAAATGTGTATGATAATGATTATATACAGTATATTTTGATGAAAGATCAACCTCTGTTTATATGCTGTTGAGGATAACTATTGTAAAGTGATTTTAATTGAAATCCATGTGTGTTTCTTACCTGAGCCACTTTTTCTCTTATGTCTCTGAATATATTCTCATAATTGCGTTCTTGTCTGCTGACCAGAGTGGGAATTCCCTGTAATAAAAATTATAATACGCAGTGAAAAATACAATATATTACAATATGATATGTTATAAATACTCTGTTGTTTGTATTCTTCTTCATATTTTTGGATGTTAATGCACCATATTTAAAAAAAAAAATTACAATATATTATAAGATGTTTATATTGTTTTTACTCTTCTTCATATTACAGTCTGGAAACATGCAGGAGGATTCAAATGTTTTGTCACTCGTTATTTCTGTTCACTTACAGTCAGTGTGATGTGGGGTTTGCCTTGTAAGAAGCGGGTGAAGACCTGTTGCTGGATCTTGGGTAGGTCATATTCAGACACTGTCTCCTGACCACGCTCCATGCTGTACTGGCAGTTAGACAGTACCAGGGGGAGCAGATCTCTGTCCACCTCATACCGGATCACGTGCAGGTCACTCACTTCTGCAAGGCTTACCCTGTAACTGTGCGGGAGGACAACCACTCAATATCATTTGCTATTATATTTATTACAAGAGGAGTATTAAAATCATTCCTGTTCTAAAGTATAAAATCCTATTAAAATCCTAATAAAGTATCCAGTACCTGTTATTCTCCCCTGTATATTGGCTTGCTGCACTGACCAGCTGGTTATGCAGAGAGACCAGGTAACTGAGCAGAGCAGTAGCACACAGCCCTGCTCCCTGCCTCCGAGGAATCAGCACTTGCAACTCGCTACCCTCATCAAGATCCACACTGCAGTAATCTCCTGGAACATTCACCTCATCTACACACACACACACACACACACACACACACACACACACACACAAAGCACTTGACTACGTATGACATTCTAACTCTGAGTAGGAGTTTTAGACTGTGCTTGTAGGTGTCAGGGTAAGGATGCTCAGTGAACTGTTGTTCTCTAAATAGTAGACGTGTAATACTCACAGTTGGCCAAGGATGTCCGCAGCTGAGTCCATGAACTCAGGAAAATTTGAATGCGCTTTTCATACCAGCTCTTTATGGATGCTAGTGAAGCACAAAATGTTACATGTTGTTTAGCCAGATTGGCAAAATTTGAAATTTGACAAACTCTTCATACATCAAGCTACTTTATTTCTAATGTGTGCTAAATATAACATAAAACAGAAATTACCAGATGGTTGTTTATCAGTAAAATCCCTAATTGTTCCAGAGATCAAATCAGGCACATTCTGAAACTTTTTAACTAGGTTTCTCTGCAGAGCCAGTATGTCTGGAAGGAAGCTGACCAGCCGGAATTCAGGCTCCTTCACCGTAAAACAGAGAAACAGACTTAGTGCAACATCTTTGTCATAAAACTACAGCTAATTTCCACACACAAGACATACAGCTGGGCTAAAGAAGCACTGAAATGAAAATGCAACTAACCTTCTGTAGAAACCTCCAGAGTAGAGGAAAGTAATCTTTGCCATCATTCTGATCAACGATGTGTGTGAGGCTAAGCACAGAGCCCTTCTCCCTGCAGCTCCATACGGCAGAGCTGTGAAGTACAGATTGCTGGGGCAGGGAGGACAGGAACATCCGCGGGTCTCCGCACGTCAGCTTCAAGATGGGATCAGATGACACACGGGCATCACCCCTCATGGATTCATTCACCTTTTTGAGCTTACGTTCCAGCTTCTAAAATCCAGTATGAGAAAAATCTTAGGAATCAGCTTTCATGACCATGTAAAAATTAAGCATAAGATTGTGGTGTGAGTGGCATTTTGATCACCAGTGCAGGAAGGTGTTAGCACTGTCAAACATAGTGTTTATATCAGCCAATTTCTCTGCCTTTTGATGGCAATCAGACAATCTATTACTTTTGTTAGATATTAGGTTATAGGTGTTCCGTGTTTAGTGACGCACCAACTTATATCAATTTATACTTAGTAGCAACTGAGTTGCTTGTTTTTTATTTGTTACAAACAAAATAATTTAGTCAGTTATATTTAGCAGTAGCTTATTTATATTAAAACTGGACAGTATTTTTTTAGGATTTGCTTGAAGTCAGGAAAATTCTGCTCTTGTGTCTGCATCCCAGTAAACAATAACTTGTTATCCACCCATCTTCACCATTTAGATCATTTCATTCTGGTCTAGAAAGTTCTAAATGGGTGAAAATGGGAAATTGGCTTATTCATAACCAAATTATCAATATGCCCAGTGTTATACCATTAAGTTAGATTTGCAGCTACATGAAAATACAGCACTTGAGTTTACATCAGAATCAAAATCCACTATATATTTCTTCCTCAGTGGGTCAAATGTAGTGTGCTAGTGCTGTGCAGCAAATCAGGGCTTGCCTTCAGTTTGGGAGTAATGACATTATGAGCCAAGGTGATCTCCCAGGCATTTCTGGCTTCCTTGGTTGAGAGGACATTATCATAGCCAGCAGGCCCTACAAAGGACATCATTATTTTCGACAGGTTACTAAAGAAATTAAGCACTTGTTGCAATCATCGTCTTATATAACAGGTCTTACATTGAACATTCTGAGGAGGCTCCAGGGCCCAGCTGAGCATCAAGTGTACAGTAGTGACTGTGTCATCAACACCTTTTCCCAGAGCCCTGCCTAGATGTTCCAAATCCTTCATCAGATGCCTTATCAAAAACTCACAGGGATCCTGTACTGGGGGTTGGATGATCTGTGCAATATACTGGGACTTTATGGCACAGGGAAAAGTATGCAGACATGTTTTAGTGTAAAGGAATTATGAATGTATGGAATTAGCTTTGATTATTGCAGTGCATTATTGAATATACCTGATGTTGTTCTGATGCTCCAAGCAGCATGGCCAGATGGGTCATCATTCTGACCAACGTAAAGGGAGTCAGAGACAAACTTTTTGTATCCAGTGCATCTGGGTTATCTCTCCTCTGTGGGTCTCCTAGAATGTGGCCTGTCTGGGTCCGATCCCCTCTAAAAAGAAAGAACATGATTTACTAGTATGAAATGCTCTAGGCATTTTAATCTTTCATTTTAACTAAAATCTCATTGTTTTATTTCACATTTTCACCATAAAAGCTTTGTCTCAATTTATTGGATGACTCACTCTTGACGCATTTTATTGAAACCTTTGACGGGTTGATGACTGATTCCTCCCACAGTTGCGTCGCACTCTAAACATCTCCCCAGCCGAGTAGGCTTGCCACACTGCAGAAGACAGCAGTGATCAATCTCCTTTTATCTCAAATTCAACATTACAGTCCACAATATAAGCTTAGTTAAACAGCTGTTGAATCCTAGGCAGATAAGTTCATAACAATTTCATAAATATTTGACTCTTTACATTACATTTACTCTACACAGGCAGTGTCTTCCAAAAGGTTTATTACTAATTTACATTATTAGAAATGTAAAAATGGGAAAATATTTTAAAAGATATAAGAGCCCCAAACTAAAGAAAAAGAGCACACACAAATTAAACCTTCAGACTACATGTGATTCCAAATCATTAATAACAAATGTCATGGCAAAATACAGAAGAACTACCAATGAGCTGACAGAAAGATATATGCATCAGAGGTTTATACTGTGTCAACTATATATTAATTAGGTAGGTTTGCCTATGTTTATTTGCATGACCATTTTTAATTACTCACAAAATTGGCTACAAATTCTTACAGTAACAAACAATAGAACATGTGGTGTTTCTCTCAGTGAATATGTCCTTGTTTCTGGTTTTGTTAACTAATTTAACCCGAAGCTTTCCCCAGCTTTCCTCAGAGTACATTCTTTTTAATCCTTAGAGACCCTTTTGGCACAAACTGTATGTCTTTTCAAAATATGGTAAAAATTTCATTCTTGGTCAAAACTGTAACTGGTGAGAAACTCTGAAAGTGAAAAGTTGTGTCAGTTGATCAATTATACAAAATGGTTTAAAACATGTTTAAACCCATAAATGTTCATGACAACAGGACAAACTATTATTTAATTTATAGCTTTAATTTATACTTATAATGGCTAATTTTGAACTCAAATTTACAAACAAATTTCTGTGACAATTGGTAAAATTTTAATAGCTTAATTTGGTTAATAGCTTTAATAGCTTAAAGCAGTGAAACTGCTTAAATATCACTACAAGTTTATAGAACACCATAGTGGCTTCAAAGAATGTAATTATGGTGCAAAACAAATGATGACAGCTACAGCTTACCTTGTCAACAACACATGGGTGGCCATTGGGACAGGCTATGAGAGGGTAAAAATAAACAGTATAAAATCTCTAACATCTCATAAAGACTATCAAATTCAACCTAATTCCAAAATAGGACAAGGCATTGCACTGCTGAAACCATTTAAATTGTGTTAGACCCAAAAAATATGATTTACAAAGAGCGAAATTGTTTGTTCAACTTACTATACCAGGTATAACCAAGAACCTTCTTTGCTGTGGCCAGCATGTCTTCAGGCATTGTGGGTATAAATGCCATCTGTACAAAATGACAAAAAACAATATATAGATACATATGTATACTGCAGAAGGCAGATGAATGCAAAAAATCAAATCTCACAGAATTTAGTGAACTAGTGTACCCGCATGGTAGCAGGGGAAAATGCCAGGTGTAAAAGGGGAGACAACACTCCCTCAATCCCACACAACAGTATAGCCTTCAGATGGATGCTTATCTCTGTGATGGTGAGCTTTGTGCTTGATTGATGCCTGTCAACACTTAGGCTGCCCAGTCTGTTGTTTAACAGAGTTTCAGCAAACACCTTCATCTCTGGGGTGAAATATTTTAAGCCATGGACGTAATCCTCAAGGGCTTGGCGTTGCTACAAACAATAATAAATACTAGTGATAACTCTACATGGAATATAGCTGTCATGAATGGGCTAGATTTTCTGCTGATGACATGATTTACAAATTAAACACAAAAACCTCAAACCTCTGGTTTGGGATGGAGGACTGGGTTGGCTGCTTGAAATAGACTGGTAACTTCTTGGAAAAGGGCCAGAAGGATATAGAGGGCCTTTCTTTTTGGAGTACAAGCACATGTCTATAAATAAATGATAACATACAACATATGAAATCAGATGCACCGTAACAAGCCTTGGATCAAATAAAAAACAGGCCAAAAAGGAAAAAACAAAAAATAAATACCTTGACGGCTTCACCTATGGTTTGTGCTCTACCCTCAATTACAGCCTTTGCAACTGCCTCACGTATAGTTTTATAATCTTCACCATACACAAGGTACTGGTCCACATGGCCCCCATGCTCTTCCTGGAATACATAAGGTTTTTAGATGATTAAGTATTAAACTCAAAATCAGAACTGGTTCAGTAATTTCAACATATACAATATATAGAGAATATACTGTATGTATGGTACATAATAGGTATTTAGCTACCTGTTCTTTGATTTCTTGTGGAAAAAGCCAGTGGAACTTAGCTTCCTTTTGCATTCCCCTAGCAGCTTCAACTCCCTGCAAGCTGCAAATCTTTCTGATCAGGTACACTCTGTACCAGTCATTCCCACTCTTTTCACAAAGCTCTATCACTGTGTCCAAGAACTCCTCCTGATGTTTCTCCATACTCCCTAATAAAGACATAAAGTGGTACAGGTGAGACCCATGCATAGTAGCCATCATCTTCTCCACCCACCATTACATTCTCCATTTAACAGGCTGCTAATAGTACATCAATCTACATAAATCTACACCAGCTTTAGTTTTGTGGAACTAACCATTGCCTGGTAATGTGGTGAGCAGCTGAGCACCCATGTCCAAGCATATACGCAGTCTTGCAATCTGCTTCAGGCTCTCTATGGAGATCTCCTCTGTGGCCACCCTGCCTGTGTGTAAAACATAGTGCAGGACATCCCTTCCATCTTGCAGGCATGCCCTCTGCTTATCCATGCAGCTCAACTGCTTTTTCTCAAACATAGAATCCTAAAAATCAAGAATCAGAATCAAGAATTCAGCAGCGCTGAATTGATGTGTCACATCTGGAGATTTTAAAATGTAGTATTTGACCAGTGTTTTCACCTCAAAGCAATTGATGTACAAAGCATACAGTTCAGTTTTATCGGTGCCATCTAGAATTTTGCTCTGTAGAATAATCGTCAAGTGCTGTTCGAGGTATTCTCTCACCTCATCAAAGCTGAAAAAATATGTGAAACATAGATATTAACTTCTTTATTCAGTAATATCTTCTCCACAGATTGCTCAATGTACACATGATAAATCTACACAGAGAAGTGTTTTTGTTGAACTAATGTGACAAGCAGCTGGGTGCCATATAATCATTGAGTAAAAGGCATTCTGTAATTCATACATATGCATACATACCTGTATTTCAGCAGTAGTTTAAGCACCATAGACCTTATAACAGGATTTCTGTCCACACACTCATTGAATGGTGACAGTGCTTTGGTGTGGATATGACTGTGTGCTGATACAGAAGACAAGAAAAACATCTTACTACAATCTACAATTTGCGGTATAATACAGTAAGGTATTTTATATCCTACATTGGATGTAGAAGTTTAATATATATATATATATATATATATATATATATATATATATATATATATATATATATATATATATATATACATACATACATACATACATATATATATATATATATATATATATATATATATGTACAGCAAACCAGCGGTAACCACATACAAGGTAGCTTACCATGAGACAAGGAATCTGGCTTTGCCTCAACCATGAGGAAGGACAACAGGTGTAGAATGACAGCTCTGGATGGAGGAGAATTGTCCTTAAAACAAACTGTGGACACTACCTCTATGAAAAAGGCGTTGCACCGCTGTCTGAACTGGGCATTTAGTTTGAGACACGCTCTGTAAAATCATCATTCACAGATTATTACATGTGCACAAGTAATAGATTTGATGCTATTTGAGAACAAAAATGATCGAAACTAACTTATTTAAAACCACTGTTGAATTAAGACATGAGTGTAGAAACAGACAAGACTCACCGAACATCCTCAGAGACTTTCTGCTCAAAGTCATCTGGCACAGGTTGGGTACACAGAGCACAGAACATCTGGCCTGGAATAAGCCACCTTCTGATGCAAGGCTGGCAGAAGATATGATTGCATGGCAGTTCCACAGGGTCTTGAGGTTCTACTCTACATACAGGGCACATCTGGAGGCCAAACCTTAGTTGGACAATGATTTAATACATTAAAATTAGACTAAAAAAAGAGACTGAATCTGATAGGTCAGAGGAGCATCAATGGACATCTTACTTGAATATGAGATCACTTGCTCTTTCCTTGCAGGATCTGAGTATGTCAATCACAGCCAGAAAGGTTTTCTCCAATTTCATGTCTGAGTTTTTCTCAAGTACCTGTGACAAAAATGAGAAATGAAAACATAACCCAATGGTACTACTTAACATGTAGCTATATACATTTATCTCAGGTGCAAACCTAAGAAATCTTAGGCTACTTTTTTTTTCAAGTCAAGTCAAGTGGAGTTTATTGTCATTTCAACCATATACAGCCAGTTAGTACATAGTGAAACGAAACAACGTTTCTCCAGGACCAAGGTGCTACATAAGACAAACACAGAACAACACAGAACTACAAGGGACTACATAAATTTATACATAAAGTGCACAAGTGCAAACATGTGCAGACAGCACAAGACAGTACAATGACTACTGGGATAGACAATGGGCACAGTAAGTCCCAGTGCAGCGCCGACCAGTACACAGTTCTGTTTGAAAGTGAATCTAGTGAGAATAGTGCAAAGAGTACAAGAGTACAATATACTGTAAGTAGCTGAAATAGTGTAAACATAAGAGTAACAGCCTATGTACAGTATAATAAATATTGTAGGATGGAGGATGCTCAGTTGTGTGTGTGTATATATATGTATGTGTTCCTTCAGTCCAGTTTCTGAGCGTTTAGGAGTCTGATGGCTTGGGGGAACAAACTGTTGCACAGTCTGGTCATGAGGGCCCGAATGCTTCGGTACCATTTACCAGACGGCAGGAGGGTGAAGAGTGTGTGAGAGGGGTGTGTGGGGTCATCCACAATGTCTGTGGTGGAGGGAAGAGAGACCCCGATGAGCTGTCCTCACTATCCACTGAAGGTTGCGATCCGAGACGGTGCAATTCCCAATCCAGGCAGTGATGCAGCTGCACAGGATGCTCTCGATAGTCCCTCTGTAGAAAGTCTTCTCAGAAAGTACAGGCGCTGCTGGGCTTTCTTAGTTATGGAGCTGGTGTTGAGGGACCAGGTGAGGTTCTCCGCCAGGTGAATACCAAGAAATTTGGTGCTCTTGATCTCCACGGAAGAGCCGCCGATGTTCAGCAGAGAGTGGTCATTCTGTGCTCTTCTGAAGTCAACAACCATCTCTTTAGTTTTGTCCACATTTAGAGACAGGTTGTTGGCCCTGCACCAGTCCGTTAGCCACTGCACCTCCTCTCTGTATGCTGACTCGTCGTCCTTGCTGATGAGACCCACCACGATCGTGTCATCTGCGAACTTGATGATGTGATTCGAGCTGTGCTTTGCTACAGTCATGAGTCAGCAGAGTGAACAGCAATGGACTGAGCACACAGCCCTGTGGGGCCCCAGTGCTCAGTGTGGTGGTGTTGCAGATGCTGTTCCTGATCCGGACTGACTGAGGTCTCCCAGTCAGGAGTTACAGAGGGTAGTGTTCTCTAGTGGGCATGTCTCTGCTGGCCTAGAAATGGTTGTGGATTCTCTGTGCGTGCGTGCGCTTTGCCTCTCTGATGGCCCGGGACAGTTTGGCCCTCACTGTTCTTAGGGCCGCCTTGTCGCCTGCTCTGAAGGCAGAGTCTCAGGTACTCAGTAGCGCACGCACCTCTGCAGTCATCCACGGCTTCTGGCTGGAGCATGTGGTGATGATCTTGGAGACGGTGACGTCATCAATGCACTTGCACGCCGTCAGTTGCCGCTTCCCTGAACATGTGCCAGTCAGTGTGTTCAAAACAGTCCTGAAGAGCAGAGATGGCTCCTGCTGGCCAGGTTTTTACCTGCTTCAGAACCGGTTTGGAGCGTCTGACTAGCGTTCTGTATGCTGGGATTAGCATAACAGAGATGTGGTCTGAGTAGCCGAGGTGGGGGCGGGGCTCCGCCCGGTACGCACCGGGGATGTTTGTGTAAACAAGATCCAGCTTGTTCTTCCCTCTCGTTGCTGTCCACATGCTGATGGAATTCTTCTCAGTGAGAAGGATAATTTCTATTGGATTCTATTCAGGAGGATAATTTCTATTGTATATTGAAATGTCTGATTTGATAGTGGTAACATATTGTGGTATAATATTAGCAAGCGATAGTTTGTACAGAATATCTTTGCATGTCCAAAACCAGTTAAACAGCCATTGACTGTACTGAAAATGTTTCCCTGAAATATATGCTTCAGCCAGTCTGGGATTTGAAAGCACTGATGTTGGTTTAAGTGGAACATACATAAACAGGTTTGTCTTTATATCAGATTTTGCAGTTATAAATATGGATGGTGCTATACTGTAATGTTTTCACACTATCACTTGAGAAATGAGTAAGAATTGTTTTGCTGGGTATGCGTGTGTTCTGCTCATATAAATGCAGTATCAATCCTCACCTTCCCTAGGTTTCGAGTGCACTCTATAACCAGCAGTTTTAGCCTCTCGTCTTCAGCCTCAAGATCCAATAGTATGTGCTCCACAAACAGAGCCAGGGTGAAGATGCGTCTCCATTGATTTCTGACACGCACATTATAAGTATAATAAGTACAAGTAGTGTAAGAAAAAATGGAAATATTTATAATTGTACTACTAGTTATAAAACACAATGATTTATGAAAGACAAAAAGATAAAAGAGCACCATTATTATAGGAATAATCTAATTTAATTCACTTTAATAATCTAATCTTCTGTTTACACAGATAGCACTGAGCTGAGGAAACTATCAAACTATGTAATCAATCATCATTAATGAGCAAAAATGATCACTGGAGAACAAAGCAGTTGCAAATTGAACGTGATTGTCCTGTTGAAGCTTACTGGATGAGCTTCACCATCTCACGACTCCTCTCGCCATACTTCTTAAGGCTCTGTTCTGAGCACACCACTTCAATAGGGACTTGAAGTTTCATCACTTGCTTCAGCCAGTGTTTCTGGAAGTCCCGGTTTAATTCCTGGGGCTCTAGGTGCTCCAGACAGGCAAGAGCACCATACACATCTAAAACCTTTAAAAAATATATCACATCTGTTTTAAAATAATAAATTGCCTGGAAGAAATTCTGTCCCCACAAATTTTAAATTAAAAAAACCCTTATATACCCAACAGGAAACATAATACACAAAATGATCAGTTGTTCCTGATACAGTAGTTATGTTACTAATAAAAGAACTACTAAGCATCATCAACCCAGTGTAATGATATTACAGTAAAGTATAAAACATAACAGAGGACCCAGTGAGAAACTGAAACTAGATACAATGGGAGAGCTTAAGGCTCTGATAACAAATTGTGTAACTGAAGACTGTAATTGCTGGATTTTGTATTATGTTTTTTTTTCCGTATTTTTATGTCTGTTTTTGTGTGTTTGACTTTTAAGTTTGTTAAACTCTGTAATGGCGTGCCATCTTGGCGAGGTCTCCCTCAAAAAAGAGATTTAATGTCAACAGACTTCTTGGTTAAATAAAGGTTAAATAAATAAAAATACATAAATAAGATACTTAAAATGATAGTACCATCTCAGCTGTGTGCATTACATGTGGATTTCCCTGTAAAGACAGGACCACTTGAGGCAGGATGGATATCATCCTGGAGAAATTTTGTAGTCGTTTCTGGAACTCATGATAAGCGGTGTGGATAAGCGGCAACGAGGGTTCACTTTCCACTGAGCTGCCTCGCCTCCTGCATAACTCATTCACACAGCTCGTCATGGCGGCACACAGCAACTAGAATGACCAAATCAACAATCACTATAGAACGATGATGCTAGATAATAGAAGAACAGTTTAACCCTACAAAAGTTACAAGTGTTCAGTTACAAAAAATAATAAAACCAAAACAATGAATTAGCTTACTTGTTGTTCACCAACAGTCGAAACTTTCATTGTTAAAGCAACAAAATCTTGAAGATATCTTTGGAAAAATTCTTTCTGCATTTTTTTATCCACTTTTTCAAAATATTCGCCTAGTACAGTCCGCTTGAAGACCTCCTCAAACTGCTTATGGGATTGATCTAAGGGGAAAAAAGCTCTGTTTACAATATTGTTAATCATATTAATCATATTACTCATGGCCACTTTATTCCAGTGACCTCTCTCATCAAGAAGGTGTTTCCACCTGCAGAGCTGCCATAATTGTTTTTTTTTCCTTTTTGTGTAAAGTTTCTGTGAAAACTTTGGAGACTGTTGTGTGTGTGAAAATCTCTGGAGATCAGCAGTTTCTGAAATGATTTTATGCATTGTGCTTTCATTATTCAATAACATCCAAAAAAATGAGACATCACCCTCTCTATGTAAGGTGTACTCCCAGAGGTCATCTAAAAGATCTTTAATCCTCCAGCTAAAGGGCATAGCGCAGGACATAGTTCTTCCTGCTGACATATGGCTTTGGATCAGGATTGTCTGTGACTCGGAGCTGTGCACAAACAGTTAACTTTTTTGTAAATTCATGACAATGATCACAGTACAGTTTTTGTGGTTGAATTAACATATGATTATACAATACAATAAAAATTATGATAACTCACATTTGCCCAGTTTGGATGTATGGTATATCCAGCACTGCTTTGTGTTCAAATATGAGAAGCCACAAATTTTTTACTTCATCCTGACTGTTAGTGTCAAGCAGAAGGTCCAGATTGCGGTTACGGTCGATGACAGAAATCAGCTGTGCCAGGAAGGGAGTGACCACTGTCTGTACTCTACGCCACAGGGTGTGTCTATCAACAAATATTCACAAAATAGTACAAGCATTAAAGTTAAAACAATACTGTACAATAAACATGTAATCACAAAAAAAATGTTTGCTCTTTATGTAAAATGTCACGTTCATAAAAAAAAATAAAAATTATAAGCCTGTGCAGTGTTTCTGTTCCTCAATAGTGTGTGCTTACTTAAAAGTTCCTCCCTCTTGGAGAGCCTCAATATTTGATGCTTCCCTGGACACCCAGTTTTTGGGCATATCTGCATTGTCCTCACGTATTTTCAACAAGAGGTGAAGGCGCTTTTTCAATGTCTCCATGAACATAACTATTGCATAAGAGAAAATATTCTATATTAAAATGATGAAATTCTTCACCAAAATGAGACACAGGAGAATAGAACCTGGATAGAAAACAGACATACCTTTCAGTTTGTCACTGTTGTCCAAGAGTGTAAGCAAGATGTCCACTCTTCTTGTACTAAGACTTCCTCCATCTTCAGAATCCCTTAGCATGCCCACAGAGCTCTGGATACAACTGTGCAGCAGCGCTGTTGCATCAAACACCTTCTCCAATGTCTAAAACACAATTAGTGCTGATATAGCTTAATTGATTATGGCTTAAACAAATAATGAATACTATTTATTACAATGATGCCATACTTACCGAATCATCAGAATTTTCTTCTATAAGAAAAACAACAAAAACAGCAATTAAAGATTTAGGAATCTTTAAAATATATTAAAAAAAAATTAAATCAACTTTCATATTCAAATAATGATTCTGGAAAATTTATATTGAATAATACCAGAAGTTTCCATTGTAATTTCCTCAAAGAGCTCACAAATGGACACATTTCTCAGATTCTGGACATCTGATACAATCTCTTGTGAACTTCTAAGGTCATCAATATGAACTGACATCCAATGCCCTATAAAAACCAAAATGCAAAAAAATAAAATAAAATAAATAAATAATAATAATAAATAAAAAGATGTGCACGATTCGGTATGTACTATATTATAAACTCATACAAGCATCCATATTTACATATGAATGTATATAATCATACTGTTTAGGTGGTGGATCATTCTTAGCACAACATTAACACTGAATTTATACTGTGTGTGACACTAGTACGAGTGTATTAGGAAGAACAGTAACATTGGGATTTCTTAACAATGTGTTAACTTAGACAATGGCCACTTAATTAGACATACCCATTTTGTTCATCTACCATTTTAGCAGCTCTGACAGTAGTTCTAGCTACAAAGAAAATCACTTTTTATATTGATGCTCTCTTTCTAATATGCTTTAGTTTTTATAGTAACAACTCATTCGCAGGAACTTGTATAACAGATGGTCCACGTAATTTAAGATTAATAATAAATGGGTTAAAAAATGTGTTGTTATTTAAGAGAAACTTATAAATGTTGATATGGTGAAGGTTTTTGTAAGGACACATTTAAGGAGTCTCCCATTGTGTTTTCTGGTTTCTTAGTAACATGTCAAGTTGGTTTTTTTTGTCTTATTTACTTTATGAGAAAAGAAAAAAATAGAGACTGGTGAGGGAACAACTGTTTATAGCTGCTATAGTGAAAATAATAACAGGAGCTAACCGAACATCATGCCATTCTTTAATTAATAAAACAATGTAATCGCTGGCAAATTGCTGTGGTGCATGAGGAATTAAACACCTGGGGATGTGCTGATATAGAAAAATAATCAAGTTCGGGGAGGGCCGCATCACATCACCCCATCACTGCTACGTGTACTAAAACAGCATGCACCATTGGGATTTATTCCTTACTTTAATCACATTCTAGCCCTTCTTCAAAGCTCAGTTTGAGACCACAGAACTGCTTTTGACTGAATATTCTGATCGTTGGTCTATTCTCATATAAAGCCAGCAACACTGTTCCACCTGTTACACTCATACCATCACAATAGCCATAAAGATGCTACCACTAGTTCAGTGTCACTGCTGTGCTGAGAGAGGTCCACCACCCTAATAGTATGTGGTTAGCAGTGGTCCTATGGTGGTCCCTTTCCACTGATGGAGAGAGGATGACAAACTATGCAAAGTAAAAGATTAAAGTCAGGTTCCACTCTATAATTGAAAAATGCCTCTATATGACCAATGAGGTTAGATACATGTGAACACTGTGTGAATGATTCAATATACATATTTCATATCAAAATTAAGTAAAAATAAATTAACCTCCTTGAAATCCAGTGTAGAAGGTTCCACCCTCCATTCTTGGTAGTTTGATGATGAAATACACAAACACCCTACATTCATCTGTATGTTTTGATCGGATGACTTCATTCATGGAGGAGTACCTGCATGGAAACCCAGTAGTTTTTGCAATTAAACATTTTAATCACTCTGTGATCAGAGTGATTAGTATATGTCAGGAAATGTACCGCCCACCTGGCAGATGCAAGAAGATTTGCACTTGCTGAATCCTCCCCAAAATCCATTTGAACTAGAATGATCTTATCTACACACTGTGTGTCTAGGAACTGCCTGAAAAGACAAATTAAAGAACAAAAAATCCCTTTTTCCCCCTGTGTATATGACCATAGTGGATAATCTTATCCATAGTGAGCAGATAAGAGAAATTACTGAGGGACAATTTTATACCTTATTTTTTTGAGGAAGGAAAATTCTGTCTCAAACTGTCGCAGTGACAGGTGATCGATGTTGTAAATTCCTGTTTTGTGCTTAAGTTGCTTAATATCTGCAGCTGTCAACAACCTTGAAAAAGTTGTAACCTTCACAAAGCACATAAAACAATAGTGAATAAACTACAGTAAAACCCATTTCAGAATAAAATGAAACATAGCACAGGAAAAAACTGAAAATCCTACCTCTGTAAAGATGTAATGGTTCCGATGCCCCTTTGGGATGTGAGAGGCAATGAATTCTGCCAGAGAGTTGTGTTTCTGTTCCTTAAAGTATGTATTGAACAGTTGCTCTGTCTCTACATCTGGCAAATCAGTGTACTCCAAACGTACCACAGAATCTGGGGTGGCACAATTTAGTAAGACATGCTTGGCTTCCTTTAACAGTTTATCTTGGATGTCTGCATCCTCAATGTCATTTCTCAGTTTCTCCACTACTTGCAGTATCACAGAGGAGCAAGTATCTGAATGGTAACCAATGAAAACGTCTTGTGGCAAGTACTTGTGTGAACTGGAATGCTGATTTTTTGAAGCCACAAAACGTTGGACCCAGCTCTGCAGTTGTTTGACAGTTCCTTTCTGACTACTCATTAGTACACTGTTAATGTCAAGGTAGTGTTTTTCGAGTCTGTTGATTAGTGGAATTGGGAATTGTTTGTAGACCACATCTTTCTCCTCAATGACAATAAGCCGGAAGTCCTCGTGCACTCTGCACTTCACACGGTGTGTTCCAAGACCAAGATCAACATATTTTTGACCACCCAGGAAGACATAGTACTGGTTTAATGCATCATACAGACTTTCGTAAAGATTTTGAAGGTTTAAAAGCACAACAGTCTGGCCAGTTTCCATGCAGATCTTCACACGGTTGATATTCTTGCAGACTTGTGTGTACTCCTGATCTTTAGGAAAACTTGAACCAAAGATGATCTCTGGAAGATTGTTATCCATGAAGATATTTTGCTGAAGAATTTGAAGGCCTGCAAAGTTCTTGGTTAGTATAAGAAGGTAGCGACAATCCTCATTCTGAGCTTTGCCAGTGATGTTTTGCCTTACCAAATCGATAGTACTGAGGTCATCCAAGCAAGGTCTTATGTGAAGTGTTTTGGCAAAGATTTTCAGAGCATCCACATTGTCCAAGCCACTGAAATTCCTCAACACTGTGTTCACTATTTGCTCTGAAGAAGGATTAGAATCTCTGGAAACACCATATAGCATCTTGATTAAGCTGTAGTAATCACGTAAGCCAAAAAATCCTTTATCTTGTGTACTGCAGATTTGCAGGTAGGCAACTGCCAAAGGCTGGAAAAGATGCTTGATGTTTTCCAGGACCACTGGTTGCAAAGCACAAATTCCTGTAGCTGTTTCAATGAGTTCATTCTGATCTGGGTCGCCTCGGGAGACAAAGATTCCCCTATTCATTTTGGCTGGGTCCAAAGCCCAGTTTGAGATGCCAATAAACCCAACCTTTTTATGAGGTAGTGGGTCATCATCAATGCAACCTTCTTCCAGTAAGGGGTGAAGGGTTTTTAGAGGCATTTTTGGGGAGTCTTCAGCTAAGCCTATCTCATCTAGCACAACAACAGAGACATAGTCTTTTAGATTTTTCCCCTCTTGAAAACGTGCACACTGTTTAAATGTGTTAATGATTCCCTCTGCAGTTGAATGAGGACTGCACTGGTAGGATGTTAGGTGAATCTGCTTCAATTTCCTGTATAGTTCACAGTGTGCAGCTTGGCCTTGCATTGCATCTGCCACTAATGTCTTTGACAGAGACTTTGAGCTCCCAGGCTTACCAACTAAGAATAGTGGAATTCGCAGCTCAATGCACACCACCATCATGAACACATTTTCTTTCAATGCCTTATTTTTAGCAATTGTACCACCTAGGGGTACATCATGTATAAGAATATCCTGTATTTGAGAGATTTCTTGCATTACTTTTTTGGGTTTGTTATAGCTTGGTAAAAATCTGCAAAGTTTTGCCCAATATTCCTTTTTCTTTTCCAAGCATGCATGATAGCACACTGCCACTGCCATCAACAGAGCCCATTCAACAGGATCTTTGTCATCTAAAGAGATCGTTTCACCAGCAGCACTCTTTGATTGTTTTTGATTCTTCCTCTTCAGGAACTCTTCCAATTCTTCAAAGAACATCTTGTGATTGGTGTAGAACCACACAAATACTTGCATGCAACGTTCAACATCTCTTAAACTGACAAAGCTACATTCATCTTTTCTCTTCCTCATGTAGCACTGTGATGCAGATAGGACATCAGTCATCATCTTGATATAGTCTTTGTTGACTGACTTGTTTTCAACCACGCTCTTAACAATTTGATGAATGTACATTTTTTCTGTGTTGTCATCAAGCTGCCCAAAGTCCCACACTAATGGAACCATACTTGGGGGCAATGCATGAACTCTGTACACCAGTTGGCGGAGAGGAATAGAGCCCAGTTTATCCTGTGTCTGATTAGCTTTCACAATGTATCCCAATCCTGCTCCTTCCAACCTTTCAATCATCACATCTGAGTGTTTTCTGTAAGGATTGCAAGCAGCAATCACCTGTAGACCAGTTTGGGGTTTAAGTCTATGCCCTTGCACTGAATTGTCACAAAGCACTTCCTTCAGACAACTGATTGCTTCAGTAGTATTGGCTTCATCAAAGAAAATTACTGAATCAAGGTCATGTTGCTCTTTATTCAAGGATGCAATGGACTCAGCTTCTTTTACTTTGGCATAAATGATATCAGGGGTTGTGCCACCATGAACCTTTACCAATTTCATATTGTCTGCAGGGTTTCCACTTCTTTGCAGCTCACACATGAATTTGATAAGTCTTGTCTTTCCACAACCAGTTTCCCCCATGATAATGACAGGAATGCCACATCTGAACCTCATGTGAATTGCCATCATCTTCAATATATTGTCCATAGTGAGCTGGTAGGTCTCATCAGGATCTGATGGCCATTTAACACCAAGAACACTACACAAATGCTCAATCTTGTCAGCTCTTGGTAAGTCATCAAAATTAATGTTGAAAGGGACCTTGTTATGCTGGAGACCAATATAGAGCTCCTTTGTCATGATATTCTTCCTTATGATTCTGTTTGTTGATGGATCAAAGGCATCAACTCCATTCTCATCATTTAATCTAAGGTGGAAACCAATGAAGGTCATGGACTCATGATCATCATTGAAAAAGATGTATGGATGGGGCTCTGACTCCCATCTCTTCCTGATGCGAAATGGAGCCAGATCTTCTTCGTTAGCATCCCTTAGGTCTACCTGTTGTCTTCCAAGACTTTGATCCGAAATGTTTAATGATGGTGTAGCAAAGTCTTTGGCCATTAAAATCATGAAGTCAACCACAAATTTTCTGAAACCTCTCAGAGTGTCTCCTACAATGTCCATGTTGCAGAAAATAGATGTCTCACAATCTTGTAACTGAAGGTTAAGGAACCATGCAAAGTTCCTCAACTCTGCCCATGATGGATCAACAATTCCACAGTAGAAAAACAACATCTGAAGACATTCTGTATGGGAACCTTCAACTCCACTGAAGCTGAAGTTGTCAAGGTCAATCGCCTCATGAAAGCGCTTCAAATACTGATAAGGCCTCTGATAAGCTTCACTTCTGAAATGCTCATCATCCATAAGTGGATCTTCAGTCTCAAAGCTTGGATCATCTGTTACTCTCATTTCCAGTTCCAAAACTTCTTTAGGTGGTCTGCATTGCACTTTGGGGAAAACTTCAGTGAAAGCTGTGTTTGAATCCTGTAAATGAAAATATCTTTATATCATATAGGCTATCTCATTTCAAAACAAAGCACTGATTTTTTTAAATAAATTTTTATTTATTTATTTATTTTTTTTTTTAAATTACTGAGTAAAAAAAAAAGCACTTACTGTTCTTGCAACAGATCTTGGAAATTCAGCAGTGTGTTGTAACATCTCAATGACATACAAGTGCTGGCTGCTACGTTTCCACATACGTCCTTCAGTGTCCATTAGATAGCCAAGAACTAATAGTTTAAATAAAGACTCATGCAATCCTTTTTGCACCTAAAAAAGCCACAGCAATTAATAAAAAATTATATTTAAATATATTGCAACAGTTCTTGCTGAATTTCATAGAACTAAATTCTTACCGTTGTTGTAACATCAAAATGAAAGATCACCAGCCCATTCTGGTTTGGTGTGTCGAGCAATGAATGAAGGATACCACTTTCATTGATTATGGGCTCAGTTAAGCGAATGCACTTCAGATATGAAGTTCCAGGACTTTCAGATGCCTCAAGCCTTTCATAAAGCCTCTGAACATACAAGGATTTTCCTGAAATAATCAGAAACATTTTTTTGGATGCATTTAATTTTATTAAACTAAATTAAACTAACGATGAAAGAAAAAAAATAATTTTTCAATTTTCCAAAAAAAAGTTTTCCATTACTCACCAACTCCTGCTCGTTTTGATGATACAATTCCAACAGATTGCCTGTCTTTGAATACAGTAGCGGCGCTAGCCTGTTCTGCTGGCACTGTGTAGTGTCTACAGAGATATGTTTGGAGTCTCTCTAAGGATTCTCTTGGAACTATGTGCAGCTTGAAATGACTAAATGCTGAGGGGATGTAAGCATGTTCTTGATCCAAGCTGCAAATAATCACAAGTTTGTAATCCTTTCTTGATCCAGAATGAAGTTTGTGAAACAACTGCTCCACAGCATAACTGACTTCATAACTCAAGAGATCAGCATATAACAAGGTGTAGATCTTCTCACTGATATTTCCAGTAGCGAGGCAACGTCTTAGAAAAAGTTCCACATGCTCATAAGGAGTGGTTGAACTGCAAAGTAGGACTTCATCATATGATGGCAGTGGTGCATATTCGCTGGCAGAGTAAACACTGAGACAAGTCAACAGGATTTCTTCTTTTTGGCAAACTATGAGATTGGGACGACCCAGCATCAGCCCCTTTGGCAACTCTCGTCTAATCTTATTTGGTTCTTCATCTGGATATAAAGGCATGAACTCTTCTTGGTCATCCTCCTCATAATCCCACTTCAAGTTATTGTTCAGCCTCTCAAGAAGTTTCCCCAAACCTGAGATATCCAGGGTATCTGGTAGAAAGGTCTTCATGTCTGTGATATACTTATCCCAAATGAAATCTAAAGTATCTAACCCAGAATCTTTGTCTTGTATACTTGTACTTAAGCCTTCCTCAGATATCAAAGAATCTGAATCTTGAAATACAAGGTTCCATGTTTTCCACACATTAGATGTAGAAGACTTAGGGTTGATAAAAGAGAGCATCATCAATGCACACTCATCTAAGTCTTCATTTAAATGTTTCAAAGAGAGCTGTTCGCAAAGATAGACAATTTGCTCAGCAGTGTAATAATTAAGGTAGTAGTTCTCAGATCTCTGTTTTTCCATAAAATTCCTCCAGTCAGTTAGGTACTTTTCCATTTTCTTGCAAAGTTTTGGTAGTTGTTCAATGACATTACCATCTATTGATATTTTTTCAAGAATGCTACTCAAATTAAAGTCTATAATGATTCTGTGGTTGGTGAGATGATCAGAATTTATGGCACAACAGTGGATTTTCGCTTCCCACTGCCTGAATAGAGGGTTTCCAGCAGAAAGAAGATCAAGAAATATCCCAGCTAGTCTCTGAACATGGTCAAAAACCTTAGGAACAAAAGAACAAGTTTTATGGCACCAGAGTCAGCCAACAAGCAGCTCCTGTCAAATGTCTGACAAAGGCACACTTATTCTACCTCAGTTTTTTTTTTTTTTTTTTTACCTCAGTGAAATGTTCAACCTCATTGTTGTGCTCCGCTTTCCCAGACATAAGCATGAGTTTGTTTTGGAGATCTCTAACATCATCTAAAGAATAACAGCGAATCTCCTGGTCTTCTCCATGTCCCTCAGGGACATAAAGTTTGACAGTGGTTTCCATGGTGATCTGTTGTAGAAAGAGTCCATTTTAAAAATGTACCTTCTAATGTAAATTAAATATTTATAATATTCTAAGTGAACACTGCATGTTATCGAACACTTTACTAAAGGAATAAAATGCAGACTAATTAAAAACAATTAAATGCAAATCCATATTCACAAAGTAACATAAATATAAACCTTTTTCTGGTTTTGGGCAGTGATGGAATATACTCCTCTTTCATTTATGGCTGTGGCAAAAGAGAGGGAGGACAATTCCACTGAGCCATGACTCTCTTTCACTGACTTTAGCCAATCCAAGTGTCGAGCACTGTCTCTCTATTTACAGACAGTAGATAAAATGCATAAATTTTTATGAATTCAAACAGACATGATTCGATCAACAGTACTATCAATTCTAGCCATAGTGACTTACCCATAAGCAAACAAACTTGTGACTTGTGATTGTTATCTGATCGTGATCATGATTGTTAACTGATAATTAACTTTTTACTTTTAAAAACACTTTTAATTTATATGGTGATGGACAAGTTTTCACATATATTCAGTAGCATGAAAATAACATATTTATTAGCTTAAAATGTCAGATTAAACATATAAATCCAAGGAAGGTCCTGAAATACTATATACATAGTTAGATTTCCAATTACCTGTAAAAGTAACCTGGCCATTACTTCACCCCCATTCATAATGCTACCAGTTATTTTACAGTTTGCACTTGTCTTGGCATTCAATGTGGACAGCAAAGAAAGAATTTCATTGTACAGGGAAACTTGTTTTTCCTCACTGTGCACATGACAATAAATCCTTTAAACGCTTTAAACGCTTTAAAAATTGAGAACTTTCTCTACAAACATTTTTACAAACTGCCATATTGTGCATACCAGCTTTTTTGCGATGTTGCTGTCACTTTCCAGGGCTTTCCACAGTTTTTGTAGGGCTCTCTTAAAAGCATCAAAATCAGAATCAGCACTTAGCCCATAAAGCATGGAAGAGTATCCTTGCACAACATCATGGAAACAGGCCACTCGATCAACATCCATAGCATTCTCTCCAGCAGAGATTGTTGCAAGATCAACAAACACTTTAAGCTGACTGATATCTGTGAAAATCAGAGTCATACAAATTAGTACTAATCTAAAATTATTTGATAATTGAGTGATCTAAAATTATGTGAAATTATTTTAACAAAAACAATAGCAATATGGAAACAAATAGAAATCCTGGCTCAGATATCTGAGCTGTAGAAGGTAGAAGGTGCACTAGCTAAACAGAAACCTTGAGATGTTAAAGTAGAAATCTAAGTTTAAGGCTTAGACAATAAAATGGAAAGCTAAATTCATATGCTTTTAGTCATAACTTCCTACATCATAAACCAGGGTGCAGGCAACATATTCCATTTTGAGAATATAAATATAACTAAACGACAGTCAGTACTGTCTGTTACAGTACAGTATAATGCAGTACATTCTGTTAATACTAACCGTATTATATTTACAGGTTAAACAGATTAAACCCCAGGTTAAGAACTTACCTGGCAAGGCTTCTTTGACCCACTTAGCAAAGTTTCTTCTAAGGCTAAGCTCCTGAAGACACAGTCTGCGACCCTCTGTTATGTCTGCCAGTACATCTTTGGCACTTATTAAGTTGTCATCAATTTGATCTAAGCTTGCCTCCATAAAGTCAGCTTTACTCTGAAAAACAAACAATATTTTAGTAATTACATCTTGCTCCTGTATCTTTAAATGTAAATTTATTAAGAGTGTTCGCATACTGTTCGATAAAGGCTCTTTAATTATAATTATATTTTACATTAGTAATACATTTGCTTTGATAACTCACAACGTCAAGCAGTCTGTTAAGTATGTTGAAGTTTCCCTCAGGACATAGGGCTTCCTTGACATCCATGATTACTTGAGCTGATTCTGCTGCTAAGTGTAGGCCATGGTACTGTTTGATTTGATGGAGTCTATCCTTAATCCACCGCTTATTATCTTTAGGATTTATTTTACACATGATTTCCAGATCTTTTCTAAGATCATCATATTTGCCCTTATACACCTCAAAGATACTATTGACCATCTGGAACGTTATAGAACCATCCTTCAAACTGGTGTAGATCATTTGGTATTGACTGTGACAAGGCTCAAATATTTTTGCATGGATGAACTCTAGTGTGCATGGCTCCATTTCTCTTATTGGCTCTGTTTCATCACCATCATCATCATCTTGCTCAGTGTATGAGAGTGTTTTGGCTTGGTTCTCCCAGCACATAGAAAAGATGTAGCTGTCTTTCAAAGCATGCAGTTGCTTTGCCATCTTTCTAGTGAGATCACACAGGTTGAAATATGTGACCAGTCCGGTCACTTCTGAAGAACTCTCATCGAGCTGATGAACTTCCATGAATTCCTCCAGGCACATCTGCTCCACATTAACTGTATGCTTCTTTTCAAGCTCCTCAATATCAACTGTGAAATATTGAAGAATTTGTTTTAAAATTCCCACAGAAATAAAAATCACATGCCTTCAAGCTATTAATGGCATGTTATAATTATTATTATTATTATTATTATTATTATTATTAAATCATCATGTGTAATGAAATCAAACAGGCGTGCAGGACAGGAAAGTTATACGTAACACAAAGGAGTGTTTTTCATAAAATATGAAACAAGTGAATTACACATTTTTATACCACAGTCCTGTTGAATGTTGAATTCTGATTGGTCAAATGGTGTTGATTAATTTTCTATAACAGCAGGACAGGACAATATTTCTGTCTGCAAGGTGTATATTAAGGCTTTCCTTCTAATTAATTATTGTTTCTACTGTAACTTACAGAATAGTTGAATAGCTGAATTCAAGGACTTGTATGGTGGATGCTTCACATGAATGGAATTTTGGAAGGAGTCTCTAGTGTTAGCACATTATTAGCAGTCAGAGGTAAAGCTGTAATGTTAAGTTTTCTGTGATGGCATTGTCATCAGGATAGAGTGCTTTGTGGTTTCATGGCAGTATGACTGCCAAGGCTGTCAAGGGAACAACTGTAAATGATAACAGGAACTAACTTGTTTCATGGATGATCCTGTTACATACAGAGCCTCATTATCCTACACCTTGGCCATTACTTCACCCCCATTCATAATGCTACTAGTTAGCCGTGGCTCATTAAGGACTCTTAGTAATGAATTATATCAACAAGCCACAGACACATTCACATTGCAAAGTATTGCAGTTGTTTGTTTCTTTGCATTACTGAGCCATATATTCTTACTGTGTTCCATCATTGACCTCTGCCTCATAATTCTTACTTCCACTTCTTGCCTTATTTACATACATATAACAGTGTGTATGCCAGTGTGTTTGACCTGTGTGTTTGACTATAAATCACTTGATGATTTCAGTTTTGTTGAAATAAAAGCTTGCAATTGTAACCCAAAACCTCAGGCTTCCTCATTACAATTGTATCTATCATGTCTGTATTAAGAATAAGTGAGCATCTTGTGTTATTTGTTGTACTGTTTGGGTGTTTGTGCACTTTAATAGTAATTCATGGCAGTGTATAAATGATTTGGGCTGGTGACAGGAAGTGAGTTTAACTTGTGTTTGAAGTTTCATATTTCTATTTCTGTGTATATCTGATTAACAATTTGTCCCCTTTCCTCTGCATAATGTGCTGATCTGTTCTGCTTTATTATTATTACACTTTTTATGCTCTGGAATTACATATAATATAAATAAACAGGTAAAATACCTTTGACATGGTGTGGGAGTGTGTTGCACACACGCAGTAAGCATGCAATGAACTCTTTTTCATGGGAAATGTTCTCAACTTCTTCTTTCCTTCTTCTAAGCAGAGTTTTCACAGCTCTGTTGTCTTTGCACCGACCATCATCACACAAAGCATCTGCAGGGAAGTGTAGATCAAGATTTCAATACAATAAGGGCCTTGACTAAGATCTTGGAAGTTACATTAAAGTGGGGTAACATGCATATACTGCATAAAGCTGAATAATTCTTTTCTCTTAGGTTTGAGTGATTACCAATCTGTAGAAGCTCAGTGAATGCATCCTCTCTCTCTAGGATCTGATTTAGGAGCTTTATTGTAATGTCTCCTTGGATAAATTTTTGTGCAACACAGCTGAATGCAGAGCCTGCCATGGCCATTAGCTCCCTGGCTTTGTCTGTGAGTTGATCAATGAGTTTCCCATTTGCACCTGAGGAAAAACTCAATTTAAAATGCTGTACAAAACACGGACAAATAAGAGTTAAACTAGCAAAGGAGCAGCATGTATCATTGTAAATTCATACCTTGTAGTTGAAAGATTTTGCTTGCTGTAGGCCATGTTAATAGATGTTGTACTACCAGCTCCTCTCCATCTTGACACTTTCCACCTTCAGTCTTTGGCCAAGCTTTGAGTACAATTGCAGATACCAGATTTCCAAATTTACTTAAGTCATGGCTACTGAGTTTTTCAAACAAAATCTTCTCAGATCCACTCTGATGTATGAAAACAAGAATGATATTAAGTTCATATATTTGTGTAGAGAAATGTTTTTCCTTAACTTTTAAAGGAATGGATATGATCAATACCTGACACACAGAGGTAACAGCCTCTAATGCACAGTTTTCAAAAGAGGGAGATAATAAAGGAAACTTAGAGTTCACTTCTTCTACTTTGTTGCAGTAGATTTCAACCTGATGAATTGGGTTTTCCTAATGACAGTAAAATAGCATGGTGTGTGTAAACCAGTGGCATAGTAGATTCAGATATTCTGCACATATTTTGCAAGTATTCAAGTATACATCACAAAAACACTATTTTTCTTACCTGTTTCAGCTTTCCTTCAAACTGAATTAAGAATTTTTTTCTCCATTCTGAGCAAAGCTCCTTGTTATCAAAAGTCATTGAAATCAGCTTACTCCATGCCTAATTATCAATAAATCACAAGATCACAACAATATTCTTGATTTGTCAGCATTTAAAAATATGTATGAAATGAATAAATTACCTACCTCAAGTTCATGAACCTGAGTGAAACTTGTGTAGTTGTACGAGTTGTCTAGTAAACGATTGGAGAAGGTGTTTCGGAGCCATTCTCTTACAGTTCTTTCTGCCTGCAAGAACACCTCCTTGCTCTTCTCTCTCTGGACCTCGTCTGATTCCTTTAAAACAACAACTTGTAATGGATTAATGAGATAGAAGCCTGGCACAATAGAGATTGGAATATAATAACTGCTGAAATACTCTCCTAAAATATCTCAGAAAATCAAATATGTTGGCTAAACATGTCACTCCTCAGGAGGGTGTAGTTCCGTCAAATGTGCGGGAAAATAATCTGAATGAATCCTAATTGAGATCCGGGCCATTGATAAGTTAAGAAAGGAAAATTCCTTTACGGTAGCAGAAATTGTGATGTGACCATTAGAAGGACTTGGCAAGGTTATGAGAACATCTCATACATCTTAACATTTGATGTGCTGTCAAACTTAGAAATAACACCTGTGTTTTTTTATTCTTTTTTCTTTTTTTTTTGTTGTTCCACACCAATACTTATGTGGGAGCTTTCAGTGCAAATACTTTGTACACTAACACATGTAATCACAAATCTACTTTCGAAAAACACTGCCACATCAGTTACCATACATTCAACAGCTTAAAGCATGTATTTAGCTTGAGACCATTTCAGTTTAAAAAAATTATATCACATATGTGAGTGGTGCAAAAGAACACCCTAAAAATGGGATATTTAGACTATTTAGATATTTAGATATTTTCTATTATATACTGTAGATCTTACAACTTTAGGCCTTCCTGAACTAAAATATGTTTCTTTCTTGCATGTCTTAGTCACAAGTAGTTATAGTACTTAAAACTATTTTGTTTGTTTGTTTGTTTGTTTGTTTTTTGGGTTATCTGCTAAAGTAAAAAAAAGTAAAAAAAAAAAAAAAAAAATTTATTTATGCTGACATGATTGACAATAAGTGGAATAAGAGTGCCTCATAATCAGTTTAGGGGGCTTGTGTATGCACATGGTCAGGAGTAATTCTAAATATATGAATATATCATATTGTATGCACAGAAACTGAAGAATATGTATGGCTTACACACAAAACTATGTGTACACACAGTTTTTCGTCTTTTTTGGCTGTTTGTCATGGTTCAGCTATAGAGTCTGACAGTTTTTTTTTTCCCACACTGCCACACACAGTATATAGAACAGGAAAATATAGCTTTTGGAAAGAAAACTTTCTAGGTACAAAATGAGTACCTTTTCACTAAGACATTTGTGCATGTCTGTGACCAGACTGAAAAGTTTCAGACACTCCAGACAAACTTCATAATTCCATGTTTCCTTGTACTTTCGGCAAATTTTAGCCAAAAGATTGTAAGACTTTGTAAGGCAGAGTTCACCATAGTCATTATCTTTGAACCTGAAAAAAAAAAAGAAACAGAAACAGAAAAAGATTGCTCATTGTGTTCTTTTTATTTTTGGAAGACTATACTGAAAAGGTTTGTGAACCCTGTGGAGTTCCCAGAATTTTTACATTGGTTATTCATAAAAAGTGGTCTGATCTTTATCTAATGTCACAATTGTAGACAAACATATTCTGACTAAACTAATAACACACAAACAGTAGTACTTTTCAAGTCTTTATTGAGCACATTGAGTAGTCATTCACAGTGCAGGCTGGAAAAAGTATAAGTAAGTGACCCAATGATGAGAAATTCTGACCCATTCCACCCTAAAAAATTGGTTCAGTTCATCAATATTTTTGGGCTGTCTTGATCGAACAACCCTCTTTAGGTCATGCCACAGCATCTCAATTGGATTAAGGTCAGGATTCTGACTTGTCCATTCCAATCTTCCAATTTTTCAGCCATTCTTCATTTGATTTATTTGTGTGCTTTGGGTCATTGTCTTATAGTATCACCCAACCTCTCTTAAGCTTGAAGTTATGGACTGTTGCACTGACATTCTCCTGTAAAATGTCTTGATACAGTTTTGAATAAATTGTTCCCTCAATGATTGCAAGGTGTCCAGGCCCTGAGGCAGCAAAGCAGTTCCAAACCATGATGCTCCCTGCACCATGCTTCACAGTTGGGATGAGGTTTTGGTGTTGGTGTGCAGTGCCTTTTTCCCCACAAACATATTTTTGTGCATTATTGCCAAAAAAGTTCAACTTTTGTCTCATCTGTCCAAGGAACATTTTCCCAGAAGCATTGTGGAACATCCAGGTGGTTTTTGCCACAATGGGTTTTTTTCTTTGGAGAGCAGCAGTTTCCTTCATGGTGTCTCTCCATTAACATCATTCTTGTTTAGTGTTTTTCTGATAGTGGACACATGAACAAAGACCTTCGCAGTTTGTAGTGTTTTCTGCAGGTCTTTTGCTGTTACCCTTACTTTCTTTTTTTTTCAGCTCTTTCAGGATTACTGTGATCTTTGCAGGACGCCCACTCTTAGGAAAAGTTGCAACAGTAATGCATCTTCTAAGATCCTGTGAATGCTGATGTGATTGAGGCATGGTTCACACTAATCAATTGTTCTCCAGAAGAACAGATTTGTCAGTAACCAGACTTTGGGTGTCTTTTTTAAAGGGCAGAGCACCTGCACAACCCACACTTCCAATTTCATCGCCTTAATTGAAACAACTGACTGCAATTAGCTTTTGGAGCCCTTGTTAGCACAGAAGTTCTCCTTTTTCCAGCCTGCACTGTGAATGATCACTCAATATGTTCAATAAAGACCTGAAAACTACTACTTTATGTGTTAGTAGTTAATTGTGTTTGTCTATAATTGTGACTTAGATGACGATCAGACCACATTTTTATAAGTAATCAATGCAAAAATCCTGGTAATTCCAAACAGTTCACAAACTTTTTCTTGCAGCTGTATTTGGGGAGCAGGTACAGTATAAGGAATACACAAGAATTCAGTTACTCAGGTTAAAACTAATTGGAAAGTTTACATGTTAGTGCAAATTGTTTTTTTTAAATATCAAGGTCTTCTAATGTATTTTACATAGCTCTTTGATTAGTTTAAATAAAATTAATATACCTGAATTGTTGGTGTTTAGTCTTGGACAGGACATCTGAAAACAACAGCCTCAGTTCCTGTGACAAATGTAAACATCAAGTAAAGTTTTATTCTTTGCCTATTTTTACGTAAGACATCTTCAGCAACTATTAATACAGTCAAAACAGTCAATAATGTGCATTTGGCGTAATTGTATTTACTATGTGACATTTCTATGTGCATAGTTAGCATATCACTTTTTCCAGCATATTTCACATATAAACTTTCCCTTGACTTAATAAAGGGACATCAACATCTTATCTTTCCATAAAACCTAAAATAGGTTTTAATGATTTTTTAACAGCTTCTGATTTGGCCTTTGTATCCTTAGAACCTTGAGAAATCTGCCTCTAGTAGTGACTCTTTAAAATGTTGCTGTCAAAATTCTCTCACTCATCTTTAATTCTAAATTGCAATAAATAAATAAATAAATAAATCACATAATTAAAATGTCACACTGTATTACTTTTGCATTATTTTCATTTTGACTGTACAACATAAATAAAATGTTTGATGTCACTGTCCCAGTATGTATGCAGTGTAAGTGAAGCTGAGCAAATAGAGTAAGTCTGAAGTTCAGCTTACCTCTTTGTCATGTTGCAACGCTCTGTTGTCAAGTCTGTAATTTAGCATGACAAGGATATCTAGGATATCCACAGGAATCAAGGCTGTATATTCTGGCAAATTATTCAAACCCAATACACACATCCATGAGCGGGAAAGTAACTGGTCTATGACAACCAAATGTTTATGGGCCTCCATGACCTTCATAAGTGCCCTGCAAATGAGGAGGAAAGCAGAGACTTTATAGAG
This sequence comes from Pangasius djambal, assembly GCA_022985145.1. NCBI lineage: Eukaryota > Metazoa > Chordata > Actinopteri > Siluriformes > Pangasiidae > Pangasius > Pangasius djambal. The sequence goes on along the minus strand of CM040986.1, from coordinate 9,067,743 downwards.
CTCCTATGTAAGAAATAACAGGGAGGGGACCATAACATTTTATAGTTGATTATTTTGCATTAACGTCGCATCCTGGGGTGTTTTTTCCAATTAAACTGTTGCAGGTTGCCAATTTTTTTTTTTTTTTTTTTTTGCTTTATTAGAAACAACATATATTTTTATTTGCTTATAGTTGCATTTAATGTTGTGCTGTTCACAAAATGTTCACAAAATAAGTTAGTCTCTGCAATCACATACATTATATCAGCCATAATGTTACCTTGACATAATTACCTTGTGTATTGGGAGTCTGTAACATCAGGAATTTTCAACCCTTTAAGTCCTGCCCAAACATCAAACTCTTGTCTTGTAGAGTGTGTGTTTGGCTCAAATGGTTTGCTGTCTCTCTCCAAAAGATGCAGCATAGGAAGAACAAGAATCCAGTTGGTAGTTTTTCTGTTACATGCAATCCGACAAAAGGTTCTGACTTTATCTGCAACACTGTTAAATAAAAAGAAACAAAAAATAACCACAAATATAAATGTTTATCTGTTATACGGTTCAACAAGACAACAAATATTCCTGTATGTTAAGTTATGAATACGTTCAGCATATCAGCTCTAACTATAAATTATCACAAACTACCTACTGTAGCATCACCACCGGTACCTGCCCGCCAGAGGGAGCCCTCGCCCGAGTTTTGACGCCACCCACGAGGAACACTTTCGGGGTTTACGGACATTTAAGCAGCGCGTTCACCACACGAGGACTCGAAGTATTGTTTTCAGGACATTACTAAGCCTTTGCGTATTTGTTTGCCTTTTGTGTATAACCCTGTTCACGTTTACGGATTACTGCCTTTGCCTTGTGTTTTGGATTTGGTTACCTCGCTGCTTGACTTCCTGGTTTTTCGGACTTTGCGCTTGTTGCTCATTTACCTTTCCTGCCTGCTGATTTGGATTTGTTTGTTATTAAACTGCTAATGGATCCTACACAACCCGCCTTCGATGATTCGTTACAGAATACTTCGCCTGTTTTGGATCCAGCAGAGCGCGCTAATTTCCAGGCGGTGGTGGCCCGCCAAGGAGCTATCATTCGCGCATATCAGGAGCAACTCGCGGCGCTGCAGGCCGCCCACGAACAGCTCCAGCAAACACCGGTGACACCCGCTACTGTAAACGCACCGGTGCACAGCGAATCGGCCCGGTTGGCGCCCCCGGAGAAATTCAATGGCTCGGCGGAGCACTGCCGAGGTTTTCTACGGCAATGCGCGAATTTTTTCGCATTTCAACCCCTGGTATACCGGGAGGAGAACACCAAGTGTGCCTTCCTCTTGTCTCTGCTCACGGGGAGAGCACTGGACTGGGCCTCGGCCGTCTGGGACACCGATCCCCAGATAAAGACATCCTTTACTTACTTCTCTGAGCTGATCCGCGACGTTTTTGAATACCCAGCGGGGGGGCGTGATGTAGCGGTACAACTCTTGGAGTTGCGTCAAGGCACCGAACCGGCTGCAGATTACGCTGTGAAATTCCGTACCCTAGCAGCCCAAAGTGGGTGGAATGACCCCGCCCTGCTAGCAGTATTTCGGAAGGGACTACGTCCGGCTTTACAGGCCGAGTTGGCCTGCCGCAGCACGGATGTCACGCTGTCTGAGTATATTACCACGGCAATTCGTCTGGATAACCTCCTCCTCCAGCAACGACGCACATCTCGCCCTCACTATGAACCCCGGGTTCGGGAGGGCTACAGCAGACCACAGGAGGAGGGATCTGAAGCTACAGCCAGCCTTGCAGCATCACCGGCCATGTCCGCTCAGCCAGCAGCACATGGGGAAGGCTTCAGCTCCTCACAGCCCCCGGCCTTCAATATCAGGTCAGCAAAGAGTTCCAACGCAACACCAACCGGACAGCATGGCATCGCTGGCCGCAAGATCAAAACCGCTGTCCGGCATAGGAAGTAAAGCTGGAAATGATACAGGCTGCCTCACCTTTGAACAAACATTGAAGTACTTAGTATTTTGAGTTTGGTACATTCATGGCTCCCTTTTGCCAGGAGATTGGTTTTTGCAGTCGAGGGTCATCGGTAGACTCTGGAGCCCTGGCCCTGTGACCGAAACTCACAGAGACTCAAAAATGTGAAATAAATGAATACAATCAAGCAAAAACCTTACCTTGTGCAGTAAAGGTATCTCTCTTTTCAGCATCTGCAATGTTTTTGGCAAGATTTGCGCATGTCTTTTTGTAAGGAAAGAGTACCATGCAAAAACAAATTTAGGGCAGTGACAGACAGGTTTTGCTTGGGTGATCTGCAGGTAAATCTGCTCGTGGCAGAGACGAGGACTAATTGCTGTATGTACAGTGAGGCGAGTGTTTCTATGTATTGAATGAAGCAATTTTTTTTAATTTATTTTTTTGGTGCAGATTTGTGTGTATGTATGCATGTGTGGAATCTTTGTACATGCTGAATTATGCTGGTTGGAAAATGGAGGCAAATTAATGTGTTTAAGGAAAGTTTATCCTTGTGCCTACTTTTCCCGAAAGCTAACCCCAGCTGAAGCTAACTATGACGTCGGCAATCGGGAGCTCCTTTCTATTGAGGAAGCATTGGTAGAATGGCGGCATTGGTTGGAAGGAGCGTGCCACCCGTTCATAGTACTGTCTGACCATCGTAACCTGGAATATCTGCGTAATGCAAAGAGACTGAACCCAAGACAAGCTCGATGGGCACTGTTCTTTACCTGGTTCCGGTTCTCTGTCTCACATCGACCAGGCACCAAGAATGGCAAGGCTGATGCACTATCCCATCGACACAGTCCAATAAATGCGCTTAGCAGCCCAGAGCCGATACTACTGCCTGCCATAGTACTCGCACCTATCAGATGGGACATCATGGAGGAGATCCAGCGGGCCCAGGTCAACGAACCTCCACCATCAGCTTGTCCACCCACAAAACTCTTTGTGCCTGCCCCTCTCCATATGAGAATAATGTGGTAGGTGCACGAGGCGCCCAGCTCCGGCCACCCCGGTATCCAGCACACCACAGCCCTGATCAGCAACCAGTTTTGGTGGCCTGCACTGGCACAGGACATAGAGGAGTATGTGAGGACCAGCTGCCAGCTCCCCATGGGCCTGTTCGAACCTCTGCCCATTCCCAAGCGACCCTGGTCCCACATGGCTATAGACTTTGTTACCAGCCTCCCTAGTTCGGCAGGATACACCATGATCCTAGTAGCCATTGACAGGTTCTCTAAGGCATGCCGACTTGTCCCCCTCAAAGGCCTACCCACAGCCATGGAGACGGCGACGATGGTATTTCACCACATTTTCCGTACCTACGGCCTTTCTGAAGACATCGTATCTGATGTTCACCCAGTCTAACGGACAGACCGAATGTTTGAACCAGAAGATCGGCAGGTACCGCCGCTCCTACTGCAGCCGTGAACAGCAGCGCTGGAGTGAGTTTCTCCCGTGGGCAGAGTATGCCCAGAACTCCCTCATCCACTTATCCACAGGACTCACACCTTTCCAGTGCATTCTGGGGTATCAACCGCCTCTGTTCCCCTGGTCAGGAGAACCTTCTGACGTACCTGCCGTAGACGGCTGGGTCCGCCATAGCCAGGAGGTCTGTGAAAGCGCCCATGTCCGCCTGCAACGGGCCATATGACGTCAAAGGATACAGGCGGACCGTCACAGACGCCCAGATTCCAGGTGGGTCAAAGGGTCTGGTTATCCACGCAAAACCTAAGAGCCCGCGATTCATTGGCCCCTTCCGTATCGTCCGCCAAGTGAACCTGGTGACTTACCGTCTGCAACGCCCTGCCTCGTATCAGATCTCCCCCACCTTCCACGTGTCCCTGCTCAAAGCAGCACGTTCCCACCAAGACAGCACAACCACGGGGAATGAACCACCGCCACCGCTCGACATTGACAGGGCCCCAGCCTATAGGGTGAGCTCACTCCTCAACTCTCGCTGCCATGGTAACCGTTTACAGTATCTGGTGGACTGGGAGGGGTACGGTCCAGAGGAGCGATCCTGGGTAAATGCGGACGACATCCTTGACCCCTCCTTGGTGGAGGATTTCCATTGCCTCCACTCCAATCGGCCAGCTCCACGGCCCCGGGGCCGTCCACGTTTGTAGAACACCGGGAGGTGTTCCTAGAAGGGGGGGCTCTGTAGCGTCACCACCGGTACCTGCCCGCCAGAGGGAGCCCTCACCCGAGTTCTGACGCCACCCACGAGGAACACTTCCGGGGTTTTGCGGACATTTAAGCAGCACGTTCACCACACGAGTACGCGAAGTATTGTTTTCAGGACATTACTAAGCCTTTGCTCTCTGCCATTGTGTATTTGTTTGCCTGTTGTGTATGACCCTGTTCACGTTTACGGATTACTGCCTTTGCTTTGTGTTTTGGATTTGGTTACCTCGCTGCTTGACTTCCTGGTTTTTCAGACTTTGCGCTTGTTACTCATTTACGTTTCCTGCCTGCTGATTTGGATTTGTTTGTTATTAAACTGCTAATGGATCCTACACAACCCGCCTTCGGCAATTCGTTACACCTACTGAGGACAAATTCATACCATTCCTGTTGAAGAGGCTGCACCAACATATCCCAGTAGGAAGTGAATTCTTTCTTTGACAGTTTGGGAAGACAAAGCAGCCAGCCAATATCAACAGCTGTTTTCTGATCTATGTGTAGCTCATATTTCAGATAAACAAGCAGCAAGATGACCACTGCTCTTTGCTGATCTGATATGAAGTTATTTGTGTTTGTTTGAAAAGAAGCTATCTTGTCGTGCATGAAATCAGCGAGAAGTTTTTTCACCTAAAAAAAAAAGAGAATTGATGGAGTTTACTGCAAAAACGATTTTGTATTAAAACACCCAAATTAAATATCTTTTAAAATATTTTAATATTTTTTAAAAATGTTATACCACACAAAATCATACCTCTCTTTCACCACACTGCAGAGATTGCCATAGTATTTTTTGCTCTTCATATACAAGGGGATTTGAATAAGTTTCAAAGAACTGCTGGAGCTGAACAAAAAAGTTTTTCACATTTACATTACTCCATTCATTAAGCATGTCACTGATTGTTTGCAACATGATCCATCCTGCTATATATCTTCCCTGCAATAAATCAGGCTTTGTTTTCCAAAGCCAGTTTTTGACTGTTTCAACCATACCATGTGGAGGTTTTGTACATATTATGTCATCATACTGGTGCCATTCCCCTACAACACAAAGAAACAAAAACTACTTTATTGCCCAATCAATAAAAATTAAACAATTACAAAATAAAAAAAAAGTTTCAGTACCTTGTTGTGTAAGTAGGTTTTCTTTGATTGAAAGACATCGATTAACAATGACCCTTTCAGCAGGTTTGTAGATATGTTCATATTCAGGGGATTTGCCTTGCTTGAGAACAACATATTTATAAGGAATACAATTCCTAACATTCTTCTTGCTAGTTTGTAGTTTTCCATGCACAAGATAACCATTGTGTTCCAAGTCTCTGTAGAGAGAGAATTTAGTGAGGAAAATTCAGAGCTTTACCAACATATTGATGTTACATGATTTTTTAAAAAAATTATTTTGCTATGTGTTCAGGGTAATGCTAATTCATTCTAGTCTGCTCCAGTGCTGTAAAAGTAAAATATGTACATGTGAATGGAGGCTGAAGTAACATTTGCAAATTGGAGGGCATTGTATTAACATCAGTCACTCACTAACAAAATGTAATGTGAAAAAACAATCCTTAATTACTTAAATATTAAGATAAGTAAGTATGAAGTTTTCTATTCAGGATATTTTGCTCATGCAATCAATCCATTAACCAAAGAATGAAAGAATGAATGAAAGTAAAAAGAGATACTGTTTTTAATGACTTACCTTGTGATTTCCATTTTCAAGATATCCTGACTCCAATTCCCTGCTAAAGCACCTGATCTTATGGTAACAGAGTCTCTTGATGGGTCTATGTTAAAGTGTTTAGATAAGATGGCATGAAAGAAAATGGTGATGTCTTTGGGATCCTGTTGTTGGTTTGATGGGCTAATAGATAGAATTAAGAAAACTTAGCAAAACATACTTGTTTCATTTCTTGTAATTGTAACATATTATGTTGTAATAAAAAAAACTGTTTTAACAGTTAAAAGGGAAGTGAAATCTCTGGAGATTATGCTAAACATACTGGTTCTGGTTGCCCTTTTTCTTCTTTGATGATACTTCTTGAAAACCCACTTCATCATTTTGGTCTGAAGGGACATTTTTCTCCTGAGGCAAAGGGTTCTCAGTGTTAAAGCCTTGTTTAGGGGTCTCTTTGTCTCTTATCTTCTGAAGGTCATTTGTTTCTTTTTTTTGTGCTTTGACGTCTTCGTGTTTAGTTTGCTGTTGGTTGCCAACATTGTCTGCTTTGGGTTTTGCAGCAGTTCCTTCCTAGAGTTGGATAAATGTTCATGCAACAAAAAATAGACCTAAGCAAGTGACTAGAAAAAATTATATATTTTTTTAAGAATAACTCATACCTCATTATTATATGGCCCAAATAATTTCCTGTTCAAGGGGTTTTGTTGTTTTTCACCCTGTCCAGTGGAACATTGCAATGTGTGTGTTTCCTCTTTTGTGCTTTCAGTAGCATGGCTGATTGAAGGCTGCAGAGGAACTGGAGATTGCTGATTCAAGTCTTCAGTCTGTGCTTTGGCAAGGTCCCCATGAGAACTAGTATCAGGTGCTTTAGTGTTCCAGTCACCTGAAGGAGGCAATATGCCAGCTGTGGAAGACAGTGTATGACTGCTCAACACCACTTTTGTTGCTTCATTCACACTAGGTGGTGACTTGTGTTCATTTTGGTCCTGTATCTGTGGTTGTGCTGCAGAGTCTGACAGGGCACACTGTACAGACTGCAACTCGTTATCTGGTCTGGGAGGTGAAAAATCATCTGTAGGAGACTCTGTCTTGAGATTGTTCACTGAATCAGGCTCAGAAGAGCTACTGTTCACTTCCATCTCAACATGTTCTTCAGTGAGTTGGCACTTGACAGAGTCTGGCCTCACATTACTCTGGCTGGATGCTTCAGATGAAGAGGACCTTATGCCAGGTGGTGCTGGAAATGACTGGATAGAGCACTCACTCTCCTCACTTCTTGTATTCCCTGGCAAAACATGGGTATTTGGAAAATCTGAAGAGGACATTTGATGAGACTGGAAAGCCATTCTATCCTGGACATGGGGTGATGTCTGTGTGTTTTGGGAAGCTGCATCAATAGACCGCCTAACATTTTCTTCAGTTGCTTTTTCAGAAGACAAACTGCTGCCATCTTGTGGTACATCTTTGATAGTAGAGATTTCATTGGGCATTCTCTCAGAGGCATAACCATCTTTATCTTGATTTGTGTCAGTCAGTGATGATGTGAGACCTGGATTTGAAATTACCTGAGGAGAACAGAGAGCAACATAGCCCTTGACAGTTCATTAACAGTGAAATTCTAGGACAGTAGCCAATTAAAAAACATGGTATGAATGACTTTTGACTCTAACTACAAGATAATTACATTTTTAGATATTTTTAGGTTGGTTCAATCAACTCTGAAACTCACAAGCAGTCCAACTTGCTTTCAGCTTTTCACCTCTTAAAAAAACATTTTGAATGGTATTAGTATGTTATTGGCAAGGGAACACAATGGTTTATCTATCTTTTTAGGGGAAATTTGCCCAAAGCCAAAATACCCACAATCAATGTGAAATTGCATACTGAAACCAGTCAGATCAATAAATGTGGCTCAGTCTTAGATGTGAAACCCATAATAATTCAGTTCTGACATTCTGAATGGCTATGGATATATTACACTATAATACAAGAAGGAGTGATGCACAATGGCTGAATTTACTAGCGAAATGACACATTGGACAAGGGGTGAGGTAAAAGAGCCGAGTAAAGTCTACATGAACTTGAGCATTACTATACTGTTTGGATAGGACCCAAAAGCTTCAAACAGTATATTTCACAACTGTTTACCTTTTCTCTGACTCTAGCTCCTGGAATCTCAGTGCAATGCTCTGAGGATGAATTGGCGTCAGTGTCTGAATCTGGCTGGTTTTGTTTTCCCTCTTTATCTTGATGGACTAGTTGTTCTGGGGGCTTTCCACCTGCAAAGGAAACAGTTCATACATGTAGGCTTACTCTACAGAATATTACTTATCAAAGCTGTGGTTTCAGCCTTCTGTGTTTTTTTTAAATTCGCAAACATATGAATATTCACCATCCATATAATAAAGTTCAACATATTTATAGGCATTCATCACATTGTAATATTACACATTAGACCAGGGGTGTCAAACACATGCCCTGTGGACTGTGGACAGGGGCCAGCCATAAATCACCTTGTGCGCCATAACTGGATTGAAATATACAGTATGTGTGTGTATATATATATATAAACACACACACATGGGGTAACCTGGAGCCTATCCCAGGGGACTAAGGGCACAGGATACTCTGGATGGGGTGGCAAAACATCACAGGGCACACATACACACAATGGACATGCCAATGCCAATGAACCTACAATGCATGTCTTTGGACTGGGGGAGGAAACCGGGGTACCTGGAGGAAATCTGTATAGTCTATATATATATATATATATATATATATATATATATATATATATATATATATATATATAAATTTAGACTAAACATAATAAACACAATTAAGAGGAGTTTTTCATGTGTTATTGGTCTCTTAAATGTATTTATGATTTTTTTTTATTATTATTTATTTATTTATTTATTTTCCAGTCCACTTTCTCAGATCACATTTAGATTACGATTTATCATAAGGAAGGCGTGGGCCTATATATCCCGACAAATGTTAAAGCCTTATACGAATTCATGAAGATAGAGCATTAGTTACTGTCATGTAAAGTGACAGAAACAGTCGATATAAAATCCCTCACCTGTAGTTTTGCTTGGCTGGCTGCTCAGTCTGTGTCCACACTCTGGGCAGAAGCGGAAAAACGCCTTTACAGCGCACTGACATTCCGGGCACTGCATCTCCAAACCAAATAAATAACAACTGTAGCCGAAAAGCGACTAAAATCAGCTGAGGCAAATAAACCCAAATCCTAAGCGCACTGAATCAACTGCCATACTTGCGCAAAAGGTTTTGTTGTTGTGTTCTATGATGCTGTCAGTCGAAAATACCAGGAAATCAATTCAAAAGGCTTCAAATCCGCGTTCGTGTCTTGTGATCCACAGGCGGAGAAGCAACTACATTTCTAAACAGTATGCCAAACTAGCACAGTGCTGAAATGGACTACATATCAGACACACTATTTAGTAGGGTAGTAGGCTAGTTTAGGACGTAGTCTAAGTTTCGATTTCCACACATGCGACTGCTGGCTTTCGTTTTCTGTCTCATGGGTGTAGGCTTTCTTTCTTTCTTTTTTTTATAACCTTATGCAAAATCAGTTTTCCTCTTATACAAGTATAAACCAGGTGACCAACTTGTGTATACCATACAAAAACATCTGAAAGCGCCAGGGGATCAGTAGAAGTAATAAGAAAATAAAGAAGTAATAAGAAAATAAACCAAATAAATAAAGAGCTACACAAATATCTTGTAAAGCTTTAAAATAACTAGTTTTAACAACTTTTTGTTAGAACTTTCAGAGATTGAAGGAACATATTGTTTGAGATTTATGCTAAAAAAAAAAGTAAAACTTTTTAGAGATAGCTCTAAAAAGTTAGGGTTTTTTTGCTGGTGAATTTTGATTTATGAATGTAAAATGTGGTTAAAATAATAATCAAATTAATCAAATAAAATTGAGAGCCGACCTTTCTGTCATAGTCAGTGAAACCAAACAATACATTTCTCCAAAGTAACAAAAAGTTTAGGATAGATATGATCAGCAATAAAGCGGGTTAGTTAACTGTTTGATGATGACCACACCCCCTTACATATACTCACATGAAGTCATGTTATTTCTATCAGGCAGTTTCACTGCAAGAACTTAGTAACACAGTTTTGACTTTCACTTATTACTTTCACTTATTTTTAAATCACATGATGGTAGTTGACATTACTGTCAACTAGTATCACTGTTGTTATGGTTGTCAGAGTCAGCAAGGCCTCAGGCCAAAGAAGCCCCCATTCTCCTAAATGTAGATGGTGATTCGTGTAAAATAACAGTTTTAAAGTTCAGTAAATGTAGATGTTAAATATATATCTAAATGTAAATGCTAAATATTATGTAGATATTACATGTAAATGTTAACTATAATGAAAATATTAAATGCAAATTTTACATATAAATCTAAACATTAAATATAAATGTTAAATATAAATGTGTATGATATAAATACCATGGTATCATGATATTATAGTAGCTACTGTTTTGTGTTACACCAGCCTTGCTTTATTTCTGGTTGGAGAAGTTGTAGATTAATGTCACTGTGTATGTATAGGGCCCCAACAAAAACAACAACAAAGGCCCCTACCACCATAAGTCCAGTTCTGAAGGTTATTGTTTAATTATCACAGTTTTAGGCCTAATTGACATGGGTTAATCTAAAACAAGTATAAATAATGCTAACTTTAACTGCATGCTAATAAAACCAGGAAGTGATGTTAATATGAAACATTGTTTCAAATCTACATCTGGATGAGTGGAAAATTCAGGAATAAAAAACTCTAACACTGTTGTTCTTAAAATTATATCTGTGCTGTGATCATAACCGGTTTCCTTAGAAATTCTTTTACTCTGGAAGGGGTCTCTGAATGCAAAATTTTGAGAACCCCTGAGCTATGGTATAAAATGCTGCATTTTTGGTTCATTATAATTGGTAATTTCTGTGGAAATTAAAGTGGAAAAAAAAAACATGGATGCCTCTACTAAAGCGTGTCTTTTGTTTGCTCTGCCAGAGCATGTAAAAGCTCATAAAAAGCTACTTTAACCACCCTTTACAGTTACAGACCTGAGTGGTTACTGGTACTGTTCTACTTGAACTGAACCGATGGCTGTCAGGTCTACGCCCCTCTCTCTTAATGTGGAGATAAAGTCCATCTCTACAGAGAGCAATTATTAAATTTACAATGGCAATGGCGAAGAAGCCAATGTGCATGCAACACCAGTCCCATTCATAAGGCGTGAGATTTTCTCGTGATAAAATTATATTGTGGGAAAACATCTATTTGTTATGTCGAGATCACAAGAAAACAACTTTTGTTATGTCGAGATCACGAGAAAACAAATTTTATTATGTTGAGATCAGGAGAAAATTAAGTTGATATCACAAGAAAACAAGAAAGAAAAAATAATAATAATAATAATAATAATAATAATTAATGGCCTCTTAGGGCTTCCGTACAAGCCCGACGCAACGGTGGCAAGGAAAAACTACCTGAGACCACAGGGGAAAAAAAAAAAAAAACATTGAGCAGAACCAGATTCTTAAAGGAACCCATCCTCTTCTTTCTGAATACAAATAGTGCGATTATTAGTCATTATTCAGCTAAAACATCTTGAAGGCAAAATTCGCAAAATGAAATGGAGTCAGAGCTGCGGAAATGTAGTGAAACCAGACCACACACACACACACACACACACACACACAGTGCTTTCGCTCTTCCGCTTTCCATCGCTGTGGATACTTGACGTCTGCGCAATGCGTCTGCAAAAGCGCAGGCGCTGCGTGTGACGTAAGCGAGAGGCGACCAATGGCATTGTACATGTGCGCAGGAAATTTGCGCAGTTGCATCGTGAAGGGTGCAGCCATTATTTTTTGGTGCTTCACTGGTAACTACACGTTGTAGACTAAGCAGAAAAAAAATATATATATACCTATGTATATGATACCGCGAATCTTTTGCTAAGCTCTATCTTAGCTGTTGCTAAGCTGAGATTTCTGAGGCACTTTTTAGGGAAGTACACGCGGGAAGCCTGAGGACAGTGTGCGGTGTCTGTTTGTGCGTAGTTCTTAACCCCACCATAACACGGAACCATAACATTGTTAACACGCACTATCTGAGTCCCAGTGCAGTGATGGATGTGTCGCTGAAAATCGAGTCATCTGAAAGTGTTATGCCTCCATCCTGCGATGACAGTCCAGCTGCAGCTGAGTCGACTGCGAGCATTTCTTCTGTAATTGCGGCTCATCATGTCGAGCAGCTTAAGGAGCCGACCCCTGTGTTACTTTGTGAGTGGTACTGGTTACACTTTGTCCAGTAGTCACGAAAACAGCCTTGCATCTCAGATTCTACAGAAATCATAGGTTTAAATAGTTGCCATAGCTGCCATATATTGACCCTGTTGCCTTCCTAATACTATGAAGCAAAAATAAACCTTTGTCTCTAATTGTCTTTCTGTGTTGGTGAATTGCAGACCCTATCAGCATAAACAGTGCTGTATCTGTATTTAGAGACCAGAAGGTGCCCCATGGTGAGTCTTTTCATATAGGCATATATAATACACACTATCAACACATATTGCATGTAAGAATGCATTAAACACATGAATATGTAACTAATCCATGGCAAAGTATATTTTTAGTATATTATATTTTTTATATATTATTTAGTCATATTATTGTGACTAGAGATGCATCGATATATTAAATGTAAATTTTACATGTAAATCTAAACATTAATTATAAATGTTTATGATATAAATACCATGGTATCATGATATTATGCTAGTAGCTACTGTTTTGTGTTACACCAGCCTTTCTTTATTTCTGGTTGGAGAAGTTGTAGATTAATGTCATTGTTTGTGTATAGGGCCCCAACAATGGCTCATTCTCAGGGCCCCCAGCAACCTAAGACCAGCCCTGAAGGTTATTATTTAATTATCACAGTTGTACCGATACTAGTGTCAGATGCCGCACTCATTTACTCATACTTGTTTAAAAAAAAAAAAAAAAAAAAAAAAAAAAAAAAAAAAAAAAAAAAAAAAAAAAAAAAAAAAAAAAAAAAAAAAAAAAAAAAAAAAAAAAAAAAAAAAAAAAAAATGCTCCGATACATAGCATCCCATAAAGTGATACTATGTGACGTAAGCCTAGTGCACGTTGCAGCACTAATAAACACTTGACCCAAAATGACAGCGATTTGGACATACTTCACAATTAACTATTAATAAAGCGAAGCACACTATGCTCTCTGAAAATATCAAGAGGAGGTCCCACAGCATCTTTCTACAACACAAGTAACCCAATAAAACACCTTATGGTGATAAACCAGTAATAAATAGAGAGTGTGAGGTTAGTTACCTGAGCACGCAGAACAATTATCAATAAGTGTGGTCATTAAAAAATAAGTGCACACAAAGGTATAGGCAAGCACTGAGTAGTGAAGTTAGCGTTCAGAGAAACCGTGACTCATGAGAGCACTTCGGGTCTGTGAGAACTGAGACACCTTGCAGTCATTTTTAATGACCGCACTTGCTGATACCTTTTTGCACACACAGGTTGGTCAACCTTGCGCTCTCTATTAAAGATACTGTTTAAATGGCATAACATCTTTAACATAAACATTAACTCAGCACAAGGAGTTTATTGTGAGCAGCACGTAGCATCATAAACAGAGTGAAACAAAAATGTTCTATAATGCCCATGATTGCTTACTGCTAAGTTTACACGTAGCTAAGTAGATTACTCATTTTGGTAACGGTATCAGTATTGACAAATACCATGACAAATGTATTCATACTCTGTCAGAAAAGATGGTATCATTGCATTCCTAATACTGATCAATATATACTTTTGACAGTTGTTAGCAGAGAGGAAGCAAGAAAAGGTACTGCAGCACGGGGCTACCCTGAAGCAGTGTCTACTTCATCCGAGTTCACCCACCGTGCTATTGTGCACCTCATTGAAGCGATGCATCGTTGCTGGGACATGTATGGCTCCCATGAACGCTCTCGTCTCTTCCAGAATGTCCAGAGTGAGCTGGAGAACCTTGGCCACTCACTGCCAGTAGAAAAGATCCGAAGAAAGTGGAACAACCTCATTGTCACATACAAGAGAGTAAAAGAGCGCAGCAGGTTGGGCAGAGGCCAGGCCAAGACCTCATGGGAATACTTTGAGGTATGTTGAATTAATGCACTGAATTAAATACTTAGTGTAGTAAGTTTGGTTGGTTGCGTTATTCCATTTATATTGTTTTTTACATGTTTTTCATCTTTGACATTTTTTGTGTCACTTCGCATAACAGATGATGGACAAAGTGTTAGGAAAAACAAAGATCAGTCAGAGCGACCCTGCTTCAGCCACTCTTGTTGGATTTGCAACCACAGCTAAAACAGCTGTAAGGTCTGAAGAGCACCAGCCGCACAGTGTGTCAGTCGCTGCAGTGGCCACCCCTTGTTTGCTCCCTAGTGGTCTCTTTACCACACCTTCACCAATTCCAACGCTGGTGACATCCCCAATGCTGTGTAACACATCCCCAAAACGAAACCCCAGCCCTGTATGCAGCACTGACGGTTCCATGCCCACTGTTTCCCCCAAACCTGCCTCCAAGATCACAAGGCAGCCACTGAAACGGAGGTTTCGGCATCTTCAGCTCGGTTCAGTGACCTCTCGCTTTGCCCAGCAGCAGGGACACGCAGGTGAGCGTACTGCCCTTCTTCGCAATTTCATCACCAGTCATGAAGAACACACACGCCTGGATGAGCAGCGTCAACGCAAAAAGGACGCCCGTGATCGGCGCCAGGAAAGAACACTGGGTAGCATGGCTGAAGCGTTGGGAAGGATGGCAACAGCGTTGGAGTTAATCTCATCCAAGCAAGACACCATCATTGCACTGCTCCAGAGACTGTCTGATAAGCATTAAGGAACAAATCAAAAGAAGATTTTTTAAAAATACGTTTTTATTAGATTCAGATGGACCTATGTATGTGTGTGCAGTGTTGTTTTTGCATTTATTGTTGGTTATAATTACAAGTAAATGTAAAAATATTACTGAAAAGCTGTAACAGGGTAAGACATTTTTCTTTTCTTTTTTTTTTTTTTAATCTACATTACTTTCTTAGGCATAGTACATTTTTCAATACAGTACTGCTATTGATCACCATCTTAAAGTGTTCTGACATTTGATATATGTAATTAGAATAGTTTCAAGGATACACAGTCTACATATAATGTTTTTTTTTATGCAAAACTCACCTTGATTAAGTTGAGCTAATAAGTAAGGTTGAGCTGTAACACTTAAATGTGAGCAGAGCAATTAAAAACAGTTACTGTTTTTTTTAAATACTCATGTAATTTATTTCACAGGTGTTAAGAACATACACTATATTACCAAAAGTATTCGGTCACCTGCCTTGACTCACATATGAACTTAAGTGCCATCCCATTCCTAACCCATAGGGTTCAATATGATGTCGGTCCACCTTTTGCAGCTATTACAGCTTCAACTCTTCTGGGAAGGCTGTCCACAAGGTTGAGGAGTGTGTTTATAGGAATTTTTGACCATTCTTTTGACCAAAAGCGCATTGGTGAGGTCACACACTGATGTTGGTCGAGAAGGCCTGGCTCTCAGTCTCCGCTCTAATTCATCCCAAAGGTGTTCTATCGGGTTCAGGTCAGGACTCTGTGCAGGCCAGTCAAGTTCATCCACACCAGACTCTGTCATCCATGTCTTTATGGACCTTGCTTTGTGCACTGGTGCACAGTCATGTTG
>CM040986.1:9022539-9044379 GCA_022985145.1 Pangasius djambal | reverse complement strand
AAAATATCAGCGAGAATCAAGGGGAAGGTGTACAAGACAGTGGTGAGACCGGCCATGCTGTATGGTTTAGAGACAGTGTCACTGAGGAAGAGACAGGAGTCAGAGCTAGAGGTAGCAGAGCTGAAGATGTTGAGGTTCTCTTTGGGAGTGACGAGGTTGGACAGGATTAGGAACGAGTACATCAGAGGGACAGCTCATGCTGGACTTTTGGGGGACAAAGTTAGGGAGGCCAGATTAAGATGGTTTGGACATGTTCAGAGGAGGGAGAGTGAGTATACTGGTAGGAGAATGTTGGACATGGAGCTGCCAGGCAGGAGGCGAAGAGGAAGGCCAAAGAGGAGGTATATGGAGGTAATAAATGAGGATATGAAGCTAGTGGGTGCAAGTGTTGAGGATGCAGAAGATAGGAATAGGTGGAGAGTGATGATTCGCTGTGGCTACCCTTGAATGGAAAACCCGAAAGAAGAAGAAGAAGAAGACACTGCTGGATTAGAGCAATCTCACTAATTCTCACTCACTTTCTGCATGATAACTGCTTTATTCTAGTCAGGGTTGTGATGGATCTGAAGCCTTGTTGTTGAAAATATTACCTTCTGAAGGCAGATAGAAGTTAAACTCACAGAGACACAGTTGACTTCAAAGCAATATGTTTATTCTCGTCATGGCCGGGGAGAACAGCTCTGTCAACCAAATTGTTACATGTATAATATAGTTCATATATTATATATATCATATAGTTATATAGTTCATAGCTAGTGTTTGGTGATTGGATAGAGGTAAACAAAGAACTTCATGCTTATTGGTTAAATTCATTCACACACTCATTCACACCTAGGGGCAATTTATCTTAGCCAGTCCATCTACTGGCAGGTTTTTGGGAGGTGGGAGGAAACTGGAGAACCAGGATGAAACCCATGCAGATTTCAATTTCATCACATGTATGTGTAAGCACATACTCATTCAAATACTTGCTTCCGGATCTTGTGTACATCTGGAGGATTAAAAGCGATGTCCACTATATGTCCATTTGGTTTCTAAGATGAACTGTAATGTGTAGTGCTTTAATGCATGGCAAACAGACTGACGAGCTCGGTTTCTCTTTAAAACTTTCTCCTGTCTGCATGATTGTTGTCATGTCTCATTTCAATCTTCACCTAATCTAGAAAATCCTGGACACTTACTACAGAAACACAGCTTTTGCAAACAGTTTTAGTAAAAGAGTTGGTTGGTGAAAGTTTGTGTTGTGTTTAAAAATGTAACCACGTTTACTCACATTACAAAAACATTGTGGGCCATTTTGACTTTTAGTGGTCACACAGCTGGTGTAGTATATTTTTTACATTCATACAGTGAATGACCAAGATATGATGAAATTTGACAGAAAATTAATCCCACCCCAGATGGGACTCGAACCCACAATCCCTGGCTTAGGAGGCCAGTGCCTTATCCATTAGGCCACTGGGGCTGTATTAAGAAAGTTGGAGATATACCGTTATAAACGAATGCTTTGTTTTGCAGCTCTTCTATTTTATGTTATTTATGCCTTTTCACTTCTGAGTAAGACAACGTAAATTAAATAAGACATGTAAAATACAAACGCAGATATTAGCAGATTGTAGGTTCGAGGCCCATCTGGGGAGGGAGCTTTTTTTAATACTTTCGTAACATTTCAACACATTTTAATATTTAAGGGTGTAAAGGTTTATATTTATTCTATTGATGCAGTTTTACCGTTTATTTTATAGTGAACACAACATGCTGTATTGCGACATAACGCATCTCTTGTATTTTATTTTCCTCATTCGCATTTTAGAGTAACTGACTGCTTTGGTGTTTTTAGCTCTGCCTTTTATACTTTTCATCCTTCTGTAAACTGTGGCAATAAATCCAGTAACAGTTAGCTGAAGGTTTCAGCTCAGACAGGAGTGTTTCTACTCCATATGGATTTACCACAGCGCCTCTCCTTCCTCTGCAGCCGAAACAGGCGGATTTCCACCTTCAGTACGGGGGCAATTCAGACTGAAATCAGATGTTAGCTTGGTGGCTAGCTACTCTTCAAATGCAGCATCTCCAATCCATTGCTCTCGCTGATTATTTTGCCTGTGGTTGTTGGCTCTCTTCTGAGCTTCCTGCTGAGGAAGGAGGGAGCAATAGGGCAGGAGCGCTTGGTGATACAGCAAAGCCAAACCCCATATCCTATAGAGCCTAGTTAGAGGAATGGTGTCTTTTCGGTTAAACTCAAGTAGGTGATTTTGACAGTTTTGGGCTAAATAACTTTCACGCACCATGAATTTACTGCCATCCAACCCTCACGGAAATGGACTTCTGTATGCTGGATTCAATCAAGACCATGGTAGGATGTTTTTGTGTTGTTCCTGATGAGCTAAGCTAAACTAAGCTAACTAACGTCACAATCGCTATGCCGTGAAGGCGACAGCCAGTGGTAGCTGCATTAGCAAGCTAGCTAATAGTTTGAGGTCGACTTACTGAGGATAGATGTATATTTTGCATTGATAGCTATCTAGCTGCTGGTTTATATAGAACAGCTAAAGGAGCTAGATGGAAAAATAACGGTTGCTAGTGTTGCCTTTATCAGAGTTTTAATGACAGCTCGGTTAGTTCTCGGTTTGCTAGGTTGATAGCTAGCTAACTGGCTAAATGTGGTTTGTTTATACCCCCGAATGCGTTTATTTTATTTACAAACGCCAAGAAAATTGCATGAGCAAAGTAAAAAAAAATGCATGAGCCGTTGTCAGGTTGAAAGACATTACGGTGCAAAACTTTTGTTTATTTGGAAAATGTATAGCATTATCTTATTCGGCTGCCTGGATACCTGAGCTACTTTTTTATTTTTCAGAGAGAAATAATCTGTTTAAAAAAGCACACATTTATAGTCTTATTGTTCTTTTTTTCTCCATTTCCAGGATGCTTTGCATGCGGGATGGAAAATGGCTTCAGGGTGTACAACACAGATCCTCTTAAAGAAAAAGAAAAACAAGGTGACTGACTGCTGCTGATTGACATGTGACCTGACAGATCACTAACCTTTCTAACTCGATCACTGGGATGAGTGCTGCAGAACATACTTTACTGATATATACATAATGATAACGCATAAATATAGGTTATAACAAACTTGATTCATTTTAACACTGTTGTTAAAAGTATGTGGAAGGCTATATAAGGAAGTTTACAGTCTACAGTCCAGCACATGATTTTCCAGTATGATCACTTAAAATAAACACACGAGTATCTTGCGCGTGCTGCTCATGGCTGTTGTGTGAGTTGTTGCAAAAATGTGACTACATTTGGTGGGTGACCCCATTTTTAGGGCACAGACTTCTCATGGGGGTAGTTATGGCTCAGTGGTTAAGACACTGGACTTCTGTTCAGAAGGTTGTGAGTTCAAATCACAGCCCTACCAAGCTGCCACTGCTGGGCTCTTGAACAAGGCCTTTAACCCTTGAGTGCTCTGTTGTATAAATGAGATAATCATAAATCACAACGTCATGAATAATGAGAGGACTGGGCTTGTGCAGTACACTGCAGCAAATTATTGGGTTTGTCTGGGTTCACATATTGCATTTCATGTAATAGTTTCATGAACTTAAAGCCCATTGTGTGGAGCATTCATTTCTGTGAATTTCTTTCTCTCTCTGATTTAGTAAATATAACATGCAAATACATTATATGGCCAAAAGTATGTGGACACCTGACCATCACCTATGTAGTTCTTCCCCAAACTGTTGCCACCAAGTTGGAAGCACACAATTGTCTAGAATGTCATTGTCTGCTGTAGCATTAAGATTTCCCTAGAACTAAGGAGCCCAGACATATTCTAGCAAGACAGTGCACCTGAGCACAATGCGTGGCCCATAAAGACAAGGTTGGAGTGGAAGAACTAGCCTGCACAGATCCCTGACCTCAGCTCCATTGAACACCTTTGGGATGAACTGGAACGCCAACTGCACACCGGGCCTTCTTGTCTGACATCATTACCTGACCTGCTCTTGTGGCTGAATGAGCACAAATCCCCACGGCCACACTCCAGAATCTAGTGGAAAGCCTTTGCAGAAAAATGGAGTTTATTATAACAGCAAAGGCAGGGACCAGCTCCATGTTAATTGCCATGGTTTTGGAATGGGCACATATGCATGTGATGTTCAAGTGTCCACATACTTCTGGCCACGTAGTGAACGTTTAAATATTATAAACATGCATTACCACTGTATGCGATCACAAAGTTTGTTAATTCAGTGAGATTTTACTTGTACGCTCTGTGTCTGTTATAACTTTAACGCAGTTATATTTTAAAGACACGACACATGCTGCTGTAGTAGGCTATGGGCTGAAATATTGTCCACACACTGTATAGGTTATGGGCCTACATTGCAAAATATAGCATGAATATTGTATTTTGTAGCGTTTCTAGCTAGAAGCCATGACTGTGCTACACAAAAATACACTTAATTTTGTTATAAATAGTCTTTCTAATACAGAACTACATTAGAAATAACTGTTGGCATGGGGTTGATTGCTGTCATTTGATAGAGCATCTACTGCTCAAAATGTGGTCCTGTGAAATTGATTGAAGTTGTGTTTGGCTTACAGAGTTTCTTGAGGGTGGAGTTGGGCATGTTGAGATGCTCTTTCGATGTAACTACCTTGCACTTGTCGGAGGAGGCAAGAAACCCAAGTACCCACCTAATAAAGGTATGTTCTCTTGCACAGTATGTGCAAAATAGCACAATGTATACCTCTGCACATTACAATTAATATGACATTCAGTATAATGAATGAAAATACATGAATGAATTTTTGAATATTTGTTTGGAGAGGTCAGTATTGCAGTAAGGTTTTTCTGCTGAGGGCTTGGGGAGGCAAATTCAAGCATGCAGAAACAAACTGGCCATTATTAGAAAAAAAAGTTGAGAATGCAGAATGATGTTATGTAGTGACTTAAAAAAAAAATATCACACAGTGATATCCAAGTGTCTTAATTATCCCAGCTGTGCGTTTACATGCCCGAGGCAACCACATCGGTATCCATGTCCTCAGCCCTGTGCATCGACACGGTACCTCTTATATGCCTATTACTTATTATTAAAAGTACTAAAGATTGACATCTGTACATTCTGATTCACATTTACAAATCACAGGTTGTATCGTTATTAATATTATGTGCTGTTAAAATGTTACACTCAAATGTCACATCCTCCAGAGTTTGATCATACCGATAAGCGGAAAATGAAATGAATAGGAATTTGACTTTGATTTAAAAAAAAAAAAAAAAAAAAGTGCCATTGTATTAAATCGTACTTCCTCAATAATTGTTTTTAAAAGCCTATGCATATGTATGCTTTTCTTTTTTTACTAGTGATGATCTGGGATGACCTTAAGAAAAAGACTGTGATTGAGATTGAGTTTTCCACAGAAGTCAAAGCTGTTAAGCTACGAAGAGACAGGTATTTGTCTTTATATTCAAATGATAATAGCGTTAATTCAAATATGCCATTCACTCTCATTTCATCAATATCATTAAAGCCCCTGTCAACTTAGTGCAAAAGAAAGAACTTTTTTTTTCCAGTGAAAAGAGTTCTAAATTTAATTTTTCTGCTTTTTTCTGTCTGAAAAAAGCTTTTCAAATAATCTTCCATAGCTTTACCCCAACCAAGGAAACTAAAGTGACTTCATTCCTGCTCTCTCGGCCTCGTTGTGCCTGAGCTTGAGGAAACTGCATCTTTCTACAGTGTTACAGTTTTATACACATTTTACACACAATGTAGTATTTTATTGGTGAGCAGTTCTACCTTGCATTTTTTTTTTAAAACCATTATATGAATGAATACACCAATACAGCATGTAATGAATCGCAACTTGTTTGAAAACAAGTGCACTGTGGAAGTTCAGCTCTGTCATTCCTACATGTTTTTTTAATTTTTTTAAACTAACACATCAAGTCTCTGTTAGTCATTATGTGATCTGACACATCCACACGGTTCTGAACATGCAGAAAATAGGACTATTTATTTATTTATTTACTTACTTACTGACTTACTTACTTACTTAATCATAGTTACAGATATATATTTCCTGAATGTACCACTGATAAATGCTTGTTTAATGACAGATCTTTAGTTTTTTTTATTGTTTGAAATCATGTTGCCAGGGGCTTTAAATTCTGAGGTCAAAGCACTACACTCGCAAACAAGAATCTCTAGCAGTCTTTTGCAAGTCATGCAACTAAGAGTCAGGAAGCAGGTCTACCTTGCATCATCTTCTGACTCTAGCTCTTTACATGACTGGTGTGGGAAATAAAAGTAGTTCTGGCTGCATCATCAAATTAAAAAACAGTTGATTAGGGCTGCATGATGGTTAATAAAATAATACTAAACATAGCAACAAAATACAAAACACTGGATATAATTTTAAATAAAGTTCAAATTTATACAAACAAAACATTGTATATTAGAAGTGTATATTCCTTTAATTTCAAACCATTTTGAAATATAAATCGAAACAGAACCAGTAACTATTAGCCATTATTTAACATTAGTTGATGTCAGCTAAGGTCACCAATATCACAGTCCATTATGTTTAATAATGCCATAAATTGCCAAAAATTCAGGATTAAAATAAAGTGAATTATTCTTTTATCTTTGCTGGTGTATCAAGTGAAGCTTATTCTACCAAATGAAAATGAGACATTTGTGAAAAAATTCCCATCTCCTCACAAAAATGGGACAATTTAGGTATGGGAATGAGTACCAACTGATAGTGCAGCAATTTAGACTCGGACACTAATACAAATTCTGTATTAAATATTAAGCTGAATACTACTTGGTCCTTGTGCTTTATTTTATATTTATCTACAGTTGACCTAATTATATATGATGTATAAGGGTTACTAGCTAGTGTATCTTAATACATAAAGCCAGAACTTGTCTGTGTTTTATCAGAATTGTGGTGGTCCTGGATTCAATGATCAAAGTCTTCACTTTCACACACAACCCTCACCAGCTGCATGTCTTTGAAACATGCTACAACCCTAAAGGTATGTCTCTATGCCATACTCTGTACTGAAATATTCAATGGGCCTCATTTATCATGTCTGGAAATGATTTTGTAAACCAAACTACACACTCCTGCCAGATTTACTAAGGTTATGGTAATGCTGTTTTTTTTTTTGTTTGTTTGTTTGTTTTTTTTCACACTCACATGCGTATGTTGGTAAATGCCAATCACTTGTAACTTATCAACTTACTAAAAGGCAAAGCTCACAGAGAGCTGAAAATGACTAAACAGTGAAAGACTGCCTTTTAAGTGAGGTGTGTGCTAAAACTTCCGCCCGTGAAGCATATCAGCTACTATAGACACACACTAACTCTCCCTCCTTTTATATGGCAGCATTTCTGTTGTCCCAGTTGCTGGTCTTATTTGTCTTTATTTATGTATTTCTTTTGGACTGCTTTCTTTAAGCTATTTAAAACTTGACAGAATAAGTCATATACAAAATTGAAGTAACTCATTCCAACTATACAATTTGAAGCTGACCAATCAAAGTTCACTGTAGTGAGTCTACTTTGGGATAGGAACATTGTCCCAAACTGAATTTTTAGAAATACGACATTTCTTGTTTAAATGCTCTTGCATTTGATTTACGAATGCATTTGTTCATATCCATTTGTTTCATATCACGAGGCTCATTGTTATTTTGTATGTTGGTGAAGTTTCTTGTCTTACTAAATGGACTAAATGGACAAATTGGGTTTTGTAGATACTGATTTGTTTTCTTCCCTAATATTTTCAGACAGTTGATGCAGTTTACTTCTTTGATTATCTTTGCAGGTTTGTGTGTTCTGTGTCCAAACAGCAACAACTCTTTGCTAGCATTTCCTGGCACCCACTCTGGACATGTGCAGATAGTAGACCTGGCCAACACAGAGAGGCCTCCGGTGGACATTCCTGCCCATGAGGGAGCTCTGTGTTGTATTGCCCTCAACCTCCAGGGCACACGGATAGCCACAGCTTCAGAAAAAGTGAGATGCTTTGCTGCAAAAAAAAAAAAAAAAAAAAAAAAAGGAATAGTGTAGATGTGTACGGTCTAACTTTGGTTTTTATTTCTTCAGGGGACTCTGATCAGAATATTTGACACATCTGCAGGTCATCTGATTCAGGAGTTAAGACGAGGATCACAGACTGCAAACATATATTGGTGAGTTGTCAATTATTTTATGCTTTGATACGTGACTCCAAACCATGTCCAGGCGTCTGTAGTAAGTAACATATTTAATGCCTGTGTTTTCTTGCAGCATTAACTTCAACCAGGATGCATCTCTCATCTGTGTGTCGAGTGACCATGGGACTGTCCACATATTTGCTGCAGAAGATCCCAAAAGGAACAAGCAATCGAGGTTTGGCTCAAAATTTGAAGGCATTTGCTGGACATTTCTTTAGAGTTGTTAACTGTGTCTCCTTGTAGATTCGCTGCTTCTTACCCGTAGGTATGTTGCTTTTTTACAGCTTGGCCTCAGCCAGTTTCCTACCCAAGTATTTCAGCTCCAAGTGGAGTTTCTCAAAGTTCCAGGTTCCTTCTGGCTCACCCTGTGTCTGTGCCTTTGGAACAGAGCCCAATGCAGTCATAGGTGAAGAGGAATTGTGTGTTAATTTATAAGACTTTAGTTAAAAATTAACTAATCATGTGTGACATAGTGATATGAAAACCTCATTCATGCCCTCAGAAAACAGAAAAACCACAGGCTCCTTTTTTAGTTTACAAACATTGGATTAAGAATGATTTTGTGGTAAATCATTTCCATTGTAAAGAGTTTGCTGACTTTCTGATCACGCCTACTAAAATTTACTTTTTCTTTCTTCCCTTTCCAGCCATTTGTGCTGATGGCAGCTATTACAAGTTCCTGTTCAACCAAAAAGGGGAGTGTTCCAGGGATGTATACGCTCAGTTCTTGGAAATGACTGATGAGAAGATCTGAGCACAGACAGTACTTGGATTCAATTGATTTTTTTTTTTTTTATTATTTCCTGACATCTCCAAATTTGAAGAATGTCAGAGGAATAACTGTATGTGGCATTCCTGACTAAGTGACTCCCTGGTGCAAGAAGACTAAGAGATCTGTAATCTCACTAGCCAGTTTTTAAAGAACTTAAAAAGAAAAGAAAAGAAACTCTGACCACTCGAGAGATGGATGAATAAACTGACTGCAGACATTCAGTGGAGTGAGAAGAGGGGAAACTATTTTTGAATGACAACAGTTGCTTTTTAAAAGGTCTTCCATGAGAACTGCTGTTTTATAAGCATAGAGTTGGCTAGAAGAATATTTGTCCACTAACTAACCTACTATAGTGAGTGCCTCTGTCATTACTGAAGAGGAAGGATGAGTGTATGCTTATTCATCAGTCACAATATGTATGTGCATAATATTGGTAGCCTTAGGTTTTGTTTTACCTGTTGTATAAACACACAATGCCAGGCATATGTAACTGCAACAATATAACATAGTACAACAGAACAACAACTACAATGTAGAGGTTTTTTTTTTTTTTTTAATTCATTGTTACTTACATGTATGTGCAATTTTCATTAATTTTTGTCACAGGTATTGAGAGTTAATCTGTCGGAACAAATTAGTATTTGCTTAATGCATTTTAATAGCATGTGCATAGCCACACGTGTTGCATAAATGGATTACAGATGTCCTCTTCATGATTAGTCATCAGACAGAGAGAGAAACATCCTATTAAACCAGAATTTGATCTTTAAATAAAAAAAAAAAACTTATATAAAATTTGGGTTGCTAAAAAGGTTTGGTTTGAAAAATGATTGGTGTATCATTACAGATATGGAAGGATGGTGTTAATTTCAGTTAGTTAAATGAAATCAATCTTTTTTTTCTTTTCTTTTTTTTTTTTTGTCTTTTTTTGCCCTATTAATGTGACAGCAAAAATATTACCAAAGTGCCCAACTGTACCACCTATATGCTTGAACTGTATTCATTTAATTGTTTTTCTATTTTCCCCCCCCCAAACTTTGGTGATGAGAAGCTTATTTCATGCTTTTGTCGTGATTGTAAATGTATACGTGATTATACATAATGCAGCGTTAAACATGCTGTAAAGTACGCTATGACTGTATTACGTAGGGAGAGATCGCTCACAATGTATCATGTAACAAATTAAACACGATTGTAAAACCGAGTCTGGTAATTGGTTGATCAGTGCGTGTGCTGATTGGCCCCCAAATGACGCCCACCAAATGACGTCACGTATTTACCAACACCAGCAGCTACTACAAAGAACATTACTGACATTATTGGTGTCTACTGAAATATCTTTCTTCTGTATTTTTATGCTTCTTTTTTTTTATTATTATTAGTTTAGTCACTAATTAGGTTGCAATAAACCATTTGGCACACTTTTATATAATAGATTAATTTGAGGATCTGATAAAAGCATGGATAGTGTAGGTGGCATGGCTTTATGTTTTCCGCTTCAGAGATGCACAACCCTTTCTGAAATAATGTTACTTAATAGCAATGCAGACAAATGATCATTTTTTTTCATGACACACCAGTCGATATACCAGAACAGTCTGCAATCTGTTGAGTATATGTTTTCTGAGTAGTTAATTGCTAAACCATTACCCCATGCCTGTGTCTAACATGTTATAATTGTGAATGGTGAGATCAGGTACAATGATGAGAGCGGCTACAGCAGTCTTTTAGGACTGATAATGCGTGATCATGTCATTTAGTTCATTCTCAGTAAAATCAGTAACATTGTTTTATACACAGGAAGCTGCACCTCAGAATTCTGGGATCAGAATGAACGTTTGTAATGTATTTGAACAATCATGACAAGGTGTGACATTATTATTAATATTATTATTATTTAATACCCGGATCGTTATAGCCTGGTCATCGTTTAGCCCGGATTTATTTTTATGAAAGTAAGCGGCTTCTCAGTATATTGAAGTTAAATCTCACCAATCCGTCTCTTACAGCACACCATTAACATGCGTGTCAGGCTCGTGGTGCAACCAAACCTAACACATTACACACATGCACGCACACACACACACACACACGCACAGACACTCACTATTCTGGCTCTAACCCGTGAGAAATCGCGTCGCCTACATCATCTGGAACGTGATTGGTCCGTCGCGCTGTCGCTCATTGTTAGCCCCGCCCCCATTGTTTGTTTGGTTCGGTTTTATCCTGTCCTCTTTCTCTCTGTTGCGGCGGTGGGTTGGAGCCGCTGTCCCCGCACTGGCACGCTCCTCCGTTTTCATATCCATCCTCCGATTTGATTCCCCCCCAAAGCCAAATTTTTCAAATTTGTACACCCACCACAAAAGTCATCCAGACCACCCCACTGAAAAGCCTCGTCATTTTAAATCAACGTCAAAAGACTTATTGCCAAGAAAAAAAGATGGCGGGGACGTCGGGGTCGGCAGTGGCCCGGCTCGAGGGCCGAGAATTCGAGTACCTGATGAAGAAGCGCTCGGTGACCATCGGCCGCAACTCGTCGCAGGGCTCGGTGGATGTGAGCATGGGCCACTCGAGCTTCATCTCCCGGAGACACCTGGAGATTTTCACGGCGGGTGAGGACGGCTCCGGCGGCGGAGACTTCTACCTGCGGTGCCTCGGCAAAAACGGGGTGTTCGTGGACGGGGTATTTCAGAGACGCGGGGCTCCTCCTCTCCAGCTTCCCCGAGTGTAAGACCACCAATGCTTATAAGTGCAGTAGATACAAATCAACCGAAATGCACGGCTAAACGCATTTAACACGGTTGCCCCGCGGGGTTTTGTTGTTTTGTTTTGCGCGGCAGCACGTGTCTGTTTGGACCAACACACGTCTCTCATGTTTCCTGCTAAGCCGCACCAGCATTGCTTAGCATGTCGGCTAACGTCCACTTTCCCCATTCATTAGCTTTCCTTCACACCACATTTCTACAGCACACATCCCTTAGTACAATATACGTGTTTCAGGGCAGATGTTTTTAGCTATATGCATGGTGTAGATAGTCAGTTTCTTTTTTTTTTTTTTAACTAGAATGGCTAAAACTGATTAGCAGCTACAGGGCAACATCCTGTCCTTTAACCCTTTCAGCTCCTCATCTGTGCTCAGTGGTTCAGTCCCTGAATCCTTTTTGTGCTTTTAGGAGAACATTTGCAGTGCACATGGATTTTTTATTAAAACTTCGCTCATTTTGCAGTGGAATTGTGCTGAAGGAGGGTCATGTTGTGTGACTAATTCATGTAAACCTGATGCAATATCAGGACTTTGTGTATCCATACCATCAAAGCATTGCTTGTTACTAAAACACATTACTGCTTTAAAATTGTGACTTTTAAGAATAAGATCTGAGTTTTTTTTTTTATTTTGAATTATATCAGGCTTTCACAAATCCATTCAAATGGTCTCTTCTTTATTTCAACCTTTCATAGTTGTTCCTGGTTTAAATTTTTTTGGGGTATCAGAGGCTTTTATAAAGATTTCATCATTTATTTGGTTAAAATGTTGGTAGTTGAATAAAGCCCAGTTGCAATTGTGAACCATAACAGTATAACTATAATAAATGTTATTTAGTCCACAATCCTAGTTTTACAATCCTCTAGCCATGCAATATTTTATGAATTGCATAAAGCAGACTAAATGTCATCAAGTTCAAGCCAGTCTCAGCTAGATCTTTGAACGTTTAGCAGTGCTTCAAATATATCTGTGTTAATAATAAAATAAGGAATATGCCTTATGTAAGCTGGTCATGCTAGTATCCATATATAAACTACAGACGCTTGTGGGTTCTGTTACTGCCTGGCAATTGGGCCTGTGCCTTGTTTACTACTCTGCTGCCTTGGGTCTTGATAATACAAAAGGTTAAGCTTATTTTTTAATATTAGAATAAGGGTTTTGATTATTTGTAGCTGCAAAATACAGTATTCGCTGCAAGTCTAGTAAGAGATCATGTCCAAATGACCCGTAAATGTGGTCTTCTTTCTTATATAGGTGCACATTTCGCTTCCCCAGCACAAACATCAAGATCACATTCACCGCCCTGTCCAGCAACAAGAAGGATAAGAGGAACACCCCAGAGTCACCTGTGAAAGCCGTCCAGCCTCAGATCTCCCCCCTGACCATCAACATTCCAGATAACATTGCCCACCTGATGAGTCCTCTTCCCTCTCCGACAGGGACTATCAGGTACATCATGACGTCCATATTTATATTCAACACTTATTCATGTGCACTGTTGCTTTTAAGGAGTAAACACACCTGGTATTTTGTATGTATTTGTTCATTTGCAAGAGCAGACGATGGAAAGTACAGCTGCCTGAAAGCTTTGTTGGTAGAATTATTCTGAACAGAGAAAGATTTCGAACCTGTCTGCAGCCTTCTAGCAAGCTAACAGCATTTGTCTACTAATTTAATGGTTTCGCTTTTTAATGTCCATTATGTTGAACCGATTTCTGGGTGTATTTCTCCATTTTTGGACATTAAGATACCTGTGTCATTCTGAGCATTGCTAAATGATTGCTTACCCAAAGGTTGATTTATTAGCTTAAGGATTAGGTGACTAGTGGCAGACGTGCCAACATCTATGTTTTACCTGTAGCATTTATGATTTTTGACCCCTACCTACAGTGATATTGGAGGCCCCTGAAAATTACTGGGTTGTGAAAGATGTGCATTTGCTTCTGGTAGCAGTTACTTTTACTTCATGCCTTTTTTTAAAAAAAATTTTTTAAATTTTTTTTACTTTATGTAGGTGAACTTTGACCTATGAAATCATGAGCCTTGGTCTTGTGAGCCAATAGAAACAAAGTAGATGGGACTGTGGTTACTTTGGTAAAACTGGAGGAGCGTTTTATTATTAAGTAGCAGACAATGGACTGTTGCGTCGATGTGTTCTTACTGTTGCACACATCTATATAGAAAAAAAAAGTGGTTTTTTTTTTTACTTCCTCGTCCACAGACATGCTCATGCACCCACATGCATCTAACTGCTATGATTTTCTTGGTAGCGATGTTCGAACCTCTGCAGCGCTGTTAGAGTTTGATGCATTTTGAGGCAAATCATCATTGAGCATGTTTTTGGGAGTGGGAACAGTCATTAGTGAGAGCTTCTTTCACTAGCACCTTTTTTTTATTTATTCAGAAGCCTGGACACAGCTTGTGAGGGTGGTCTTGAGGTTGAGTTGGTGATGTAAACAGGAACGTATTTCAAGTGTGTTTCACGCAATCGTCCCAGTATTTAGACAGTTGGCTTCGCAGCTGTTTCTTATTAGGGAGGAACGTCCATGTGTAGACACAGAGCCTGCACAAGACGGGAGTCTTTATTTTAAGCCTTAACTGGTTTTATTAAAGCTGTGAATAAATCCCTAAATAAATCAGCTAAATATATATTGAAAAACATATTCTGAAAGCAAATTAGCACACAATTAATAAGAAAGCAGTAAATATGTTAGATAAGGCATGTGATGGTACACATTCACACCATGTTATGAGTCAATAATTGCATAGTGACCTATATCTTATCTATTTAGTTTATTTATTTCTTGGAGCTGGGTGCATGAAAACTATGATAATGCATTATGTGGTTAGCAAAACAAATACAAGGCAAAAACTCCAGGAATTTCAGGGCTGCAAAGACAGAGGCATGTCATCAAATTTCTTAAAATATTGATGGATGCACTTTAGGTTCATGTTGCCCTTCTAAATGTTATGTCCTACCCTTTACTGACAATTATCACAGAATTTCATATGTTATCTGAATGATAAAATTTTTACACAGTACTAATGTTAATCCAAAAACAACTTTAAATAAACTAACAAATTAACAGCAGTTATTTAATTTGGGGCAGCAGCGTATGTCCTTACTTTTGGCTCCCATGCAGTGTATGTCATATTAGTTCGCTTGCAGTTGCTGATTAGCATCTAAGCTAATGCACATCTTCTTAACACTTACAGTGAAGAACAAGCTAATGAAATGAAATTCCTAAACAGAAATGATCAATAATAATTATATCTACTGATACAAAATATAACTGAATGCAAATATAGATTATAGAGTGAATCAAACTCTATATCTTAAATGGACAGAAACTAATTTACTACTAATAATATTGCTCCTTTATTTTTTGCTGTCCCTTTTCATTTTTCACTTTCCCACTTCTCCCTATCCCAAACAGAAGTGTCCATGTCAACCCCGTTGTCTTTGCCCAGTGAGTGGCTGATGATTGGGATGCGATCTGACATCATCTAGATTATCCTATGCTCTCATCATTGTCAATGTCCTTCTAAGACGACACCTCAGATATTTTCAGAAATGTCCTCAAACCTATTCAAAATGTCAGGACACTATAATTAAACAAATTACCGCCTCGGACTGCTACCTGGACAGGCTTGGAAATTGTTTTCCTAAAAACCTTTTGAAATTGAAATTACTCCCTCGCAGTAGTTTTATTTCTTCACAGGTTTTAGAAATGGAATAATAAAATGTTTAAAAAAATGCTTTTGTGCCTTAACAGACAAGTGTGGGAATACTAATTAGTGGTTAATAATGCAGTGTAATACTTTATACAGAAAGCCCTGGAAGTGGTTGTATCCTTCATCTTCAGCAGCCACTTTATCCTGGTCTGGGTTGCATTTGTCTGGAGCCTATCCCAGGAACACCGGGAGGCAGTGACACGCCCTGGATAGGATGCCAGTCCATCACAGGGCACCATACACACACTCACTCACACCTATGGGCACCTTAGTGTAGCCAGTCCACCTACCGGCATGTTTCTGGGTTGTGGGAGGAAAGCCGCATAAACACTGTAGTGTTTTTAACAGCTGTTTATATTCATCCACATCCTGACTCTTCAATAGCCTCAATGACACTCTGATCTTGTGCTTAAACTTGAAAATTCTCCTGCAGACGTGATTTCAATTATAGTCTGTGATTCTAAATATTCGTAATTGTAAATCAGCATTCTCAAAAGATTTTCAGCATCTTAAACATCGAACAAGACGAAATAATTTCCTGGCCTGTTGTTCTAATAACACTAAGAAAGCATTTATATTACTCATCAGTTTTTCTTTTGGCAGTGTACACTCAGAGCTAGACTGATGCCATCCTCCAAAGATGTTTCCACTCTCACTATTTCATATCCAAAGACCTGGTTTCCATATTGAAGTATGTCTTCTGCAGAAAACCTTCAAGCAATATCAAAATCAAAAGCTTTAGCTTAAAATGGACATAAGAACTAAGGTTAAAGTACGCTCGATCACTTTCTAATTTGGAGACTGTGTCTGGTATAAATTGGCCAGATATGAATTAGAGTGCTTTATCAAGGCCAACATGTGTGGAAAATTTTAATCATTGTAGCCCCTTATAAACCTAAATCCAGAGCTGCTGGCAGAAGTTAACGACACGCTGCCTGATTTTTGCGAACACTAAAACCCACTGTTTTACTTTCACTGATTTCAGCAAATTAACTGATCTAGTGTTATCAGAGCTTGAAGGGCAGAAGGCTCTTTCCAGGGCGATGGCTGGGAAGCTGCCCAACCAGACATCATTTCTCACGGAACAGTTTACCGTGGTTCTTACGGACATTTAAATACATCGTTAAAACAGCACTGTGGTGAGACGTTTTAGGACATCACTGTTTTCTTACCTAAGTCTTATTTCTGTGCTGCTGAAGTGTTTGGAATGACTGGTGTTGGATTGCATCAAAGCACATAGACCTCGCTCATGCAGTTTGCTTATAGGGAAAATAGATCAGTGGAAGGTGCAGGTTATTAGATTATAGCTTTGCTTTTAATAAAATCATTCCATCAATGCTTATTAGTAAGCAGGCCTCAAAGGGTGAAAATTGCCAATAAGCTGTCTCATGAACTTGTTTTAAGTACAGGATCTCCCCAAGGCTGCGTAGAATCCCTATTCTGGATTGTTTTTGCACCCATGATTACACAGTACTGTATGACCACAATTTGATTATAAGATTTTATAATAAGAAAGATTTGATGCTGATTACACGACAGTAGTGGTGCTGGTTACCTCACATGACCTCAAATTCTAGATCCATGACCTGGCAAAGTGGAGCAAGACCAATCATTAAGTTCTAAATGTGACAGAATCCTTACAGATAGTTATTGATTTTTGCAGGAATAAGTAGGGCTGTGCTATATTGTATCGTCCATGATATACCGGTACAATTCCACCCCATGATAAGAAGATTTTTTTCATCCCGCTATATTGATGATATTGTTGATGACGTTTTTACGCGGCGCAACATGAGTATTTCTCACGTAGAACGAGAACAAGCATGGCGGAGGGCGGAGATCCAACCCTAGACAAGGAAGAAGAATTGATCCCCAAAGGAGCTCAGACGGGTCTCAAGACTGTATGCTGATGTCACATGTGGCCTAAAAGCGAGTGCTGAATGTTACTATCATCATTTATATTGTTACTGCAAAAAAATGCCATGAAATATTATGATATAGTTTTAAGTCTATATTGCCCGTGCCTAGTAATAAATCGTCTCACTCCCTCATTATGATAAACGAAATGGAAGTTGAAGAAATGATTTGTTGCACCTGATGGTCACAACAGACACAACAACATTGCTGCCATAGTGAAAAAGAGCCAACACCACCTGTTTCATCTGAAGTCACTTATAAAATGCCCTCTGAAGCAAGATAATTTTGCATAATTTATCATAGTTCCATTTACAGTGTTTTAAGAAAGCCAGACACATTGTATTTTGGTATCCTCACCTTATAAGCGCAAGTCTCGGTAGACTTGTTAGCCTGCTTGTAAATGTTCTCAGGGTTTCCATAGATAATGTCAATTAATACATTTGATAGATATTTGAACGTTTCTCTTCTTTATGTTACGTGTTG
The DNA here is from genome assembly GCA_022985145.1 of Pangasius djambal. Lineage (NCBI taxonomy): Eukaryota > Metazoa > Chordata > Actinopteri > Siluriformes > Pangasiidae > Pangasius > Pangasius djambal. Next base: position 9,026,469 of record CM040986.1, on the reverse strand, counting down.
ATTATGACTATGTCCAACAGCTCTCTCTTGTGTAAATTCAAGTGTGGTTTTACTATAAGTGGACTCCTGACTCTCTTTAGGCTTAGTACCTGTTAAATACCTTTGGCCACGTTCGAGTCACCGCTTCACTCAAATGAAGATTAAATAGCATTAAGTTAGTATTAAATACCGATGTCTGTCAATGGTACAGCTAAATCTGTTTCAGCTCAAGCTGTGGCTCTGCAATGTGGTCGATTGTGTTTTTAAAGAGGTGCTTTATTAATGCTCCGGGATTGCTAAGCTATTAATAATGCACTACAATACTGTAGTTATGCACATGCTTTAACTTCTTTACCTATTCCATATGGCTGCGTTACCGATTTTACATGAACGACTTATCAGCGTGAAGTAGAGCCTATTGTTAGTTATCCCACAGCATTAATAAAACATTACACTTCACATAGATACAGAAGTTCAGCTGTGTGACTGAGTGCTATTCTTCCACATCTGTGTGTTTGTTTTGCTTGACGAAGTCATCAGCTTGGTTAAATGACCTTCCTAAAATACACTGGCCCAGCTATAGTTTCACTGATATTTAATATGCCTTTTAATATGGCGGTACTATTCTAGACAATAACAAGCGGGTGCTTCCTGTGACACAGCTCCCTCGATATCATATTAGGAGATTAGGAAATGTTGCCTTAGTAAAACACGAGGCATATAAAGGATTAAACGTGCTGGAATTGATAAAATAGGGAATGTGTGAAATAGGGAAGGGGTGAAAAAACTAAAAAGGACAGTAAATTGTAAGTGAGAGTAATAAAGCTGTTTTGAATTTATTATACTGACTGTTTGAGGCTATGAAATAATCAAAAGCATTTTGTATATAATGTAATTTTGTATGTATTTATATTTTACTCATTTTTACTCATTAGATAACATACAATTAACAACCTTCGTTTTTACCTTCGTTGTCGTTTTGGGTGTTCCATAATGAAAATGGCGTGTAGAACACAATCATTTGCCTAGTGGGGGGAAGAAAAAGTCACGTCACTTAAGCAAAAATGACACAAGAAAATGAAAAGTAATTTGCCTGCAGTATCAGTCGTAGATCATTAGTTTAGATGCACTGTAAAGCTACAGAATCTTGTGTCTTGGAAATGTGAGCCTATAAAATAAACAGGTGGCAATCACAGGTTCTGATGTTTTTTAGGTTCTTAATGTTAGCATTGCATAATTACGTGCAGTTGCCAGACTGCAAGAAGCCAGCAGCAACTGTTGTATGAAGAGCCATCCCTCCAGTGTACCATATATTAAAATGCAAAACATTTATCTGGATAAGTGTGTTTTCAACTTTGTTCCCTTTTAATGTGGCTTCATGAGCCAGACCACTGCCAAAATACCTGGCTAGGGAACAATTTGACATTTTGCTCTTGAATCAAAATGACAAAGAATGTTTCCTCCTGATTACACATTTGAATATATTCACATTTAGAGGAGCTGTTCTGTCCACTGTGCTTGCAGTGCTACTTGCAAATACGGATAATAATGACCAGCAAACTGGCAAAATGTTATTCTTTCTCTGTGGGTCTGTCTTTATTACACAGCATGAAAATTACACAGCATGAAAATGATGAAGTCTGCCAAAAAATCTTGTCAATCAGCCTCAAAGCATATTGAACAGGGCTTGATCATGAAACGTGAAGGTGACACATTGTCCTGGTTAACAAGGCTTTCAGGCAGAAATCCAGGACAGCATATTTGTTTATCTGGTTCAGTCTTCAGCACAGGAAAAAAGACTGGAACAGATGATGACTGCTGTACAGTCATCAAACGTCAGTCACTTCAGTGTACTAATACAATCAAAATTGCATGAAACCAGGTGTTGACTATATCTTCTAGGAACAGCATGGCCTCTGTATCGTGAGGTGGGAAGAAAATGTGCTAAATATGTTGTTAATCCTACATAATTTGGATTCAGAATACAGTGACAAAAAGCAAGTCATGTTGGTAATTTGCAGCTCAGTGTGGTTTTGGTTATTAATTTCATCCCAGAAAACCTGAGCATTGATGTGTAGCATAATACACAACAATGTTAAGAGCTCTGTTAAGAATGAAGAATGAACACGTTTATTTAAAAAAAAAAAAGTCTCCATTATTCTGTCTTTTTGTGTTTCCCAAGTGCTGCGAACTCGTGTCCATCCAGTCCACGAGGGGCAGGACTGTCCAGTTACAGAGTAGGACGTGGGCTCACAGCTGAACTCATAGGGGACAACTCGCAGTCTGAAAACGACAAAGAAGCCTCTGGAGGAGATAGTCCGAAGGTATAACAACTCAATCACATATTTGTTTTGACTTCATGGTTAAGTATGACCACAAGTCAAAGATTATCACCAGAGTCTCACCCATTGTGGATGAGGTCACACACAGGCAAGTCCAGAGAGTAACATCTGCTTCAGTAATAAATGTAGTGGTAGTGAAAATACACAATTTATAATACACAAAGTTTCCAGAGAAATGGGGTGTTTCAGTCAAAGCTCCTTCACTCCCTGAATCTTTTATTAATGACAAACGTGATCCCATTGACTCCAAACTTCACTCTTCATTCTAATGAACACACCCCCAGCTTGCTGCAACACTCAGAACAAGTAGGGTGAAACAGATTTATTCAATTTATACATGTACATCTCGGTAAATATTCAATACAGAAAATATAAGCCATGTCCTAAATATGACCTTTTTAACTGACTAAAACGTTTAACATTATAAAAGTACAGTAATTGAAAATGACACCATTGGTGTGATGCATTCAGAGCCTTAGCATCATATAAAGGAACAGAAGCTGTACCTAAGAATGTAACATGGTTCGCATTCTCTGGTGTGACTCTGGGTGGCGTCTCTGAAGCGCGGGGCATTTCTTATTCTGCTGTTAGCTAGCTGTGCTCTCAGTCACGTAGCTCTCTGTAGCCCTAGATGTGTTTTTTAATCGTGTGTTCTCCACCACCAAATATGAACTTCCCAATCGCCACTGTGATTTCTATAGCCTGGATTAAATCAGCGAGGAAGTGTTGCCTGAATGCAGCAGAGACTTTGTGTTTATGCCATGTGAGCTGATCGGGGTATTGGTGCCGGTGTATTGTACACATCTGGCAGATTCGGCACACCGTATTGTTTTGGTCCACCAATCACTACCCACGAGTGTTGTAACTTGTAACGCCAAAATGATTCCATACACAAGACCTTAAAGATTTGCCGTTGACCATAGCCATTGCTGTTTTTCTCATGCTGTTTTGTGTACACCAGTGTGGCATGTGAAAACAGCATGTTTAGGAGAAACCCCTGTAGCCACTCCAGGGTTTCAAGATAGAGGAAGTTTAGAGGAGCTTGTGTGGGCTTGATTAAAAGTTTAAATGTTCATTTTTAACCTCACTTAATATATTCAGAATGTTACAACAAATAGCAGGCTTTTTTATGCAGCCTGTTGAACATATCGGTTGATGCACATACGTATCGAATTGAGCCTCATATCGTGTGATAGATGGGTAACAATACCCAGGATGAGCATTACCCAGTTTACGCTGAAAGGGAAAAATGGAGATGTTGTAAAGGCACCAGTTATTCATACTTCGTACTGCATATAATGTGTGTGAACAAGGCTGACGTTAATTCAAAGCCAGTCACAGATTTAGGTTCCCTGGGGCTTTAAACATTTACTGATACTGATTTAAACATCATCTGGTTTTACCCCATACAGATTCAGATGAACAATTGCCTGAAATGATCTTCCATTCTTTCTAAACTTTATCACACAGCAGTAACTCGCTGGATATTTCTTCATAAACAGATCTGCAATATTGGAGTGTTCTACAGAGCTCTGATGCAATTTCTTCCTTTTTTCACAGAAAAATATGATAATGAAATTGCATCATTGGTTTCATCAAAGGATAGAGC
>CM040986.1:8992534-9021016 GCA_022985145.1 Pangasius djambal | reverse complement strand
TTTTATTTTCCCCCCCTTCTTTTTTTTTTTTTTCCTCCCCTTAATCAAATAATGACTAATCTTTTATCTGCCACACCTGATACAGCACATCAAGGGCCACAAGACTTAAACTTTTAAAGAAATCAAAGGGAAAAGCTGTCCCTTACTAAGTTTCTTTAAGTTCTATTTGTTTATTTCTTGCTAATTTCCTGACCAATCATTTGTTGTTAAGACCATTTAAAGACAATTTTGCCATTTTGGGCTTCGCCCATTTTTTAAAAAATTTTTCCAGGAGTGTGTAAAGGTAGAGATACAGATGTAGCAAGAAAGTACTTACTTGCAGAAAAGCTGGCATGGTCAAATAAAAGAAACAATAAAGAGGTAATAATAGAAACATTCGTTCATCTTTAGTAACTACTTTATCCTGGTCAGGGTCATGGTGGTATGGTGTTCTGGAGGCCATCCTGGGAACAATGGGGATGAGGTGGGAATATACCGTAAATAGGATGCAAGTCCATTGCACCATACATACATGAAAACATCACACACTTATTCACACCTAGGGACAATTTAGTATAGCCAATCCACCTACTGGTATGTTTTTGGGAGGCGGGAGAAAACCCATGTGGACACGGTGAAAACATACAGAAACTCCTCAGGGACAGTAACCTGAGCTCAGGGTTGAAGCAGGTTCGAGCTGTGAGGTTGCAACATTGCCCGCTGCACCAAATTTCCTGCACCATCCTGTAATCTAATCTTTTTACACCTACTGCTGTTTTGATTGTCTCCTTCCTTTTCTCTTTGTAATACTCAAAATAAGAGCATCAGATGAGAAACACAGTTAGAATTTTATTTTGTTTATCCATACCCACCACTGGCATAGAGCTCAAGTTGATACTGCTTCTCTCACAGGTTCTCCAGTTTCCAGCCAGCCCGTGCTGATCACAGTCCAGCGGCAGCTCTCACAGAGCCTCAAACCGGTGAGCTACGCCGTGGCTACACCAGTCACCACCACCACCTCCCAGCAGCCCATCATGCAGACACTCCACGTGGTGCACCAGATCCCTGCTGTCTCAGTGACCGCCGTTACGGGCTTCGCCACAGCGAACGCGCACACACCAGAAGAGCATGTTGTGTCCAAAACAGAACCGCAGGAGAATGGGGATCACCAAGAGGTCAAAGGTGAGCAGCACTTGAAATTTGACATCACATTTGATGTAAGTTGGCGTTGAAGGAATAAGTAGTTTGTAAGTACTCAACAATACCATTCATTCCACTTTATTCCCCCCAGTGAAAGTAGAACCTGTGCCTGCCATCACAACTGCCTCTATAGGTGCAGCTACTCGTGTCCTTCAGACTTCTGCAGCCACTCCCATACAGACAGTTACCATAGTGCAGCAGGCACCGCTAGGACAGCATCAGCTTCCTGTTAAGGCCATCACACAAAACGGCACGCATGTGGTGGCTGCCATCCAAGGATCAACAAACACTGGTAAGGACCCTGCAGTATTTCTTTTCTCCACATGCGGTACAGGAACCTTCTGAGCATAAAGCACTACAAAAGAGCCAAGGATTTTAGTGCTAGATAAAATGTGTGGTGGCTTGGAAAACCCTGCACATGGTCAAAATTTATTTATAAATGTAATGTGTGTGTGTGTATATATAGTACTGTGCAAAAGTCTTAGGCACTTTATTTTTTTTTAGTACAAACTTTGTTATAGTTTTTTATTTGATGACTTCTACATTATTGATTCAGTGCAAAAACATTTTAGATTGCTGAAAATTAGTTTTCCAGCACAAAATTAAATGTTACAGAAGAACATTTGTATGTCAGTAAAGAAAGCAGCAGATTACATAAGAGACACTTTTCAGACAAAAAACATAATGAAGTTTTGTTGCAAAAATAAGAAGCGAGTGTGACAAAGTCTCCAGAAGAGCTGCGGCTGCTTCTGCAAGATGCTCAGTAACACTCAGTAACACTCATGTCCTTATAAAGCTGCACTAATTGTACCTGAGACTACTGTTTGTGTGTTTTTTAAAGCGAAGGATTGTCACACCAAATATTGACTTTGTTTCATTTATTACTGTTTACTGCTTTTTATAGTATTTTTTTTTTAATGTAGAAACATTTAATTTCATTATTTTTGAAGGCATCTTTGCTCTACAGCATTTCTTTGCATGTGCCTAAGACTTTTGCACAGGACTGTATGTGTATGTTCTGACAAAAACGAATCCCCCCCCACTTGTCTCTCAATAAAAGTAAAGTTCTAGCATTTTAAATTCTGGTTACCCCAAACGTGAAAAGGGAGAGGTAAAAGAGGTTTTTACCTGACATAAGTCACTTGTAGCATTTAAACACGCTCTTCACGCGACTGATCTCTGTTCGCTTATACAACAGTGCAGAACTAATTGCTGATTAATTCAGTCTTTTGTTCTTTTGACTAAATTTCTTGTTATTGATGCATTTTTATTGGGCCATTTAAACGTTTTAAGACTGTAGAGTGTGTAAGCGATCTTTGTTTTGATGACTGTGACAGCACAGGGGCATTGTCGGTATCGGATATCTAACTCAGTTGTTTAGGCTTATTATTGTTTTGCTGTGGCGCATAGCTATAACATCTTGATCAAATCATGAGAAAAGCACACATCTTTAGACATCTTTAGGCAGACTGACTGTTTTTCCTAATGTGTTTGTTAAACTGGCTTATTACCCAGCATGATCATTGCAGGGAGACAGCCTAGGAAAGTTGCAAAATAACTTAAATATTTCCACATTGGTTTGGTAAAGCACATTAATTTTCTTTTTAATTATAGATGTCAAACTGTATTACTGGCAGAAAAACTTGATTTTGGTCAAAGCCTGATTCCGTCATTTGGGCTGTTTTCCGAAATTAGGCGAAGAGACATCTGACGGGTTCTTATGGGCTGTCTCAAACGTTGTAGCAGTGACACAATGCTTCTAAAAACAATAATCCACCTTCTACTGTACAATTCATCTGTATACCTGAAAACAGAGTAAAACTTTGAATTTTATCATGCAAGGTTGACCAAGATTGTAGGCCGATTTCATTGTCTGCTCTTTCTTTTCGAGGCCCTTTGACTTAACTGTTACAGAAAAAAATAAAATTTCTTTTTATCATTGGAAGCACTGACAAACTTCTTTCTGGACTTTCTGTTGCCTGAGGATATGCTTGAGCAGTCAGGGAAGGGATTAAAATTGCACACACCCAGTAGCGAGCATAGTTAATGAATTACATAATTGACTACCACAGCTGTGAGCTCTGTTTTTATAACCATGGGGTGAATTAGTTTTTCTCTAAAACATTATTGACAATACTGTAAAATAATAAATAATATAATGATTGCTGCCATTTTAGAATAATATGGATGCTACCTTTTTAGTAAAAAAAAAAAAAAAAAAAAAAATTTAAAGCACTTAAAAATTTTCTGTTTTATCTTGTTTTCCTCTGTGCCCAGTAGCCAGTCCTCTTCACATGCTGGCCACTCATGCCTCTGCATCAGCTTCTTTGCCCACCAAAAGGCAGAACGGCGACCAGTCCGAGCAGCCTGACCCCAAACGGCTCAAGGCTGACGACGGAGGGGACACGGGGGCCGTTCCCGCCGCAGCAGAGAGGGACACCACCGATTAGAGCTGCCACGTCACTTTCCTTTAACCTCACAAACCCTTCTTAGTTGAGACCACACCCACCATAAAACCCACGTTATCTGTTGAACAGTCTAAGGTGCCAAACTGGGAAGTGAGAAGCAAATTGGTGGAGAGTAGAGTGATTTAAAGATGGCACAGTCACATGCATAATGTGCAAAGTCGAAGAAAGACATGATGAGGTTGTGAGGAGGACAACTAGAAGTGGACAGCAAGAGAGTGACAGGAGACCTTTTAGCAAAATATTTAAGTACTCACTGACATATGCATACATATATTGATATAGTGTACTTAAAGCTACGAAATGTACTTTAGATCAAACTTAGCAGGAAGGTCCATGCCCCCATCTCTTCTACCTCTGGGCAGAACTTAGAAGGTGAAGAGATTGCGATATGGATTTTGCATTCTCTGGAGGAATAGCTGGCAGCCTAACATGTTGGAAATATAATGAGTCCGTTTTAAATTTCAGGAAGCAGCAGGTAACATCCGAACATTCCTGTGTATGCAGGTATTTACACCATATAGGCTGGTCATCTATGGTTTACTTTAACCGTAGCATAACTTTGATGGATTTATATTGTACGTGCAGTAGATCTAAATTATAGGCACACGCCCTTCATATCCAGCAAGTTGTTAAATATACTGAGCAAATGGGTTAAAGTTAAAGAGGTCACATAAGAACTTGCCAAATAGCAAAAAAAAAAAAAAAAAAAAAAAGAGGTTGGTTGTTACGCTGTGAACCTGCACACAGTGGCAACTCAATGAGTTTTCCTTTTCTTTAAACACAATTCTCTTCAGCAAAAGTAGAATGAGGAGCTTTTTCCTCTATCATGGCAGCTAGCCTCGCTCAATGTCGACCTACCTAATCCAGTCCTTAGTAGATATGCAGTAATTTGTTGTACATGTGTATCTTAGGATATGATTTGTCTGTATTTATGTTCTCCACAGCACAGGTATTTAACAACAAAAACAGTGCTAAAGTGAGTTCAATGGCATTTATCACACACGTTTTTCTCGCTTTTTTTTAAACGTATGGACTCGTACATTTATAGAAGTGAATGTAATTGCTTCCTCAAAGAAAACACTATTAATAGAGGACTTGTGTTACTTCCGTTGAAACAAATCCAAATGATGTTTCTCACCTCCTCAAGAGCTTTTTTCATATTTTAACAGATAACCTATGAAATAAGGAATATATTTCCATTTGTATTTCACTGAAATATTTCATCAGAGCTTGCATGAAAATGTGTAGAGAGCATATACTGTACCTGAGCTGGTTTCTTAGAAAGGAACCAAGAAGGAAGAGAGATGGGGGGGGGGGTTGGGGGTAAAAGACTGAGAAGAATCTGCTTTGATTCGGACCACACTGCACTTAAAACTCATTAATGCTATTTCCTTTCCTCCCTTGACCCTTTTATGTTTTCAGTACGTCCTTGGCTGTGTTAACTTTGTGTTACAGTTGACAGTTGCCCGTTAATATTATTTTACGTTGTTCAGACAGCTGAAAGAGATGGCTCGAATGAGATGTATTCCACAAGAAAAAATATGTGGTAGATGTTGTTCTGCTTCAGTGGGTAAATGCATTTTTTACATAAATTAAAAGCTCCATAATTTCTGTTCTAACTGTGTGTCTCATTTGTTTTCCGCAAATGCTGAAAGTGAGCTGAATGTCAGGATTTTGGCCTGAACCTGGAGATGACTTAGGAATGTTTTCTGTAGATGGTGCTGTGAGATCACATGATCATCTGATGGTTGCACACATGGCTTCTTCCAGATATAGCTGTGTAAACATCCTGCACTGAAAAGCGAGACAATCATTAACACATTTATTCTTAATAAAGCCTTAGTTTTACAAATATTTGTGAAGATAAGGAATGGGAATCAGCAAAATTAATTACAGAATGATTTTGGTTTGTTTTCAAGCCTACCTTCCTGAGGGAAGCAAAACTGATGAAGCTGTGTGAAAAGGCACAAAATTTGAAGTATCCAAAACTGCCTCTCATTTTCTGCCAAACATCAACCTCTGAAATAGTTCATTCCAGCCTGACGTTAAAAGAATGCAAGCCCATTTTTCAAAAAAGTATCATTACATGTACAACAGGTGAATTAGAATATCAGCCAATCAAACTGAATCATATTAACAGAATATCAAAACCTCAGTCTTTGACAAGTGAAAATAACTCCAGGCTAGTTCTCTAAATCTTATGTAACGTTCCAGTCATAATGGTTTTATAAATCTGTGTGCTGATAAATCTCTATAAAATGAACTGTAGAAGAAAAGAAGATGGCGGTCCACCCAGTGTTGGGAAGTGGTATCTACTCATCCCCACAATTACAGTGTTGATATCCCTTAGCATCATTCCTTTCCATTAGACATTATGGATAAATGCTCATTTTAGCCCATGGAAAAGAAATATATTTTAGTAATGCACTATAATTCATGGTGTATATGGAATAACAGACTGTAACAAAATAAGTGCACTGCCCCTAGTGAATTGATCCATGATAAACTAAGGATTTTATATACTGATGGGGGAAAAAATCTTTATTTATATAGCACCTTTCATATATAAAATGCTCAAAGAGCTTCACAAAGAAATTAAGAAAGACAATAAGTAGCAAGCATAAGTTGTTACTCTGACTAGTCATTTAGGTTCAATACAAACAACTCAAACACAAGTAGGTTTATAAATAATACCAACTTGAATCTAAATAACAGCTTTAATAAAAATGTGTAAATTTCAGGAATAAAAAGCTCTATGGCTCCATTAAATAGCCTAAATAATGTACATCCCCTGATCTAATGTGGCCTCATGATGTTGCTGGGAGATGGAGAGTCATATTTAATACTACAATCCTGAGAATCCTACAGATGCATGTGTCTTGCTAATTTGCTGAAACATTTCAGTTAGAATAGAAGTAGAGCAGCTTTAATGTCCTTAATGTCTGACAATTCTGGAACATGCCATGGCTGTCTGCTTCAACGCTTCTGCTCCTCATGACTTTTGATACATTATGGGATGCACAGAAAACTGACAAGCTTTAAATAAATGGCTTTTTCAAGACAAGCTAATTGGCTTTGTTTTAAGCATGGCAACTTGCCAAATACTGTGACCTTCAGGGTCACAGTAATTATGCATTATGCATTTATGCAGTAATTATGCAATAATTATACATTTCTTCTCATCATTCTGGAAGGAAACTAGTATCAAGACACACCTGTAGGTAGCTCAGTAGTCAAGATTCTGTACTATTGACTGAAAGGTTGTGAGTTTAAATCCAAGAGCCACAGCTGGCCTCTTCATGAAGCCTTTTAACTATACAGATTGTATCCTACCTGTAAGTTGATTTGGGTGAATAAACAATGTGTGGCGAGTAAGTAAGCCATGAATGGCAGCACTCTATAAATGTTCAACAAACAATAAAAGTTCATTCTTTAGGAACCGTTTTATCATGATCAAGATTGCGGTGGATCCACAGCCTATCCCTGGAACACTGCACAAGAATGGAACGCTAGTTCATCACAGTACACCATATTCCACACTCATTCACACCTAGGGGCAATTTACCATAGCCAAACCACATACTGCCATGTTTTTGGGAGGTGAGAGGAAATCAGAGAACCCAGAGGAAACCCACACAGACACATGCGAACCTCTGCACAGGCAGTAACGCAAGTTCAAGATCAAAGGCAACAGCAGCACTCGCCATGCCTCCTCACCACTCTGCCACTCCTCAAATACAAACACAGGACATACAATCAGTAATAATTACTTTTTGTTAGCTGGCAAGCGTTTCACAGTTACACACTGGCTCACTGATTTCACTGACTCACTGATAAAGAGGGTGGTTAATGTGTGCCAAACCACAATTAAAGATTTGTTTCCTAAATTGATATGACTGTATTCATAGTACAATAAAGTACATAAGGTTTGATTCCCATCACAATAGGTAGCAGTGTACATTATGTGACATGCAGAGAAAACCTGAAGGCATCAGTGGCTAGTCTTCCTGTTATACCCTACAGCACCCTGGTGCTCTGAATTATTCACTGGCAAAATATTGCACTTGATCTTGAGGCAGCACCTGATTCCTTGATCATCAGATTTGGTAGGGATCCAATAATAAGCCTAAAGCCAACTGGCAGCTTCAGTATTAACGTAATATTTGCTAAGCAATACGGGAAATGGCATGAAGCAGTATTAATGCTGTACATTACATAAAGGTGAATATCTCTTAAAATGCTTGAATGGGCAGAAAATAAAGTGTAAATGAAAGTAAAGCTGCTGAAATATGAAAATATGAAACTGAAACATGCATGTTCAAGGTTATTAGGATAAATGCAGGGCATGTTTGGTGTGCCTGCAATCAGACACAATTGGATCTCACTATTCGTCTTAAATGTCCTTGTCTGGCACTGTGCTGCTGGCGGTGTCGTGTTCCCCTGCTCAGAGGTGTTGGAACTGGATATCTAGATGGCTGTCTAACGTGTTTGATGTGTACAGGAAATCTGGCCTGTTAGTCCATCCAAACCTTTCGATAGACCAGGCACCTGACACAAAGCTGTGATGGAGTATTAATAATGGGTGCCTCTAGTGCTTGTAAAACAATGGCTATTAAAACTGGCTGAGTCGGTCTTGTTTACAGTATACAGAACAACCCAAGTGTTCATTTTGTTAGCAAACAACGTCTACGGCCACGCATGAATCAGGCCTACGAAATTGACACTATGTGGTTGTAAAATATTCCTGGTGCTGATTTTGATATAACAAGGTGTTATCCTACACTATATAGAATCAGATGGAATAAGAAACGCTTTTTGGCTTTTCTAACTGACAATTCAATAACAAAGCTTTTCACTGACTAAAACAAAGAATCAATAGCCTTAGATACAATCCTTCCTAAGATTTCTATGGCTTGTCTCCAATGGAAACACCTATACACCTGCTTTGTGTATGTAACAGGATTATTTGGAAGACATGGGTCAAATGGCTGCATTCAAAGCAACAGGGTGTGACTTATGGAAAACCTGTTTAATTGCATGTCAGATGCCAAGTTCACCAGGATGTAGTTTGATCAAGATTGTTTCAAGTAACACTTCTTCCATGGCAAAATACACTCACAAAGTTTGACCATTCCCAGCGCTTTTGTAGTTGTTAGTGCAGTTTCTTTGGAGGGTGCCTCGCAATATCATCTTGTGTTACAGTAGTACTACAAAACAGAGCAGCATTTAAACATCCTACCCTGATTTTGGCATTCTGAAATCATTGTAAAAATAAAAGCCTACTAATTGCCTTACAAATATATACCTTACGTATATACAGTCAAGTCCATAAGTATTTGGACAGCGACAATTTTTGTAATCCACCACCACAGTGGATTTGAAATGAAGCAATCAAGACGTGATTGAAGTGTAGACTTTCAGCTTTAATTCAAGGGGTTTACAAAAATATTGCATTAACCGTTTATGAATTACAGCCATTTTATACAGAGTCCCTCCATTTTCACAGGCTCACAATTGACTGATAAGCAGTTTAATAGCCAGGTGTGGCCTGTTTCGCCATTATTTCATGACAAATTAAGGAGATAAAAGGTCTGGAGTTGATTCCAAGCATTGAATTTGCATTTGGTAGGTGTTCATGGGAACTCTCAATATGTGGTCCAAATAGGTGTCGATGCAAGTGAAGGAGGCCAGCGTTACACTGAAAAAACAACACAGACCTACCAGAGAGATAGCAGAAACTTTAGCGGTGGCCAAATCAACTTTACATTTTTTTTTTTTTTTAATGTGGAAACATTTAATTTAATTATTTTTGAAGGCATCTTTGCTCTATAGCACTTCTTTGCATGTGCCTAAGACTTATATGTCTTATATATATATATATATATATATAGGCTTTTGATTTGTCTTCTTTGCAAATGCTCACAAAATTCAGGTTTATTAAACCGCCATGTGAGGGTGGACAAAAAGTCTAAATAAAGTAAAAAAAAAAAAAAAATACACATCAAATTCAGTGACTAGGCAGAAGTCATGAAAGAGTCAAAAATGGTCAAATGTTCTGTTATAAAAATTTGAGGAAAAGAATGCAATAGTAATGAAAACTTTCATATAGTTACTGGCAAATTGTCTCACACTTTGAATCTTCTTATCTATAATTCTATCTGAGATTCTGCAATTATTGAATTTCAGATGCAAGATCATGCAGATCTAAAGGAAAAATCATACAGGAAACCAGAAAAAATATCCCATCCCGGTGTTCCTGAGAGTGAAAGAATACAGGAGACTCTACAATAATGCTACAAAACATTTAGACCTGGCACAACAAAAGCCATTAGACATGGAGTAAAAGCTAGGAACTCATTACCTTTCCAGTCTCCAGTCATTCCCTCACCATTTCTTAAAATAATGCTTATCATTTCTTAAAATAATGTATTACTGGTGTAGCTTAACCGGTAAAATACTGGATGTTACTTAAATATAGTCTTGTTGGTAACTGCTCCTTATCAGATCATTCTCTTAAATAAAATATATTTAATTCCTAAAGACAAACAAATATTCACATATGATCAGCCATAAAAACTATATATTTCTGTTTAACGTACATATAAAAAGAATCTGTGCAGCAGTGTGCAATATTAAAACACTGTTCCCTGAATAAAAGCAGTTGATTGCGGTGAAAACCAGTGTTAAGCTTCTGAAAGACACCTGCAAAGTACCATTAATAGAACATCAGCGTTGGTTCTCATGTAGTTTTGCTGAGTCATACTGAGTTACATTGCCACAGTAAACAACTATTTCACCTCTCAATAACTCTCATTAAAAGTTAACTTATTACTCGATCTGAAAGACATGTAGTCTGGTAGAAAATCTAACTGTCACAAGCCACTAACACCATTGTTTTTTCCTTATCCATAAATTTACATTCCATATATTACACTTGAAACAAATACAAATCTTTTGAGTACAAAGTACGACATAACCTACTGGTTAATAAGATACACAGAAAAAAATGTACACTATCTGAAAAACAGTACTAAAGTGTACTTTTGCCTGTCACAAGGGCGGAGCCCTCAAGGATACGTCTTGTGTGTGTATCTTTCACCTGTATTTAACAAAGATTTAAGTTATATAATACGCTATATGCACCTTCCTTGTTAAAAGATACATAAAGAAACACACTAAAGGTGCATAATGTGTACGCCTGAGGGTTCTGCTCCAGCGACAAGGAAAGGTACAGTTCAGTATCCTTTTTTTTCTTCAGAGTGTAAGCTCCCTAAATGCAATCCAAAACATTGTGAAGGAAGTGTAGTTAATCTTAAGTCTTAAATACATCATGACAAGCTAAACCTATAACTTTGGTTACCGTGTCACTTCCCCAGCATGTTTGCCTTTTTCAGCTGAGGACAATGTGTCCATGCATTTGTAAGTTTCCATGAAACAAATAAGATGATTACCCTTTTGACAGGGATATGATGGACATAAACAAGATACGCCTTGAGATCAAAACTTCAGTACACTCAAGTTCAAGTCCGGATATACATTAATAAGATCCAGAAATCATTCTGATGTATGTGCATACAACTATAAAAGTGCTTAGTAAACAGAAACCACTCTTGTGGAACAGATCATATGTAGTGCTGAAGGGTATAGAAAAGGCCAAAGCAGGTCATCTGCCTGGATCCAAACATCTGCTACTGTCTGAAGGAGAAAAACCTACAGAACAAGACTATAAAGCTCCACCAGAGAAGCACAGAGGGAACCAGTAAAACTGCAGAATGTTTCAGATGAAGTACTGTTGATCAGAGAAGTCTCTCTATTCGTCCGTTTCTCAGAATATCCAGCTCGACTGTTTTCTCACTTGGTGTTGGCATGTCAACACTGCTCTCGAAAGCTGCGTTGTAGTAACCCTCCATGCCCGAGATCTGCCACGCCGTCCTGGTGGGAATGTGAATGTACACAGGCACGGACCCATTCATCAGCTCTTGAGCATCGACGCTCTTGTTCTTCTCTCCCACCTCCACGGATTTGGCTCCTGTGTGCGAAAGCCTCCTGGACAATCTGCGCGCCCACAGCGCCAAGTGGTCCAGCCTGTTTTTCTGCAGCTCGTCCGAGGGGATCTTAGCGGTCCCTGTGTACCACAGCACCCACCACACGAGGCTCAGGAACACCACGATGGAGCCCGTGTAGATGAGAAAGTCGCCGTAAAAGCGGCCGTCCAGGCGCAGGTTGGCGAGAGCACCGACGAGCAGCACAATCAAGCCGACCACGTCAAAAACCACGCCAAGCACGAATAAGGGCACGCAGCCCCCGATGCACCGCGGCACCATGGCGCACACTACCGCCGCATGTGAAAAACCCCGGAGCTCGTGCGTCTTTCAGCAGCGCGTATTTCTTTCTCTCACTCCTGTAGAGTGGACACCTGTTTGGTAGCCCCGCCTTGAAATGACGTCACGACACGTGAAAGCCACGCCTTTGTCCTGAACAAAGTTTGGCCTACAGGTGTTTAGGTGTTTGCTTAACGTTTTATACTTCTATTGCCCACATAAAGTGTTTACATTTTTTCTGGATGGATGGTAGGTAAGCAATGTAAACAAGTAAACAAGTAAACAACAAGTAAACAATGCATTTATATGTTTATGAGTAGTCTTATCATGTAAGAATGCATATTTGTGTAATAGCTATGAGTTGGGCCACATAACATCACCACGTACTTGATTATTCTCCTGCCATGTTTTATTGCATTTATGATTTCTTTTTAATCATATTAATCATTTTTTTTTATCCATTTACAGGTACATCTAACGTTGAGAAACATCCATTAAATACACTATCTGGCCAAAAGTTTGTGGACACCTGACCATCAGTCCCATATGTGGTTCTTCCCCAAACTGTTGTCACAAAGTTAGAAGTGCAAAATTGTATAGGAAGTCTTTGTATGCTGTAGAATTACAATTTCTTTTCAGTGGAATGAAGAGGCCCAAACCTGTTCCAGCATGACAATGCCCCTGTGCACAAAGTAATGTCCATGAAGACATGGTTTGCCAAGGGTGGAGTGGAAGAACCTGAGTGTCCTGCACAGAGCCCTGACCTCAACCCTAATCAACACATTTGAGATGAACTGGAATAACAACCGTGCACCAGGCTTTCTTGCCCGACATCAGGGCCTGACCTCATTAATGCTCTTGTGGCTGAATGGTCAAATCCCCACAGCCACACTCTAAAATCTAGTGGAAAGCCTTCCCAGAAGAGTGAAAGTTTTTTATAACAGCATAGGGGGACTAAATCTGAAATGGGATGTGCAAAATGCAAATACGAGCATTTTGGTCAAGTGTCCACAAACCTTTGGCCATATAGTGTAAGTTAGCTCCTGTTATCACTTACGTTATAGCAGTTATAATCTCTTGTGAAGCTAATGCAGCTTGTCATGTTACAGAGAAACCATCCTGAAAACATTCAAAGAAAGAAAGAAAGTTTTACTGACTCTTATAAAGTACTGGCACTGGAAACTCCTTCCCAAAATCCTAAATAAACATCTCACAGAAAATGCCATCATATCAACAGTTACACTCGTTTTTAATCTGTTAATGCAGAGTCCCTGTGTAAGTTGTTACTATAGAAACAATAACATGTTAGAACAAGCTTGTCAATATAAATCTTGCAGCTGAAACTACTGTCCATGCTATACTGTTACAGAAAATTTATTAACACCTTCTGACCAATCAGAATCCCGCATTCAAGTAAACACAGTACTATATTGTCAGGTACACCTACCACATAGATGCACTTTGTAGGTATGCAATTACTGACTGTAGTCAATTTGTTGTATGCAGAATTTGTCAACCCCCATCCACCTCATACATCATTGGAAAGGCCACCATAGGACCAATGACCAGATGATTTGAGTGAGGGATCATTTTCAGCACAACAGTGATACTGGCAAGGTAGTGGCATCCTAGTGGACACTGCATATCCTTGTTGGCACGTAAATTTAGAGATTATGTTTTATCTTTCAATTTACATTGTCTTCTAAACCTTCATCAGTGTTATTTCTGACAAAATGGTGGTTGGCATACTGTTGGGTGATGGTCATTGGAGCAGTGACACTGAGGTTCGGGGTAAAACCCAGAACTGATGCTGTGCCTGATACACTCATTCCTGTGCAAGACAGGCTACCACGTCACTGTCATATCACAGGAGGCTGACAAATTGTGCAACAGGTGTAAAGGCTATAGTCTGAATTTACAGAGGCCTATCTTTAATGTATACTGTATATTTAATAGTAGTGGGATACACCAGTTCATCACAGACACCACTGGAACATTAATGGTGAATTCAATATTAAACATAGCACTCATTCCCTAAAAACAAAACCTTTTTTCCTCCATTAATTATGTATCATTAGATTTTGTTGTAAAAGCCGGCATTTACAGTTTAGTTTCAGTCTCTGTTCAGTTTAATTCACATTAACTGATGTGATGTATTTTTCATTCTTATTTGGAAAATTTGGAGTCCAAGTGAGTGGAGGAATCAAGAAGAGTTATACGCTTGTAGCTACAACATTTACTATATAATAATAATAATAATAATAATAATAATAATAATAATAATAATAATATATTTTTATTTGTTCGCGATAATTTTATTTGTTTAGCTAGTATGTGCTTTTTCATTTGCTGTTGTAAGTGTGTCTGGGTAAGCTCATCAAAATAAATTAAAATGAAAACATTTGTAAAACCCTGCATTAATAATAATAATAATAATAATAATAATAATAATAATAATAAGCTGCGATATTTTTTATAGACGAAGGTATCTTTTATGAGCAGCAGGTGGCAGTAGTAAACTACATAAAACCCATAAAAAGACACATTTGCCTTTTTTTTAAATATAAATTAATATTTTTCAACACGCGCACCAAATATCTCAACAAAACCCTGAAGTATTTATCTCCACTATCTGAATTGTTTGCAATTTGTTTGATTCAGTGCAATATGTCGTTTATATTACTGAAGTATACTAATAATGAGCACATATCATACACAGGATATTCTGTGAATAGGTGTGTACAAATAACAGTATTTGAACAGCTAATATTATGGGCAGATATATTCCCATATTCCATAATCCACCCTCTTCCCCCTCAAATAACGCATGCTTAAGGCATAGGGCTTGCACTTTTAAATAGCCTATACTGTTTTCATTGTTGTTGGATGTTGAATTGAGCGAAGATCGCATTTCAGAAAACAAATCATCACTAGCACGGGCCAAATTCATGGCAACCAGTTTCGGTCATGACTTTTAGCCAGTAGAGACCAGGCGGTCGGGTACTGAGTGCTGAGTGCTGAGTGCTGGCAACTCCGGCTCTTTTCACTGAGTCATTTAGGGCTCACCATTAAGAGCCGACTCTTTCGGCTCAGCACCAGTTTTCTAAAAGAGATGAAGTCTTCAACATTTTGTACAGTGACTGTTATTTATTTTACTCATCTCACTTTAATTACTTGCTAATAAGCAAATAAAATTGTTTTGCAATACATTTTATACGCAAAATCAGCTATTAGGCACTACAATTGTGCACTGACAGTAATACAGTAAGCATCCTCACATTAATGTCATCCTGCCTGCTGTGTTTGTACTTCATTAAGAAGATTTGCTCTATTTATTCTGATATCTGATCATCTCTCTGCAGCTGATACACACACACACACACACACACACACACACACACAGAGCTGAGAGTCATACACATGTCTCACCATTCAGATGCTGAAAACAGGTTTCATATTTTAAAATTAAATTACACTGCAGGAGTTAGAGTTTTGCATACATCTACAAAAAAATGGACTCGAAGTGGAGTCTTTTACTGAGAGGCTGTTTGTGACTGACAAAGCAAAGTAATATCTGATTTTGTGTAAGTAACATTTCTATCCGCATCTCTGCTACAAATGAAACTTTGTTTCCAGCACCTTCTACTCAAGCCAAAGTGAAGAAGTGAAATGTTACAACTTACCTCATATGTGGGGTTCATGGCATAACATCCAGAGGATTAGTTATAACACTTGATGTAAAACACTGATACACTGGTTTTTAAAAAGAATTAATCAAATACAATTAAGATTTTATGACACACATATAGCTACAACCTAACTGGGTTTACATATATGCATCAACCCATACATGAATACTGACAAGAGTGATAAACACTGATGAG
Organism: Pangasius djambal; assembly: GCA_022985145.1. Taxonomy (NCBI): domain Eukaryota; kingdom Metazoa; phylum Chordata; class Actinopteri; order Siluriformes; family Pangasiidae; genus Pangasius; species Pangasius djambal. The sequence continues at coordinate 9,005,164 of CM040986.1, read as the reverse complement.
TTTGGGGGCAGTTGTGGCCTAAAGGTTAGGGAGTTGGACTTGTAATCTGAAGGTTGTGGGTTTGAGTCTCAGGTCCAGCAGGGATCATAAGTGGGGGGAGCAAATGACCAGCACCACCCTCAATACCATGACTGAAGTGAGACCCTTGAGCAAGGTACCAAACCCCCAACTGCTCTAGAGCACAAATTCCAAGTATAGGTTGCCATACTTGGCCACAAGTCACTTCACTCTCAAATGATTATTTTATCCAAAGTAGACAAATGACATATGCTGGAAGGGAACTAGAGCTTATCATTAATAACAGGTTAACAAATAACAATTAATAATATAATTATAATTTATATACATATATATATATATATATATATATATATATATATATATATATATATATGTATATATATATAAAAGCATTATTATTAGTAGCATTCTTATATATAATATTTAGTTATATATATAAGAGCACTGACATGGCAATTTTTGTATTGTATTGTGACTGAAGGAATGATGAAGGAATGATGTTATCCAGTGTTTTCTTGCCTTCTCAGACTAATATAACTCAGAGTACTTTCAATTAAATTGTAATGTACATTGGAATGCAAGCTTTCAGACCTAAAAATGTGAAAATTTAAAGTCACATGGATTTTTAAAAAATATATTTAGCCATGACTCATGATTATTTGTGTGTTTGTTATTTGTTTGAAATGAAATGACTATTATATGTTCCTTACAGGTTTTTAACTGCAAATGTATTAAACAAATCTTAGTAAACATAGTTTAGATACACAGTAAGCCTCATTAAAAAAAAAATCACTAATCTTTGGGGTTGAGTCAATAGTACATGGCAGATGGTCTTTGTAAATAGTCCCTAAGTTCTTTTGCCTGCTCTGTACTGAAAACCTCCTAGTCACGGGTGTGACCTGTGTTCAAGTAACAGCGTGAGTGAGTGCAGTGGGACACAAAACTACAAATGCACATTTTAAATAACAAATAATGGATGACTAATGAAAAAAGATCACACATTTGAATCACACATTAATGCAGGTAAACAGTAGGTATAAGCAAAACTCTAAGTTCTAAGTACTGTAGATGTTGTAGTGCTGTAGTTTTAAATTATTTATCTTAAACATGCACGTAGGTTGTTGTGACAGACAGTTTACTTATGCTTCAGATTTAAATTAAATGCAAATTACATTTGCATACTTATTTGTAAATATCATATATATCATATATCATATAATATTTTTGTTTACCTTAATCTATTTTAACATACTTAATTGGCTAACTAACTGGCCATATGTTATTACATTAGCTACCACTTCGTAGCCTAGTCAGTTAAGGCAACCAAAAGACAAGACTGGGCAGCATAATGGAGTTTTCACTTGCCCAGTGGACTAGCTAATAAATTTATTATTTCTCTACCAATGTACTGTATATACACAATATAGCCAAAAGTATGGGGACACATGCCTGTCACACTCATATGTGGGCCTCTCCAAACTGTTGCCACAAAGTTGTAAGCACACTTGTATAGGATGACTTTGTATGCTGTAGTTTAATGTTTTCTCTACACTGGCAGCAATTCCCACAGCCACTTTGAAAAATCTAGTGGAACGCATTCCCAAAAGAGTAGAGTTATGGCAGCAAAGTGGGGACCAACTTTGGAATGGGATGTTCATCAAGCAAAACTTTGGCCATATGTTGTATATAATACAGTATAATATAATTTTTCCACATTTTGTTGTGTTACAACCTGGATTTTTTTGGGGTGGATTTTTAAATAGGAGAATAAAAAAAGTAGACATTTGTTGGTTGCTTAAGTATTCAGCTTACAGCTGCAGGTCTTTTGGGACATGTCTCTATCAGCTTTTCACACCTGGATCTTCTTGGCAAAATTGCTGAAGCTCCATCAGATTTGATTTGTTGTGGTGATCAGCAATTTTCAAGTCATGCCACGGATTCTCAGTCGGTTTGAGGTCTTGGCCGTGAATGGGCCTTTCTAACACATTTGAGTTCTTGGTTTTGAACCAATCCACTGTAGCTTCGTCTGTATGCTTAGGGTTGTTGTCCTGTTGGACAGTGAACCTACACCCCAGTCTCAAGTCTCTTGATGTGTTCTCTCCTTGCATCGCATGAAATATTATTTGAGTTTAGCTAGCATTTTTATTTTCTCTTGATATGGTTAATTGCACATGTGGACATCCTCCCTAACTCTAGAGAGAGCTGTAGTTGTGCCATATTCTTTTTGATTGTTAATAATAGAATTTCACAGCTTTGTCTGAAACAAAATGTTTGCTTGTTTGCAAAGGCTGTGCACCAAGCTGCAATTTTACACTGTAAAAAATCTGTGCATAACAAAATGCTTGAAATTAATTTAAGACAGGGAATAGCAAAATGACTTTTTGGAGCACTTCCAATTGATGTTCTTCTCTCAAGCTAAATGGACTACTGCTGGCTAATCAAGGGCAGCTTGTAATATGGGCATTTACAGGCAGCGGTTTAACAGGCTGATATTAGACATAACTGTTTGCATAAAATTCGGTACAAGTTCTGCACCAAAGAATGTATTTTTAATCTGTGATGGGATTTTTTGAGCTTCAGAGATGTACAGTCCCACAAAATTATTCACTGGGAAAAAAAACGTTATTTGCTTTGCTGATCATTTTAATGAATCTGTAGTCAGCAATATAAATTGCTTCAGACAATATGCAGCATGAACTACAAGAATTTTGAGCTGTTAGAAGCCAGCTTGGTGGTACTGCATTGCAGGGACAGCACTGAAGGCTGCAGTTCACTCCCTGTGAATAAAATTGGCTAATTGTCATTGTGTAATTTGAAAGCGAATCAATCAAACGTGATTGAAAAGCTAATGGTTCATCATTATGTAATGAATGCAGCTTTGTGCACAGACCAGAGGAAGGATCCCTAGGGAATCGTATAAAATGAGTGCTGCTGTGGATTGTCTAGCCTTTTTTTTTCTCTCACACTGAGTAAGTCTATAGGTATTCTAATTAATGGCCAAATAATTCATTTCAAGTTTTTATAGATGATTTTGCTCATTATAGTTAAACGATCAATATGTATTAGTTTACAGGCTTTCACATACAGAAGGATGATGCTTTACACAGACTTCACTCTGGCATAGTGCCAATATATTGTGTCTCTCATATTTCAAACCACATCACACATAAAATGCCCATATTTGTTTTTCGTGCATGAGCTGTTTTAATTTGTGTTATTCATCACACAGTCAATCACCAGGCAGCATATGCATGCTTTAGGGAAGGACAATCAGCTCATATGCATATCCTGCATATGGACAATATCTCATCACGATCACGTTCACTGAGTAATATTAACGTATTGTATTCAATCTATTTCTTGATCTGGCAGTAATGACACATATGGCACATAAAAAATATAAGATCTTATTTTATTATTTTCTGATATTAGATGCAGTCATGTATCCAACTAGTGCAATTAGAAAGTCGAGTGAAAATGAAGATGCACTCCAGATAACAGAGAACATTATCAGTGGATTCAATTACCGTAAGTATTTGTTATTTTTTTAACATTTCTATAATGTTCTCAAAAGATCTGCTATAACAGTGATTTGCTTCATAATGTTCTTAGAATATTCCTCACACAATGTTCCTAGTACACGAAAACAACATTGTGTAAGTGTTCACTGTCTGACAGTTAAAAATGTTAAATGCAGAAACATTTGGAATAGGAATGTGTGTTTTTTTTTTTTAAATTGATGAACCGTGAAGTGCGACAATTAAAAAAACACATTTTAAAACCTAGTAGCTGTTAAAGAAAACAATATTGGATGTGTATACTGAAGGTTTCAGTATCAGTATTGGTATTGAAAAGGAAAAGGTGGTATTGTGCCATCTCTAATTGTAAGTTTTGCTTCTATTGTACATCACTTAAAAAAAATCTAAAAAAAAAAAAAAAAAGCACTAAAATGTAAAAGTGAGAATCAAATTTACCTTTTGCTCTAAGTAAATTTAATCTCAGACAATATTTCAGCTTTAGAATATAAATGAAGCGCTTTGAAAGTTCATATTGTTATTAAGGGTGTGTATCAAACCTTCTATGACATTGTTATTAAAACTTGTATCATACTGTTATTAAGGTGTTTATCAAGATTTACAAGAAAAAAGAATCTGATCTCTAATGAGACCCAGCAACAGATTCCAGTTCACTGCAGGTGGTTTAATGCTCAGCAGTTTCAAAATGTCATATCCTAATGCCTGGAATTGAAGATCTTTCCAACAAGGCTGTCTTTTGCCCAAGCCCCGATGTCCCAGTGGGTTTGTACTCCAGACAGGCATGAGCCTCCTTCAGCATTTCAAGCAGATGGTTCTGTAGTCTGCAAAGTTTGTTTCCTTGTTTCTGTTTTGTTCACCTTTCAGTGTGTAGTGAGGCAAAAAAGGGGATTTATGTCTGATATTACAGCATAAAAATAAAATACCAAAAAATTGTAAAATGAAAATATTATACCTTAATAGTACAATACAATACAATAATATTTTTCTCTAATACTATTTAAAGTCCAGCTGTCACTGGGCAGATTGCACTGCTCTAAGTGTGACTCAGTTTGGGGCTCATGTCAAGAGCAGGCTGTAATTTCTTGATGAGATTGTTGACGCTGCAGGCAGGGAAGCAGATTTTCAGTAACGGTCAAACTGGACTATTTCTCAGAGTCAAGCATACTTTAGTAGGAAATGTCCCCAAGGTCACTTATGCTTTGATGACCATGAAGAGTCGGACTTCATTGTTTATCAGAGACCACTAAGGAAAGCTGAATCCAATAAAAGCACCAGTCTCTTCCCCTCTCTGAGAAACCAGTGTAAGCTTTACCGGCATTAAATAAATCAAGGGGTGGGGGAATGAAGGGTAAAGGGTAGGAAGCTAATTTGTATTTTCATTATCCTGCTCAAGGTCACCTCAGCTAATGGGATTTGTGTGCTTGCTGTATGCTTGTGGGTATCTGTGTGTGTCTGTGTGGGTGTTGGCTAAAAGCTTGCAATTTATAGGTGCATGTATATGAACCACATTCATCTTACGTGACATAGACCTCATATTTGCCATGTCTTTCCGTCAAACTGAAAGATGAGACAGTGCCAGTGTATATGTCATGTCTTTCCATCAGGCTAAAAGATGACACACTGTCAGTGTACGCCATGTATTTCCATCAAACTAGCTGGAAGATGATACAGGGGTTGTCTTATGAAGCCAGCATGGCTTTAATTTTACCAGTCTAGCCCTGGAGAATAGGTTTGACTGACAAGCATGAGTGTAAATTAAATGTGTTGTGTGCTGGCGCTCAATAAAACATGGCTAAAGCAAAACAAAGGGCGACCCTGCCCTGGCCTGTCTGCACACAAAAGCAGATATGTAGGTTTTTGATCAGGTGCTGGTGAACACACGCCCTGGAGAAGGAGCTGAAAGATTTTGTCTTATCTCTCTGAGCAGATCCTCATAAGGCTGTTTTATCTCTCTTAGCAGATACACATGTGAAGAACTGATTCATCTAGCGCTGCGATGATTAAGTCTTTGGATACTGCTTTCTGTGCCAAGGGTTATTCTTTAAACTGTACACACATACATAGGGTACCGTCAGCTCAGTGTACATTTATGCACTGATACAAAGCAATAAAGTCAATGGACACAGTCCTCGTCCACTGACATTAATGAATGAAAATATTATAGGGACATAATTTTTTAACCACCATCATGTCACACTAGGGAAGGACAATGAGCAGCCTGCAGTGTCATAGCTAGCATTCAGGTCCCTGAGGTTGACATCATGCCTTTCTCAATAACAGAACAGTCAGATTCCCTCAGAAGATCATTTTAAATGTAACTTTACCTGTTTGGGTTACTGTACGTGCTGTAAGATGAGCTGGTAATGAACAATACCAGTAAGTGATGTTATTATGTTGTGGTTATTTTGTGGTGTTATTTAGTTTGTTACAACAGACCAAGACTACATTCAAGAGCATTCTAACTGTAACATTAGCTAGCAAACATTCACACTAGAAAATAACAAAAGAGTTAGCCAGTTATCTAACACGATCATACAGAGCTACCCTGAATTTATTCATCAGCTAACTACCAAACGCACCACAGTTGGTGGTTATGGCCCGAGCTACGGGACGCAAACTAGGTCAACTAATCTTCATTTAAATGTCAGTATAATAATACTGATCACATAAAAATACTACTATTATGGAAAATCCTTACTTATGAATAGAAGAAAACTCAGTGTAAACTCACGGTGCTCTCATATGGCCTCCCTAGGAGACGCTGTGGTGCATTCATGGGAAGTCATGGTATATATATTCATATTTAAAAGGGACCTCAATAAGATTTATCATAAGCCCACTTAGCCTGCCATGGAGTACAAGGTACAGAACATCTGGACATGAAGGACATGTCATCTGTATAAAATTTTCATAAAAGACACAGGATGTCATAAGATTTCCAGGACATTCCACTTATCACCCGAACTTATATCATAAACTCCATATGAGACCCATATTGCAGGTTCTGCATCAGATAGTAACATGTATATTTCACAAGAATTACTAGCTCATAAAATACCCAGTAGGAAGCCTGTAAAAAATCAGAACATATCTTAAAGGTAACCAATACTATCCCCTTAGAAATTCCACATTCCAAGGGTTACTCATAAAAATCCAGTTGGATTGTGAGTTATTAATAATGTACTATGAAATCCCATACAATCATATATTCTGTTGGCACCAGTTCAGCATGGGAATTTTCCATAAGGGTTGAATGGGTTTATTATATGATAAGACAAGCCCGTCTGTTTTGGATTACAAGCCAACTAATTTAAAAGATATGCTGCAAGTTATTTGTCATGGTTTTGGACACTAAATATAGGATTTAGGAAGGGTAAATATGTACCTAAATGGCAAATTCCTCCTCATATCCTGTGCAAAACAGTTTTTGTTGTTGTTTTCTTGTTTTTCGGTCAAGCCAGAGCGACCGAGCATGAATCTCTGATCTCTGGAACAGTTCATGCCGTGGCAGCAACAAACAGACTGAGCACTTGTGTGGAGAAAAACAACAGATTTTGGTGTCCTTTTCTAGGGGGAAGGCCATTCTGTCTCAGAATAGAGCAGTGCTTACGTCTTTCGGTGCCCAGTGCATATTTTAAGGCAATTTCAGTCCTAGCAAAGACAGGGCACAGGTTACCATTTGTGCAATTATGCAGTAGAATATTTCAATACATGACATGAGCGAAAGCAAAAATTCTCTCTCTCTCTCTCTCTCTCTCTCACTCTCTCTCCAGAGCCACAGTTCTGCTTGAGAGGAGCTCAATTGAAATGGGTTCCATTTAATTCATTTTAAGTCTAACCGATTCTCCTCGGGGCAGGGTCTTATATGCAGATAAGTGGCAGACGCTGTGACCCACACAGCTTGCAATCTTTAAAAGAAGGACCAGTTTAAAATTGAATGGAATTTATATTTCAACTTAATAGAAGAACAAGCTACCAGTGAACAATCTGACCAAGTTTTATTAACATAAGCTGTTGGCATTTTCATTTGTGCGGGCACTAACATCTTTCGTCACAGTGACAGTAATTAAAGGAATGAAACGTGCTTTCATGCATACTGCTATCTCTTGCCAATTGTCAAACGTAAGTTTAAATTGTTAAATTATTAAATTGATTCTTTGGGAGTCATTGCACTTTGAAGCATCTGTCTACTCCCATTATCTGTGATCATACACCATGACCCCGTGAAAGATACCAGTGGTGTCAAGGACGTGTGGTGTATCTATCCTGTCACACCTGAGGCCGCAGGTCTGTCATGATGAGATTTCACCCGTCACTTGGAGAACCCCAGCTGTCAGGGGCTTACCTATGGCCACGGTAAACAGACCTCACCTCTTGAGACAGCCGCACAGCTCGCATGCCACCTGGAGATGTCTAATTGCAGGATAAATCCACTGACAGCTCTGCAAAAATGCTATTGATCAAATTTTTGTCCTCCGCCTAGCGTGTGCTCTCAACTGGAGGCTCTGGCAGCCTAAGAATGATTTGTATCCTTTCCCCTCCTCCTCTGCAGCATTCCAGGGGCTATTCTCAATCTCCTTCTCATTCACAAAAAAATAATAAATGGCAAGGCACTTCCAGAGTGCTCCTGCCGTCCAATAAATGGATGCCTGTATTTATGTGCAAGGGCGTTCTGTACGTGTATCAGTGAGACCGTATGAAAAAGAATAGGTCTGCTTACTCACCACCCTCACTGTCACATATCTCAGTTAGATGGATTATGTGCTTTTTTCCTTTCTAACCTGTCAGGATGGAGAGACAAAGCCTTTAGAGAGAATGGTGCACTGCATGCATAATTGTTTCCTGAGAACGGCATGATAGTGTCTCCTTTTCGTCATCTCTGTTGATCAGGTCTTTGCTGTAAAATCTAAGGGAGGAACTGGTAATCTCAACACCAGCAAAAGTCAATACAAGCACCAATATTCTGTGGTACAGAGACTAATTTTTTTTGGTGTGTGTGTGTGGGATTTCCCCCCATTTTCCAATTTGGTCTTGGCACCCACTAGACAGTTCTCCCCTATTACACAACAAAATCCATCTGGGGAGGGTGAAGGCTATCACATGCTTCCTGTGAGGCATGTGAAGCCAGCCAACCACATCTTTTTGAACTGTTGCTCATGCTGCATCATAGTCAGAGGAAAGCACTATCTACCCTCTTCCAAATACATGAGCTCACATATGCCTGTAATTGAGAAAGAGGTATGATATCCCTCCCACCCAGAAAGAACAGCCAATTTTACAGTCAGCAGTAACAAGGCCCATAACTTACTCAGACAGAGAATGGCAAGACTTTGCATTGATCCCACAAAAACCATGTGCTTATACAGTGAAAAACCAGAAAGTGCAATTGAAGTGCATGTCAGAGGCCACATTAAGAGTTCTTGTTACAAATGATCAGCCATAACATTAAAACCCCTACCTAATATTGTGTAGGTTCCCCTTGTGCTGCCAAAACAGCTCTAACCCATCGAGGCATGAACTCCACAAGACCTCTGAAGGTGCGCTGTGGTATCTGGCACCAAGAAGATAGCAGCAGATCCTTTAAGTCCTGTAAGTTGCAAGGTGGGGCCTCCGTGGATTGGACTTGTTTGTCCAGCACATCCCACAGATGCTCGCTCGGCCTGAGATCTGGGAAATTTGAGGCCAAGTCAACACCTTGAACTCTTTGTTATGTTCCTCAGACCATTCTTGAGCAATTTTTGCAGTGTGGCAGGGTGGACTATCTTGCTGAAAGAGGTCACTGCCTTCAGAGAATACCATTGCCAGGAAGGGGTGTACTTGGTCTGCAACAATGTTTAGGTAGGTGGTACGTGTCAAAGTAACATCCACATGAATGCCAGGACTCAAAGTTTCCCAGCAGAACATTGCCCATAGCATCATGCTGCCGGCACCGGCTTGCCTTCTTCCCATAGTACATTGTGGTGTTATCTCTTCCCCAGGTAAATGATGCACATGCACCCTATCATCCACGTGATGTGCCACAGTAGCCCTTCTGTGGGATAGGACCAGATGGGCTAGCCTTCCATCCAAACGCACATCAATGAGCCTTGGGCACCCATGACCCTGTCGCCGGTTCACTGGTTGTCCTTCCTTGGACCACTTTTGATTGGTACTAACCACTGCATACCAGGAACACCCCACAAGACGTCGTTTTGGAGATGATCTGACCCAGTTGTCTAGCCATCATGATTTGGCCCTTGTCAAAGTTGCTCAGATCCTTACACTTGCCCATTTTTCCTGCTTCCAACACATCAACTTTGAGAACTGACTGTTCACATGCTGATGCTCACACTTTCACCTAATATGTCCTACCCCTTGGTGCTATTGTAATGAGATAATCAATGTTATTCACTTCACCTATTCAGTGGTATAATGTTGTGGCTGATCGGTGTATTTTGGCAAGTTATATACCTATTACAATCATCGGCTCTCTGCAGTGTAAATTGATTTAAACAGAGATGAGGCGTGGCATCAAAGCCTTTGCTGCGAAGCCCTTGTGAAGCCCTGGCACTGTGCTTTTAAGCAGGCGTGCTGCAGGATTATTGTTTATGTGCATCCTCTGACTTGAAGAAGAGGAAGGTTTTCCCTGCACATTAGTATGCAAGCTGTCATCAGTCTCATGAACTAATATTCCTGTAGGTTTTGTAAGTTAACATTTACACGTGTCATGCTTTTGCAAGGCCCATCAACTGTGGATTACATACAGTGCATCAATAATAAAATAAAGCTCTGTGTAAGCTTGAACGGGGCCACACATTGAAAACCAGCACACCACACATGTGCACACACACACACACACACACATGTAATTGATGGTTTTAACAGATCTAAAGACATGTTTGACATCCGTGCTCACCTCAGTATATACCTAAAGCTTTTTTTTAAGGAAAACTTTATAATAACAACTCTGTGAACTAATATGTTTAAGGAATAAATGTTTCTCATCTCCACCTCCAGGCACAATCAATGAAGCTATGTCTTTTATATTACTGAACATTTCACTGAGAGTAAGACCATTTGCAGGGTTATGAAGGCAGGCAGGGTTATGAAAAATTTTGTATGCTGGTCATGGTTCTTAAAATTCCACTAGCTTGTACCTTGGTTTTTGAGGCAAGCCCATCTTGGCCTTCAGGAAAGGCCACGGTGAGACAGGAATACTGATAAATCAATGCACCATACTGAGCCCTGAAGGCTTCATCAAAGCTGAAAGCTACAGAGTGCATTGTTAAAAAAATGAGAGTCATGTTGTACACTCACGCACATACACACACACACACACACATCACTTTATGATTCACTAACCTCTCATTCCCACACTACATGAATGTGCATGCTGATCCCCTGACAGAGCAGTGAGGCAGAAGGCTATTTGTGTTCTGATGACGCAATACTCTTTCTGTAGTCTCTAAACAATCTGTCTTACAAAGATCAAGTATTTTTTCATTGCTTTAGACTTTAGTCTTTGATGTGTTGCTTTTCTGTGCTATGAATTACATTCATGTAGCAATGTAGAAGTATTGGTTAATTTCTGAGTTATTGTACAGATTCCTCAACACTTATATGATGGAAATGTAATTAAATCAAGTTTTTGAAAAAATTTTCTCTGTCATAAGAGCCTAATTTAACTTAAAGGAGTGGCCAGACGTTCCAGTGAGCAAGTTTTCCTTGTTCATATGACATCAAAATTATATCAAAGAAACTATACTCTGACACTTTCCTACAAAATAAATGTGATACATGAAAGCCTTGAATCTAGCAACACAGTTTACTTGAATGATCAAATGTACTGTATATAGTAAGCAATTGCCTCATTATTACTATTATTATTATTATTATTATTATTATTATTACTTTTTGTTTTCCCAGGATTTTAGGTTTTACCAGGAGTCCACTAGATTCCTTAGTTTTTTATTGTCCAATAGTAAAGACATTGAAAGAATGCGGGCTGTACCGAGGAATGCGATCTTCTGTACTGTAATGCATTTGCTTTGCCTGCCAGTTCACTGAGGTATTTCTGGAGACTTGGGGGAGCAGTGCTTAATGCTCCGACTATGACCGGAATCACATGAGCCCTGGTGTTCCACGTCCTTGTATTTGCTTAGTTCTTTTTACCTTTTTCACCGAGACATTCACATCATCTGGGATTACTATGTCGAGGTCTCCTGCTGCTATCATGAACAATGATCTCTGGTCGATTCGCCCCGATAGTATGATTGATGTTGACAGCCATGTTGTGCATGATGGTGATGTTCTCCACCTCAATGACCTTTTCTGGCCGGGGATCGTACCAGTGAACAGCGACTGACAGGATGTTCCTTTGGTGATAGTGTGTTGAGTGCCTGATCTTGCACAGTCATGAGAAGAGTCGTCGCCACCCAAAAGTTTCTTGTCAACATAGTTGTTGTTTATCTGCCTATAGAACTGACCATTGAGTGGCATCAACGCTAGGCTGTTAATTTCCTTGTCTCTCAGCTTCATCTTTCTCTTCAGACTAGATGTTGTTGTCTGGGTGCTGCCATCAGGTGAGATGTACTGGTGCTTAATCTTGTCGCCAATAGAGAGCATTTCTTCTTCTCTTTTTGGGTTTCATTATGAGTCTGGTATATTTGTCAGCCTCTTGTTTGATGGATTTGCTTAGGTCGACCATTGCATACTTACACTATATTACCAAAAGTATTCGGTCACCTGCCTTGACTCACATATGAATTTAAGTGCCATCCCATTCCTAACCCATAGGGTTCAATATGATGTCGGTCCACCTTTTGCAGCTATTACAGCTTCAACTCTTCTGGGAAGGCTGTCCACAAGGTTGAGGAGTGTGTTTATAGGAATTTTTGACCATTCTTCCAAAAAGCGCATTGGTGAGGTCACACACTGATGTTGGTCGAGAAGGCCTGGCTCTCAGTCTCCGCTCTAATTCATCCCAAAGGTGTTCTATCGGGTTCAGGTCAGGACTCTGTGCAGGCCAGTCAAGTTCATCCACACCAGACTCTGTCATCCATGTCTTTATGGACCTTGCTTTGTGCACTGGTGC
>CM040986.1:8959771-8992434 GCA_022985145.1 Pangasius djambal | reverse complement strand
CATCCTATGACAGTTCCACGCTGGAATTCACTGAGCTCCTGAGAGCGGCCCATTCTTTCACAAATGTTTGTAAAAACAGTCTGCATGCCTAAGTGCTTGATTTTATACACCTGTGGCCAGGCCAAGTGATTAGGACACCTGATTCTGATCATTTGGATGGGTGACCGAATACTTTTGGTAATATAGTGTATATGCGCATTGAGACCAGCTCAATGAGTCCATGGCCACCACTGCTCCTAGGTATATACTGTATATTCGGCCCACATCAGCTTCCAGGTACAGGAGGCTGAACTTGGGTAGCAGATTTCTAGTCTTCCTGTCCATCTGGCAGATTTCTTCCTTTTTTCAGTTGGTGATCCCGAAGCTGTACAGTGGCACTGATACTACTAAGCTGTTGATTGCTTGCATTTTGCTTTTTTGAGTTGAGCTCAGTGCCAAGAATGTGTCTTATTCTGCGATAGTACTCTTTGAAGATCTTTTCTTTCATTTTACCATGCTGAATACACCTATATACTTGTAGACATCATCCTGATCAAGACTGCTTATCTTGGCATCAAAATTTAGCCTTGAAATTGGTCCAAACCTGCCTTGCTTGATGGTTGCTTTGGCACATTTGTCTAGTCCTATGTCGAGATCTTGATCCAGTTGGCTCTCATCCTTTGCAAAGAGCTATAGGTCAACCATGTACAGCAAGTGGCTACCCTTGTGCTCCTTCTGCAGGACATACCCTGTCGTTGTTCTCCATGTTGGTCAGTGAAATCGATGAAATAAAGAATAGCAGTGGTGACAAGGAGTCGCCTTGGAATTTTCCTCACTTGATGGAGATTCTACTAGTCTTGATGCAGCCTCTGTTGTAGTAGATTTGCATCTCAATTTTCCACTCAATCATTACAGCCCAAGGAACAGTGTCATTGTTAGCCTGGCTCTTGAGTGCTATCATGATCCATCTATGGAGTACGCTATCAAAAGCCTTCTTATAGTCAATCCAGGGCATGCTGAGGTTGTGCCTTCCTCTTTTCATGTCCTCTATTACCACTTTATCCACCAGAAGTTGATCTTTACATCCTTGTGTTGTATATACATATGTATAGTCACTGTTCAATGTGATATTTTATCTATAACCTTTTTTTTTTCAGAAGAAATGCCCATATATTTTTGTGACAACAGCTTTTCAACATGCAATTCGTTATACTGACTCTCTCTCTCTCTATACTGACTATAATATCTTCAAGATATTATAATGCCAAATCATTTCTTACTGACCCAGACATCGTCGAATCAAGGCAGGTAAAGTCCCTGGGATTATGCAGCTAGATTAAATCCATAAGGTCTGAGCAGCAGCCAAGCAGCTGTGCATTAACTCAGTGACACTAGACTATCTCTGGGGACAGGTCCTGTGTGATTGCTATAGCTGTGAGGCTCGCTTTCTTTTAAAGCCCAGCCCCCTTTTTTGGATGCCAGAGAGATCAAGGCATCCCAGATTTATGAGCATGGTGTGAAATGGATGGCTAATTCAATCAAGTCTATTATTCCTCAGGCCTTGCGCTGCTATCTGCACTCACTGCGCAGGCGTTTTGATGCATTGCCTTTCTTCCGAGCTTTCCACTCCTCCCGAAATCAAAGGGACCAGTGGTCCAAGAGGAGGAACCCATCAGGGCAATTTCAGCATTATGGATGTGACATTTGAACTCATTTTGACTTGCAAAGTGTCACACTGTCTGCTTAGTGAAACAGAATATGGATATCTTGTAACGTAATCTTTTAGAAAGAAATATTCAAAAGTTTGACATTAATTCGCATATCACAGATATATAGCAATTTATTAGAGTTATGCATGTAACATGTTTTTTGGAGGGATGACATGTTTGAAACAAAGTTCAAGGACATATGCAGAATTAATATGCAAATACACTAAGTATGCCTATGGGCAGCATGGTTTTGCAGCAGGTAGCATTTCCATCTCCCAGCTCCCCAGTTCAATCCTCAGTTCAATGTTCTCCTTGTGTCCATGTGGGTTTCTTCTGGGTTCTCCAGTTTCCTTTCACCAGCCAAAAAATGCAGAGAGGTGGATTGGTGTGAACGAGCACATGAATATGTGTATGCATGATGTGATGGACTGGTGTCCCGTCCAGGGATTATTCCCATCTCACCCCTGGTGTTCCCGGGATAGACTGCTGACCCACTGAAACTCTAACCAGGATGAAGTAGTTACTGACAATGAATGAATGAATATATGAAAGAAATATGAATCCCCCAAATCCATCATCTTTAGACTTACTGATTCCTGGAACTAAAAAATGTAAAAAGTGTCACTGGGCTCCCACTGGGGTGGTGGCACCCCTCATATCTGACAGATAAATAGCATAATTTTCATAAAAATACTTTCAGAACCATTAAATAGATCCTGAAGTGGGTAATTTTCCCCCTCTGTGCTCAGAACTTTTATTTTTCCACAGTAAAGTTATTACATTTGCATGCAATTACACATCACTATCTGATGGGAAGGTACAGAGATATATTTCTGATAAGTAATAGCATTACCTCCATTCCCAAGCTTTGAGATTTAGAGAGTCTGCACTGTTTATTGGCCAAGTGGGTCTCAGGTGCAGAAGGGATCTAAGAGCTGGAAGTGTCTTTATCAGTTCCTTATTATGACTGGCAAAGCCCCAGTCTATGCATTAGCCAAGGCCATATTTCTACAGCGAACTTCTTCTATTCCTAATCAACAAATCTTCATTTAGTGAAATTAAGTTAAGAGACGAAAACCCTAGGGAGGACGAGTGTTTTGCATTTTTGTAATAATGTCTCTGTACCAAATGCAAGATAGAGACAGTAAGATGTAAAATCATAGCCTTATTTTTTTGGAATATTTCAAGAACTACAGTGGGCGAAACAGTTTGATTCAGGGTGGTGATAGTCTCACAAAAATAGCTGGAGTTGTGTTGATAAGGACAAAATAAATAATATTATTAAAAAATATTATTAAAAATAATTTCAAGTGTATGTGGGAGAGAGAGAGAGACAGAGAAAATTTTAAGAATGAGAAATTTAGGATTGGAGAGTGGTTCACCACTGCACTATGAGATCTTTTGTCATTTTTGCAAAGTTTTTTTACTCAGCAAGGTCAAGAGCAGTGCAGCACAACGCATCTCTAACTAAAATAATTTATTCCAGAATAGATAATAGCAGGGATTTGGAAATGACCTTCAATTTGACCCCTGAGGAAAAAAGATTACTAAATATTTTATATTATGGCATTAATACAAATCAGCAAATAAATTTATGATAAGGTGAATGCAAATGCATTGTGTATTTTGAGTGGGCTGGATTTCTATACATAAGGTTAAGAAACTGCTCCTCATGCATCTGTATAACCGACAGCTAAAACCAATGCAAATACCCACAATGCTTTTCTTGTTATTTGTTTTCCATGCCCTGAGTAAGAACTGGAAATATGCATAATAATAATAAAAAAAACTTTATAATTACATGTGTGGCTGCTTACCTCTCGCTTGTGTGACTTTTCTACGTAAATCAAAATTAGAGGGCTTCGGGCTCACTATTTCTAGAAATGGATCAAGTAAAAATTGGACAATTAGGTAAGAATTTATTATGTCCATGCACCATTTTTTATCTCTAACAATGCATCGACATTGTAGAAGATTCACACACTTTTCTCCATTTACATGGTGTTACAATTATTCTCTCATCCACCCTTTATTACAGCTTAGAGAATGGCCGTAATTATTGTCATTACCGTCATCACCATAATGTGGAACAGCGGTGAGCTGTCTGAGCTTAGGGCGTTTTATTTTGACTTAGCTTTGTGATTCATTTTTAGCTTCTGTGAATATCAAAATCATTTCCATAATTTCCTTTTCCATCAACCATACCTAGAACCTGACTCTATTGTATTTATTCTGTCTCACTATATGCCTGCTTGCATATACTGTATAGAATCCTGTTTTTTAAGCAGAGATTTACAACTGGGTTACAGCATGGACATCAAAAATGGATAAATTCTTAGATAAGGAATTTATCAATATTAGATCTTAGATAATTCTTAAATAAATCTTCTTGCTAGGTGATCATAGAAAACCTACTTATCATACTACTTACTGTAGGATTGTTTGGGAATGTAGTTGCCATTTTGTTTGGACGGTAAATAATGTGTATAGTATGTCCATTTAACAGAACTACTTTCAATTTATGATTATTAGAATTACTGGTAACACTTTACATTAAGGCTTTCCATCCCTTAACTAACACTATTTACTGCATTATGTAACATTAACACATGATAAACTTTAATATTAATAAATCACTAATAATGTTAAGGTTAAGAAAGTAACAAAGTGGCCAGAGTGTGTAGCATTGTCTCCTCACTGCTCCAGGGTTTCCAGTTTGATCCTGAGCTCAGGTTACTGTCTGTATAGAGTTTTGCATTTTCTTCCTGTCTTGTCATGGGTTTCCTCCGGGTTCTCTGATTTTCACCTCCTTAAAAATTCTGTTAGGTGGACTGACTACTTTAGATTGCCCCTAGGTGTGAATGTGTGTGTACATGGTGCCCTGCGATTGGACTGGTGTCACATCTAGTGTGCATTCCAGTCTCACGAACAGTGTTCCGAAATCCATTGTAAAACTAACCAGGATAAATCTTGCTGAAAATGAATGATTGGATGAATAAAAGAAAAGTAATAAGTAAATTAACTTGATTAACATTTGTTTAAATATGAACTAAATACGCCTGTATTGACTAATGTTTTTTCAGTCCATGATTAAAAATGTTACTCATCTTGTATTAAAGCTGAAGTAGATTTTTTTTTCATGTGAACTAAAGAAATCTTAATGTAAAGCTGAATGATTAGATATTTTATGAGTGACTTAAAAAAGATTCACAGGAAGCAGCTCAAACAACACCATTTCATTTTTTGTTAGATTTTGTTAAAAATAAAAGGAAAGTTGCATGCTGTAGACACATACGTGCACACACACACACACACACACACACACACACACACACACACTCAAATTTCATCTATATTAATAAACAAATAAGGTCCGTTTGAAAGTTATAAAATATAAATATATACAGTAAGTGATAGATTTGCATGTATGATGTGTGTTTCCTTTTCTACAAAAAGAATTGCCTGATGAGTAATAATAGCATATTTAGCATATTTAAACCTAATACTTTATCTCTATTATTATATATATATCTATTATTATTATTATTATTATTATTATTATTATTATATTTTTTATTTTATTTTGTTTTTAGACTACATTGTAAACCCTGAGTGCACCAGGAGCTAGCCTGTGAAATTGCAGCCTCTGTCATCATTATAAGCTTGGCTCGCAATCACTTCCCCTTAAACTTTTCCTGCAGTGTGTTGTTCCCTCCATTAATCTTGCATCTCCAGGAGCTGTTGGATCAGAAAGTGATCAGCCCCCTGCTGTAGTGCGCCCCCTGACATGCCAGCAGTGGAAATGCGCCAGTGCTCTCATCCCTGCCACTGTCAGTTACTATGGCAGCAGTGTCGTGTCCAGCAGCACAGGGCCTGGGTGGCCAAACAGCTCTATTCAGCCTCACAATATGTCCTGTCCTCACGTCTCATTTACTGCGAAGGAGAGATGCGCAAACAAAGAGCTTCCATAATGCTCTGTGTTCAGGTGATTTTTCCCACTTAGAGAGATGTATGCCCTGATGAAGGCATGCTGACCTATCTGACGTACAGGAAACATTTTTAATTTTACCATGATTAGCTGGGTTCAGAAAACAAAGCTTCTATAATTTGGTAAAAAAAAAAAAAAAAAAAAAAAAAAAAAAAAAAAAAAAAAAAAAAAAAAAAAAAAAAAAAAAAATTATGCTTTAACCAAAAAAAAAAAAAAAAAAAAAAAATCAGTGCATTTAATTTGCTTGTGGAATATATGTACCAGACACAAATGTTTTAAGTATTCTAAACATAAAAAAAAGCTTTAATTGTGTTTAATTGTGTAGCTTTAACTGTGTAATTTAGAGTAATCTGAAGTTTTGTTTGAAATAAGAACAATGGTTTGCATATATTGCACATAGTATGTGTTTGTGGTAAAAATTTCAAATCAATACTTCAGAAATAGAATTAATATTACCACACCAGGATCTCCTAGTTAGCAAACTATTCAGATATGGTTGAGTATAGGCACATTTTGGCAAAAGTAAGTGTATCGTATTTCAAAAGTGACTGAATTGTAAGCAGTCACTTTCAAGGTTTCACAGCATTTGGGATCTGGGCCACAATAAAAGCCTCAAGTACAGCCAACCATATCTAATGTTTGTTCTCATTTTCATTTTGAGCTGAAAGTTGTGCTGTGCAAGTAAGTCGAGAATCTGAAGGTGTCTTATTGCTTGGTAATGGCAGTCCCTCTGTATCAGCAGTGAAACGTGACCAATAGATTTCAGTGGGGCAGGACAACATTAATAATGACATAGCCTCAAATAAAATTAGGTTGAGAGGCTATCACAATTGACTTATGTTTTAGGCTATTATCTAGTGAATTTTTACAGTAACCCCATAATAGGCGTTTTGAATGGTTTTAAATGTACCTTTGTTCAACTGTTTTGATACAGCAGTTGTATATCAACAGCTAATATCATTAACCAATGTTGTTAGGTTTCAGGGAAAATTTCCAGCCCAACATCACTTTTTTAAAAAAAACAGACAAAAGACCTGAAACTAGTACAAAAAATCCAGACATTGAAAAAGACATATTTCCCTTCTTTTTCGCAGCTTTTGTATTGGAAACAAGGTCACCATAGGGCACACGCATTCCTGATGTACAGACATCCTTATCCACTCTATCGATCATTGTAATAGATCTTACAAAAGAAATGGTTCTATATATCATAGACACACTGTCTGCACTTACGAGTTGCCTGTATTTGCAAAAAAAAATTATTAGATTTAATTCAGATTATTTGATATGAGCTGTTGGTGGCTGTGGAGTAATTAAAAAACTAGCTCAATTCAGTGTAAAAAGCAGTAAATGGCAACCCTGTCATTAACTGTCCTGTCCTTTCCTCCTCCTCTGCTGAAAACATTCATAGAGCGGGCATGGGGCTGCATGATTCCTGCCCCAATGGGCGTCTATTATCGCTTGTTGCAATTCCCCTTTTTGACCACCAGGTGCGATAATAACAGTATGGAGATAAATAGTTCTCTGCCTCACAAATGCATATAGAAAGGTAAGCAAATAAATGGGACAATGGCTTATATCTGTCAAATAGCAACTACATTAAAAAAATGGTTGGTCCCTTAAGAAAGACAATTAACATTTGGACAGAATTTAAAATGCATGGCGTGAATGTATGTGAACGAGGACTTTATGAACATTTGTTAAATGGCAGCTATATACAGAGGGACACCTTCTCCACCTGCTGCTATCAACGAGCTGCCACTGACTATATGTCACACACAAGTAACCATACACATATACTGAATAATCTCCTGTCAGTGGTCTACCTAAACAGCACTAAACAGTAAAAGCTCATTCAAAGTAATATTTGGTTTGACAACTTTTTGCCTTTAAAACGGCATCAGTTCTCTCAGGTACACTGTTAGATTGTTACAAGCATCTAGGAGAACTTCCAAGTTCTGCACCTGCTCTCTCTCTCTCTCTCTCTCTCTCTCTCTCTGAGAGCCATGGTGAAGTTTTTATCTGAAAGATGGTCTACTTTTTAAGTGCCATCCAAATATATTTCTCTAATCTCTGGAAATCTAAAATTGGCTTTGTTCTACTGACAGACTAATCCAGAAAACGTAAAATAAACACTAAATGGCCACTTACAAAAAATATGTTTTAATCAGGCCAAAAATTTCTTATCTAACTGAGCATGAATCACAGAATTATATGATCATTCATATTCAAAGTTTCTTAGGCAGATAATCTTTTGTAATTAGGCCTTAATGTTTTTGTAAGCATTTTCACAGACCTTACTGATGTCAACAAAAATAGTGTTTTATAAGCACATATTCTACATGTGCCGTTTCACAGCATTTTCCTTAAATCGCATCCATCACAAATAAAGCAGGATTTAGCTTATAAATAATAAAATAAAGCTTATCATCATGTAAATGAAGACAGTCAGAGAAAAACATGTAGCCAAGGCCAGGTGACAGACAAAGCTGCCTTGAGATGTCACTTAAGATAATTCACACCATACACATTTCTGAAGCATGTCACACGTGACAGTATACTGCCATTTTAACAAGTGCTTCAGTCCACGCCAGCTGTGTCAGAGGTGCATTAAGGGGATGTAAAACACAAGCCAGAGAGCTGTGCTGCACTTGTTTAATGTGCCATCTCTATTTTTGTAGAGTTTTGTAGAGTTTCTGAAATCACATAATCACACTTTCTATATGCTGTGGGAACTTAATTTATAATGATAAACTATGATGATGCCATGATTGTGCAACCTGTAGTTGTATAGAAAAGTGTTTGTAAGCTAGTGATACTCATTTATAACCAGAAAAAAGACATAAGCTCTTGATTCACTGGCCCACTGTCTAATGTCTAATGTTTGCTCTCTCAACCTTTTTTTAGTATCATCCTAATTGTTATGTCTGCATCTTTATACTAAAACCAGGCCAGCAGAATTTAAGATCCTCCATGTTGTTTTGTTTTAAATGAAATTATTACTGATCATGAGTCTACTTACTTGGAACATGTCATTTTTGATATAACTTTTCTTAATGTGATTGATTTATTCACAAATCACAAAGAAATGTCAATTATTCTCACTGACCGCTGTATATAGTCTCCCTGGACCTTCTGAGTTCTGCTGGAATTTGCAGCCTTCCTATAAAAGTTTGTAGTTTTTACCTGCCACTGTCGCATGCATACCATCACATGTGCTATGGTTAGTGGTTTAATTGAGAAACTCACATACAGAACTTCTATAGAACAGAACTCAGATTGATGACTGATTACTTCTATCTTCTCTAGATAACACTGTGATAACACTGTGCCACTGAAACATAAATAGGTACAACAATCAGACATGCACTCTAAAACAGAATGTCCAAATGTTATAACATAAATGATGTCACATATATTCAAGATAAATTCATATATTCAAATATTCGACACTGCATGGAAGGAATGCCCTGGCATCTAAAAGAGAATCCTTATGGCATTCCAATCATTGCTACAAATCAAAGTAACAAAGATTATCCAAGCACTGGGCCTCATTTATCAATCTTTTAGTCAAGTTGTGTGTAAATGTTTGCGTAAGCCAAACCGAACTAATCATACGTTGATCACTTGTAAAGTGTGAAGTGCGTTCCTGACACAGCTCATTTGCATGTAGTGACACCCACAAAACTCTATAAAAGGTCAAGTGCACAGAGGGCTAGGAACATGAAATGAACAGTGAGAGGCAGAGAGATAATGAGATAATGAGAAAAGGCAGAAAGATAGAAGTGGAAGTTATTTTGACTCATTTTTATGCCAATAAAAATATTGAGCAGTGAAACAGCACCTAAAAAGGATCAAAAGTCGGAGACAAATTACAGAAAAGTTGAATTAAGTGAGATGAAAAGAAAATGGTGTGACATGAAAACAAAGGATAAAAAAGATCTACACTGTATCCAGGTGATCATGGACATCGAGCATGTCACACAACTTCTAATTTGAAATGCGGTGGCAAACATAACCAATTTATAAGCCAGCTTTCATCCGCTGAAGAAATCATATCAGTCTTTAAACATCCATTACCTCATAAGCGTGACATTAATTTTCCCCTGAGGCATTTGTTTATGGCTTATGGCTACATGCAGACACATTAGACTGTCTTTGATTTATACGCCAGCATTTCTTTTGTTATAACTGAATGACCAGTTAGAGCTGTCTTAATTTATGGATTTGTGTTGGCTCGCTTTCTTTATTTTTCATATACTTTAATTAATGCCAATAATATAAACCACTGGGTTTCACAAAATTTACTGATGGTACTCTTAGTCCCTGTGAATTATATGATTTGAAATGAGTCGAGGTTTACATTAGTTAGCCTTCTTTTGTGTAAATTCACACACATTCAGGGAAATTACAGGACTTTCATGAATACCACATTTCTTTTGTAAATGGTCCCATACATTTTGATACATTTCGTCTTTATAATAATTTTATTGCTTTTTTTCAATAAAATAATTCTATAATTATATAATGATTTCATATTACCAATTTAACTTACCTGTGGATATAGAAACCAATACGTTGATGTGCATACTCAGTCCAGTTCCTATGGATTTACTGAAAAAAATCAGAAATTATTAGACCTCTGTTAATAATTAATTTATCTCTCTGCGCTGTCAGATGGATCACTGCAAGTTTACGAGTGCAAACAAAATGTTCTGTTCATACTACAGTGTCCCACAAGGCTCTGTTTTAGGAACATTGTTATTTGTAGTATATATACTTCCATTGGCTACAGTTATGTGCAAACTCAGAATTAGCTTTTGCTACTATGTTGACGACCCACAACAGTGTGAATAGACCAGATCAGATGAAACACCACTTTAAAGTTGTAGATTGTATAAAGCACATAAAAGGTTAGAAATCAAGCAAAATGCAGACGAAATAGTCTTCTTACTGCCTGATTCTATGCTAAACCTTGATGGCTTTTCAGTTGCTCCAAGAGCAGAAGTGGAAAACTTTGGCATCACTATTGATTCCATTGTGTCTTTTCAGGCACATACAAACTGCATTACTAGAATATATTTTCTTTACCTACAAAGTATTGCTAAGCTAAATAATGTACCATTCTCACATAACACAGAGAAAATAGTTCATAAAATTGCAATTTCTAGGTTGGACTACAGTAATGTCCTGGAGGCTGCCTGTCCCAGTAAACAAGCTCCACTTAGTTCTTACTAGAACCTGAAAATGTGACCATATTAACACTGTTATCACCACTACTTTTTCTACTAATACAGTTCCACTATAATAGCCAAATATTACTACTAACTTTTCTTAGTATCTTAGTCAATTCAATATTTATTATATCGTGCAGCTCTAGCAAGGCTCGCCGGAGTTTCAGCTTGTCTGGTTGTCATGTACACATGTCAAACCCAGTGTGCCAGTGTGCTCCAAACAGAATTAACAATCATTTTGCCAAATATATGGACTTCTGCTATCCAAAAGGCTGGTGTTGTAGGATCCTGAGGTGCTACTCACACTATTTGACATGCGGCTGATGCAAGACTGGGAGATGGTGCTCCTGATTTCAGATACATGTCATCCATCCTGTGCATACTCTTGACTCTCTGGAGTAGGTATAGACAAGTGTCACCTCCTTTATAAACTCCTGATATTTATTAATTTGTAATTAACCATGCTAGTTTGGCTGTCAAACCCTGATTGCAATTTGTTTTCATTTGGCACTCCTTACCTTCCATATTCTTGTATTCATTTATCATTCTACAAATGCTGAACAGTTTTTGACAGTTTTCTAATAGGCTTCTAAGAATCTTTGCTGTACCTCAGAAATCTTCACCAGTGATTAATTTGTAAAACGTGAGGTACCAGAATACCAAGGCAGAGGTGATCCAGCAAGTGGACGTGGAGGGAAATGGTACTGGACAGTAACTGTGCCCAGAGCGCTTCATGTAAAGAATAAGGTCATATATGTCCAATAGCATAGGTATGATCAGGGTCACAGTTTTTACATTAAATTGGTCTAGTTTTGGAACAAGTTTGCGGGTGAAAAAAAAAAAATCTGTGGCTAGCAGTTTTGTGGCTAGCAGCTAGTTTAAAAATATTCTGTGACTGCCAAGATCTAATTTTATAGCAAATAATGGGGATTAAATCTAATCAATTTCAGTGTAAGTGTAAGTGCAGAAATCTATGATGTACAGAATTGCTCTGTTGTAAGATATATTGTAGAGATTGAGTAAAAAGTAGAGGAAGTGGATATTGGGCAAACTCTTTGGGCTAGTTTCAGGTGCAATTTTTAAAATTGATTCAGGCTAGAATTTTTTGCTATGAATTGAGTATGATGCTAAGCTTTACATATGTCTTACAAAAGTCATAAATTATTATGCCCTTTTAAACAACATAATATGAATATAGCAACACAATACTGATATCATAAAAAAAAAAAAACTTTATTAGCTTGCCTAATTATTTAAATTACTAGACAATGCAGTCTTGAAATTTACAGTCTCTTTCCAATATTGCAATTTGTTCTGCTAGTCTGTGGCATGTCACAGGGGACAGGGTTGAATTCTGCAAGCAATGTGCCAACAAGCTTCAGAAACAGAAATGACACCACCCTTGTTTTTCAGCAAGTTGTTCTTCTCCATCACTTTTCTTTACTTCTGTAAGAAATGACTACAAAGTCATCTGCCTTTATTCCCCGTATCCGTGATGGATGAGCACATGCGACTGATAACACAAGAGTACTATGATTAGGCCTATGAGTTGGTCATCATGGAAACGAGCTGCTTGTATTTTTGGAAAGGAGCTGACACATAAAGGATGATCGTTCATTAAAACCATGTTATCATTATTGCTTTATTTAGTTTTCTTTTAATTTTATTAAAAGAAATAGGCATCACTCCATATTTGCACTCTTCCTACTGTAATTCCACTATCCAGTGTTGACTGTATGTTATTTTTACAGCCACTGTCACCATGTACACACTCATTAGGGATCTGGATTTCTATAAAACTGCTTCGTGACAACTTTTGAACTTAATCATATACTGGAACCCAATCATCTTTTGATCCCTGATGTGTTCATATAGCAATAAAAAAGGACTTTGATGAAATCTCCCATTTCTGTGTCAACACAGCATAAACAGAGCATCCGAAGGAGTGTGTTCCCCGTGTAAGGGACATGTGATGTATAAGTGGCAGGCGCTAAGTGCTGGGATGGATGTGCATAACTTAGAATGAGAGATGTGATGTAGAATAGCAGGTGTTAAGGGTGAAGATGAGAGTGCTGCCCCTGCCAAATTCATTATAGAGCCTCTGCCCTCACTAAATCCCCATTATCTGCCTCTGGAAGGAGGGAGAGTAGCAAGTAAAAGCAGTCTTCATGAGCTTTTTAAATGCACATTCTTTGATGAGGGCTTTTTCTTTCCTGCAGTCTACGTCCATGTGAGCATCTGTGTGTATGTATGCAAGTGGGTGTAATTCCTTGCTGACGTCTCTCACACCTCTTATGATGCTTAAATGTGTTATTCTTGAGTACATGATGGTTTGTTAACAGAAGAACAACCTTCATCTGGGGCGTTTTTCCAGATCTGACATACAGATCTCCGTTTTTATCAAAGCTTTGCTGAAGTAGGACATGTGCAAAAATGGCTTTTGTTAAAAGAGACTGTGATTCAGAGCCGTGACAGAAGAATGCAACAATACTTTGAATGCGTGATTAAATTAATATTCATTCGGTGTTAAATGCCTTTTATGAACAATGTTTGTTTCTTTAGTGAGCCTGAAAATGAAAAGCAAATGTAGTCAGTGAGAAGAACAGTCATGTTAACAAGAACAGTCACTCAATGTTTACTTGGCAAACAGAAGAAGGATAAAGTAATATTTTTTTGTATTTAAAATATATCTGGGCATAAAAGTCTATTTTCCATTGAAGAATAGTAATGCTGAGCTGAAAAAAGAATTCTAAAGGGTCTAACACAGGTGTAAGGAGAGATAGTGGCCTCAGAGTCTGTTCATAGAGTAGCAATTGTATTTAATCCAAAGGCAGCATAACTTTCCTGAAGTTTATTAAACTAAAACCTGAGCCCAAGGAGAAATTGGAGACACCCTGGAAGCAGTCCTACTTTCAAGTGCACAATAAAGTACAAGGACACTTTTTAAGTATGTTTTGTATGTAATCCTTCTCTTTCTTTTTTAAATTAAATTCAGTGTCGACACAAAGGCAGATGCACCACATATCACAGCCAGTAAGCTGCAGATAGACCTGGGATTTAAGAATCCTGGCACTTTGAATAGATCTTCGAATAGATATCTATCTGCTTGCGCTTGATAAATGGTTGAACCATGTAATCTATTTTCATTTGTTCCTCTTTTTCTTTCTGGAGTTTCTACCTGGTTCCTGGCAACACTTCCCATGTGTCTCTGTAGGAAGCAGTGTAATGGAATTCTAAGCGTTCAGAAACACTCCTGTGAGTATACTTTATTGCAGATATCGTGTTTTAAGGCAGGATCGAAATCAGTGGTTACACCCCAAGGCCATGCTGAGTGACTGCAGTTCAGAGGTTTAGATATTTGTCCATATTAGATTTATGTATGACTGTGACGTGAAAGCTCCTTCTTGCTACTTGTCACCCTTCTTCTATTTGTGTTGCTATAAAGCACTAAATGTCAGTTTATTTTCTCTATTTTCAACTTGGTGTCAAACTTGAAATATCATTTAAGGTGACATCTGACCTGTGAACATGCTGCAGTAATGGACAGAGAAACAGGGGTGGAAGAGGGTGGGAGAGAGGAGGGTATAGGGGTCTGGGAAACCCACTGAAGTTCACTGCGGCTGAATTCTAGGAAACAACAAAAAAAAGGTAAAGAATTGAGTTTTAGCTAAAAATCTAATTTTTCTGCCTATAGCACGCTTTGCACCTCAACTTTAGGAAACCATAAATACAGAATAATTCACCAAAATGACCTGGAATGTTTTTTTTGACGTCTGTTCTTGTTGGGATCATGGAGTCAGTTTAATAATGAGTCAGTCTGAAGATTTGTAAAAATCTTGCTAGCTAAGTGTGTTTTTCTCACACAGTGAATGTCTTTGCACTATTGTCACTGGATTCACTTTGTAACAGAACTGTGTACTGGTCAGCGCTGCACTGGGACTTACTGTGCCTATTGTCTAGTCATTGTACTGTCTTGTGCTGTCTGCACATGTTTGCACTTGTGCATTTTATGTACATTTATGTAGTCCCTTATAGTTCTGTGCTGTTCTGTGTTTGGCTATGTAGCACCTAGGTCCTGGAGAAGCGTTGTTTCGTTTCGCTATGTACTAATTGGCTGTATATGGTTAAAATGACAATAAACTCCACTTGACTTGACTTGACTTGACTTGACTTGACTTGGCTTGATAGTTCCAATGCACAGCAAAACAGACATAAGCCTATTCAATTCAATTTGTAATCAGATACCAGCTGTCAAATTTTCCATTGTGCACATCACATTGTCTTCAAAACAGAAACAAGCTTACCCACAGATGACAGTGGTCAAAGTTTTAAAATGTGAATGACTTAATGAATATATGGGAAATTTACCCTGCAGAACAGAACTCACTGAATTAATTAGTGAGTCAGTTGAGTGAAGAGACAACGATGAGGCTTGTGTTTAATTGTCACAAGTGATTTTTACCTCAGGTGATGAGACAGAGACTGATGTGGATGATGCTGGATGATCAAAGGGATCACTCAATTCTCGTTGTAAACTTATGACTCTTTAAGAGAATTATTTTTTATCAAAGTGTCAAGTCAAGTCAAGTCAAGTCAAGTGGAGTTTATTGTCATTTCAGCCATATACAAGTACATAGTGAAACGAAACAATGTTTCTCCAGGACCAAGGTGCTACATAAGGCAACACAGAACAACACAGAACTACGGGGACTACATAAATTAAACATAAAGTGCACAAATGCAAACATGTGCGGACGCACAAGACAGAACAAGACAGTACAATGACTACAACGCCGACCAGTACGCAGTTCTGTTTGAAAGTGACCAAGTGACAATAGTGCAAATATTACAGAGTTTGATATTGTATATTATATATTACTATATTATATGAAATATTAAATATATAAATATTACTATATTATATGATATAGTAAGATCATTCCAACTGAGATCATATAGAGATGACTTCAGAGTTTTTAAGGACTCATCAAATCATTTATATTATCCTCTGAGACAGGTGAAGCCAGTCAACCACATCTTTTCACATCCGAACTGCTGCTCATGTTGCTTCACAGGGTAGTGTAACACACTTGAAGAAAAGTGCTATCTACCCTCTTCTGCATACATGACCTCACAGATGCCCACGATTAGCTAGTGTCATTGTGATTGACAAGGGAGAGAGTTCGGGCAATTTTGCTTACTTGGCTCCTGGCCACCAATGGCTCTAGCATGGTCTGGATTCAAACATACAATTTTCCAATGATATGCTGTTTGTTTTTTAAAACGAACAAACAAACAAACAAACAAATAAATAAAGGATATTATTATTAGTTGCAGTTGCTTTTAATTTTAATTTTTGCAGGTAACCAAATATTGAAATGCTATAACTGTACTTGCGGTTGAGATACCTGCAAAAGAGAAACATATTTTAGCTCAAGAATGAACTATACTGTGTATAGTAGGAAACGTCAATATCTAACCATGTGAAGGGTTTTCCCAGACCACCATACATAAAGGCGAACTAAATCTAAGAGATAATGCATCATTAGTACTTGGGAGCTAAATTAAACCTGTTACCAAATTAAAATTGACGTCTTTTCCAATTACCTGGCAGTGATTGCAATACCCAATTCTATGAATCACAGGGTAATTGGTTGTTTTCCTCTTCCTTCTGCTACACCTTTTTCCCTTACAAGATATCAGTGTGATTGCTTGGCAACTGAAGCAGCTTCAATCAGTCAGTTTCATTCATCTGTTCCTGGTGACTAAATTTCTTCAGATTTGTTCGGGATAAAAAGTTTGGACACAAAAACAAGTTTGACCCAGCTGAACATTTTGATATTTTACAGTAGAGATAGGAGATAGAAAGTACAATAATAATCGGTGTACATTATGTTGTATTACTTATAAGCTCTGATGTAATATTTTCTTCTAATCTTTTAAAGCTTGATACTCTGTCAAAATTTATGAGAAGTTCACTTTAGTTCAAATTGGACCCAGCAATAATTTAAAGTACAACTGTTAAGTTTCATTCTAATTAAAATTACTTTATTCAAGCTTTTAAGACACCCTAATTATAATGCAGCAGCTACTACTGTAAGCTGAAGGGCAAAAATACTGCTTATGCAGATCATGCATTTTAAATTGACCTGTAGCTTGACATTTATGCAGAATGATTATCATGTCAAAGTGGCATTAATGAATGCCTTTTACTACATTCAGGAGGAGCTAAGTGTGTGGCTTGTTTGGGTCTGTGTTTAAGGAACTGATATTTTATTCAGCGATTTCTAACAATTAGAAATCACTGTTGAGCAGAATAAATCAATTCGCCTCATTGCTATGGAAATAAGCTCGGCTGCTAATTGATTATTGACAATATTAACTAGAAAGATCTTAGCCTTAGATTAAGTTAAGTTAGCCTTAACTTAGAAATTACTTAGCCTTAACTTAGAAATTACTTAGCCTTAACTTAGAAATTGCTTAGCCTTGGATCCTTATGAAATTGGCTCCATTTTGGCACAGTGTCTAGATAAGAATTATTTGACACTGCAAACTGAAACTGCCGCTCCACAATGCAAGATAATTCCAGATCAATTCTCAAGTGTTCAGAAAGTGACCTGGCATGTAAATGTGCCACTTTAAGAGGAACACCTGTACACCTGCTCATTCATGCAATTGTCCAATCATGTGGCAGAACTGAAATGCATTAAAAATGCATAAAGATGATGAGTCAGTATTTTTCTTCAACTGTGCAATTTCGGTGAGCCTGTGCCCACTGTTGCCTCAGCTTCCTGTTCTTGGCTGACAGCAGTGGAACCCAATTTGGTCTTTTGTTTTTGTAGCCCATCCACCTCAAGGTTCAGCATGTTGTGCACTCTGATATACTTTTCTGCTCACCACAGTTATAAAGAGTGGTTATTTGAGTTATCATAGCTGTTCTGCCTGCAGAAATGACACTCATTTGATGTTTTTTGTTTTATGCACCACTCTGTGTACACTCTAGAGACTGTTGAAACAGTGAAGCAACTTCTGAAATACACAAACCAGCCCTTCTGACACCAACAAAGATGCCAGTGTCAACACCACTTAGATTTTTTTCCCATTCTGATGTTTGATGTGAACATTAGCTTAAGGTCTTGACCTGATTATATGCATTGTGCTGCTGCCACATGATTGGATAATTGGATTATTATATGAAAAAAGAGGATGTGTACAGGTGTTCCTATTAAAGTGGCCAGTAAGTGGCCACTTTAATGTCTTTCACAAATGTTCTGTGATATTTCTCAAAAAGCTAAAAAAAATTGCAATGGGCTGACTCTGAGCATGAATGCACTGAGCATCAGTGAGAAATTATTCTGGTAATCAAGCATCCTATATACCTGCTCCTGATTCAACATTCCCTTTGAAAAGCTTTTACATAACAATCTGATCAAAACCCAGATAGCTCTCTTCCTGACGGTGCATTTTAGCTACTTTACAAGTATAATTCCTTCACTGAAAACCATCCCATGGGCTCACCTGTAAAAAAGCACAGAACAGCCTGAAATAGCTCGAGGCTTGTTAATGGTGATGTTTTGCAAGAAATACCTTGCATTTTTCTTCTTCTTTCTCCTTCACTTTGAAGCTTATACCAGTAATATGTCCTCTCACTGGAGATTTCCAAAATACAGAATACAAGCTAACCCCCCTCCACTCTTTCTTAAGATATGATTAAGCAGGACCTGGCCTCTGGCACTTTTAGTTGTGGAGCATTTCTCCATGAAAAATGAAATGAAAAATGAAAAAAGAGAAAAAGCCCACGTTGCACCAGCCTTTACTGTATGACACTTATATTTTATTATTTGAGTTATAGCCTCTAAATTGGTCATAAATATCACAGAATTCATGTGTAGGCCATCATGGTGGAGCAATTCCTGCTAGCATTATTCATTCCACTGTAGCACAGGCTAGGTCTCTAAACACTGGATGCAATCATAAATAATAAAGTCTTATTAAATGGTTACAGGAAGAGACAATTAGAGGCTGCTACAGATAGAACTGCTGCAGATATTTTGTTATTAAATCCTTGTATCTATATTTTCATATGTGTGTAGCACATGTTTTACAATCCTTACGATAAATGAAAAAAATGCTTGTTAGACTTAAGGGTAAGACTTGTTAGACTTAGAGATAAGTTTTCCTTAAAATAGCAATACTCTTTTCTATTTCATGGAGTATCCTCAAACCTTAAAAAAAGGCATTTGTTTATGAAGAGCTTGTATGGTTTTTTTAATAAGTCATATCTAGTAAACCTGATGGGAGAGAACCTCTAGAGTGCGCCTAGCAGCCTTTGTAATGAGGAAAGGAAGCACTCAGCCATAGAGCACTGTACCTTCAGTCAGGAGGCTGAAATTAAAGGACCAAATGGTGCGTGCATTAAATTTTTCCTGAATCTCCAGGGTTCCCCTACGCTTGCTGGAATCAAACTCATTTTCGAGAGCCCCATCTGCCTCGTTGAGCCTTACATCTCAGCTATGAGTGGAAACTTTCTCTCCGGTAGCGCAAGCGTGCAGATCTTCCACTTAACTTGGCTGCCATTTAGAACTTGAAACTTAGGAACTTGCTGTAATAACTTGAGACCAGTGCGTTATTACTATGAACATCAGTATTATTCTAACCCCATTTGAAAACTTGACAGCTGGCTAGCCCTCCTACACTACTTCCCTTGTAAAGAGCTGCCCTTCTGCTCGTCTTTATGCACAGCGCTTTTCAGAAGTGGTTCATGATAACTGACGTCTAAACCCGAGGGAGAAGAACAAATGTGGTACTGTATTTTCTGCAATTGTCAGCATAGCCTAGTGGTTGGTGGTTTGCCAGACAAATGACTGAAGTGGGTGGTGATCAGTTTCTGAAATAATGGAAGTTCTATCTTACAATTCATTTCAACGCCACCTGTTTGATGGCTTCCTCTGTGTGTAGGAATTGTCTGGCACTTTGCTTGGCCTATAAATAATATGCAAAGACATTGTTTCAGCCAGGTTTTTAAGGTATAAATACACAATTTTGGAAATAGAGTTTGCTGACAATATGCATTTGTTAGAAAGCCCCAGGCACATATTGTCCCATCAGAATCCACTGCTGATCCAGGAGCTACCAAAAGCACCACAATTTCCAATCCTGACATTATATTGCTTTCACTCATCTGTTTACTGACTGCATCTGTAACCTGTTTAATTCTCATTTAGCTCGCACTGATCTTTATCAATGCTAGGTCGCTTCTTTCTAATTTTTGGAAGGTTTGCCATTCCTTGTTTGACTTTTGCTTCTGCCCTTTGGTTTTGATTTTGATTACCCTACTCAACTGGTTTCTGTCTGATTTTGACTATGATTTCTACTCATGGTGGCTCTGCTTTATGACACAACTGATATTGTTTTTTTGTATTTTTCCCCATTTTTTCTCCATAATTTCATCACCCACCCACCAGCCAGCGCTCCGCTATCGCACAACAGCTACCAACCAGGGAGGTTGAAGGCTAACACGTACTTCCTTCGAGACACATGAAGCCAGTCAACAATCTTTTTAACTGCCACTCATGCTGCATCACAGAGCAGCGTAACACACTTGGAGGAAAGCTCTATGTGCCCTCTTCCTACAGGACTCCCACGATTGGCTGATATCTCTGTGACTGATGGGAGAGAAAGCATGGCCAATTTGGTCAAGGATGGCTGTGGCATCTACCAAAGGGGAATGTTTTTCTCTTGAGTTACTTGGGAGCTTGCAAAGGATATTGGTTACAGGAAATGTTTTCATATTGTGAAAAACTGAAGCATATGACAGATTTGGGAGCAGGAAATTTGCTGTAATATTTTCACTGGGTATTAGGTGCTGTTCTTCTAGTGGCAAGTGAAAATATGAAAATATAACATATTATAGCCAAGCATGCTGTGTTGCTACACTGATTTCACCTTTAGCTTGTGATCTGCACAGATGACTAATAAATCCCAAAACATAAGTGTTCTAAACTAATGTCACATAGACGACACACATCCAACATAATATGTTACTGAAATTTCCTGAAGTGTACAGCATTCCATATCGCAATAATAATCATTGCTCTGTACTTAATGAATTTTCCAGTGATAAAAAATATTTTCTCCCTAAGGTTAAGATTTTTTTTCTAGTGAGGAAAAAAATATTTTCTAGTTCATACATTTCGTTTCCCAGGAAAATACACCAATATCACAAATTGATGATCTGTGCCCTGCATGGCTACAGTTATCAACTGCTGCTTCTTGAATATGGATGTGCTTTTTTTTTTTTTTTGCAAAAAAACTAAAAGTGAACACATAAATGTTCAACACAAAAGAGCATGATTAATGTTTTGCTGATGCTGAGACAAGTATTTTGTCTGCTGTTCATTTAACATATTAAATGTCTTCATGCACGGCTCATGGATTTGATTAAAACGTGTAAGGATGCCTCTGGACAGTAGCTTTAGTAGTAACTTATTAATCCAGGTAACTAACTGGTGAGCTGAATTAGGTGTATTTTTGTAAGGAAATGATCAAACTGCCCAAACTTTGCACACAGTAAAGACTATGGCATATGCTAATAAGAGCAGTTGTTTTGGCCTAACGTAGAGCTGTGTGTAGAGTACACTGTATATATGTATATTTGTACAGTGCAGTGGTTTAGAACACTGTATATAGATTTATGTTTCATGCCACACCTGAAATTTGTATTTATAATATACACTGTGTTAGGCTTTAGATTGGATGTGATAGCCAATAATAGAAATAATAACCTACATTATTTCTATTTATTTTATTTCCAGACAGACCCCTTGTAATATAAATGATCTTCCTTAATACTGTAAGTCACGGTATTAATTAACAGAATGAGTTAAAACGATTTACTTAACCATCAACAGTAGTAATAGAAAATACCATTATTAATGGCTATTCATATAAGACCTACTTGATTATTAATGTATATGCTTCATTATTTCCTGATGCGCTAAGAATTAGTCATGTATTAATTCATAATTAAGAAAGCATTAATATAGGCTTATTTGAAAGTTTTAATCATAACAGGGTCATATACTGCAGAGGGACAAAGAGAACTTCTATCTTGAATCACAGTTTGGCCCCGAGCAGCGAAGCTCCAAACTAAGGCTGAAAGTGTATAAAAAATTCACGCTTTGCTTCCTACTATGATAACAGGACAGGTCATGGATTTATGGATGTCATGGTATTGCATTTTCTAAAAGAGCAGCATCAAATGGCATAATACTGCAGTGACTGTGCAGAGGGTATAAATTAGTTATGGAAATTATAATAGAATATTCCTTCTATAGACTTGTTAAGTGGATTCATTCGTTTACCAGAACAATGCAGAAGATGTTGCTTTCTCTGAATTTCACCTGGCATAAGTGTTCATTAAAGGGTGCCTGATTTAAAAAGCTTGCAGTATAGTTTAAACAATGCACTGCAGCTGGAAATACCTTTTTGTCATGAAATCATATAACGTTATGTTTTCTACAGAGTTAGTGGTTTATTAGGAATGCCCACCTCCTACCTCATAACTGCCTTTTATCAGGTACAGAACCCATATAGGTCACCTTGGAGGTATATAATTACTGATTTGGCCATTTGTTGCAATGCACATCGCTGGATAGGACCCCTGCTGTCCAGATATTCTTTGGGCATTGGACCATTTAGGGTACAGAAGTAGCACTGACACAAGAGTGTGTGGAAGTGCTATGAGTGTATCAAGTAGAGCAAGAATGCTGTTTTTCTAAACACCACATGATCAATTCTGGGATGGGAACAGTGCAAAAATAACCTGCAGAAATTTATACTCTTGTAGCAGCACCACGCACATGGGTGCAACACCCAAAAGGTGCACACTGGTGCGACACTCAAATGTCTGGTCAGAGGTTGTCCATTTCCATTGAAAACTTGATTTTCATTGATCACCCTACTGTTCTCAGAAGACTGCAAACAGCCGTAGCTGCATCTTTCATTATATAATTATCATTAAATAACAATTCAGCATATTCCTTGCTCAGGTTTGGAACTGCAACAGGTTAAAAAACATTAAAAGAAAACGACTGCATCGCTTGATGTGCAAAACTCAGTGAGCGTGCTATTAGCTTGCTAATTTGTTGGACTATGCTTCATGTAAGTGAGTTTTACAACTACTGCTGCTAGGCTGTAGCATAAACGCAACACTCTGAAACTTCCTGCCACACTCACAGTTGAATATTTTCATCTCTTTGTCCTCAGATGTTGCATCGGACTCATAGGAACAGCAGCTATATATTTCAGGACTTACGGCTGTCTAGTTATTCGCAATATTGATGATGGTTGTGAATGTTAATGAATAGCGGGTGGTCTCACCTGAGGGTTGGTGGGAGGGAAAGAGACAAAGACAGTCTACACTGCAACATCCTCAGTGTTGACTTATTAACAACATAAGTCTTTATATAAATCTATCTGTACACAAATTAACATTATATGTGTTCATTTAACCCTGGGAATTTTGCTGTTTACACCAATTTGCTAAAACATATGTTAACATGATTACCAGAAGAAAAATCCTGGGAGTAACACAAAAAGGTCTGATTGCATACAGATGAATATGATCATTAGTCATGCAATATTATTAGGTTTTCTTAGTCCTACTAAGTATAACAAAATATAGAGTATATAACTGTGAAAGCATCAAGCAGCATTTTCACTTTTAGTGCTAGTCTGGCACTTTTAGATAAATCTATTATTCAACAGCATTACCCCTCATGGTTCATGAATAAAAGAATATCTGAAACCTCTATAAAGTGTTAGCATGCTTTAGCAAACACCCAGCTTCATTAGTATGTAGTGGAGAGAGAACTAGCCATTATTCTGTGTGTGGAAAATCACCAACATACTGTGACTGAAAGGGGAAATTTTCCCTGTGTCAGTGCTGTCTATTTAAGTGAACACAGGGGTAAAGGGTTTGGGAATAAATGTAATGTATAAAGACTAAACATATCATAAAACTGCAATAGAAGGATTTTTTTGGACTGTGTGTGTGTTATCCAGCAGTCCTTTCCTGCATTTGTTAACCTCTTTGCTGGGTGAAAATTTTTAATAAAATAATTACATTTTAAATGAAGTAATTACAAACATTTTTTACTAAAAATTTAGATGAGTTTTTCCAGAAACGTTATGTGCTTAGCTGGATTTTTTATAAATCATGTTCATATTACATGTATATTTGTTCAGGTCATTTTGAACTAACAAAATGAAATAAACATTCTAGACATTACTGTTTTATTTAAATGTGATTTTAGTCACTTTCATTCCCTCGATATCTTATTTAAACTCCCCCCCACACACATCCACGCACACTGGCCATCAGTAATATCCAAGCATGTGAAGGTGTTTTTGATACATGTTTATGTAAATATTGCTATATCGCTAAACATTTTGTTTAACACCATCAAGGTCAGTGCATCCTTCAAATCTGAAATCTATACATCACTTTAATTATCAATAATTATTTTTTTCCCCTTTTGAGGATCCTGTCAATAAAGAAAAATCACCAACCTTTGTTCTGCCAAGACAGTAAAGAACGGCTTTCAATTTCAGGATTAGCTCCAACAGAAGCAGATGGTGGGATTTGGCAGACTTTGTTGGCTAATAAATTGCCTTTTGACTGATACGCCTATTTTCACATATTATTATCTGTGAAACACTATGACAAGAAACTAAGATGCAAGCAAAGGATGCCAAATTCTTCTTTAATGTATTTTTGAGCCATCTGTTTTGATTAATAATGTTGGAGCTGTTGGATTTGTACAGCACCTGGGAGATGGTAGTATAGCTCACACTCCTCCTTCAAAATCATATGGCTCTGTATTTCCTAATAGCTAAAAATATCCA
The DNA here is from genome assembly GCA_022985145.1 of Pangasius djambal. Lineage (NCBI taxonomy): Eukaryota > Metazoa > Chordata > Actinopteri > Siluriformes > Pangasiidae > Pangasius > Pangasius djambal. Next base: position 8,967,616 of record CM040986.1, on the reverse strand, counting down.
TTACACTTATCCTGCTTATAGCAAACAACCAGCCCCAATGAACAGCTAAATAGCAGCCCCTTGTGCACGTGAAGTATTTGGCCTCATTGTTTACTGTAGTTCCTGGATCAGTACAAATCCATTAACTTTTTTTTTTTTTTAAAGTTGTAGAATGAAAAGATGGATGAGATAGCCAGGACCACAGAAAAGCATGATATCAGACTGAGCTCTTGATTAACAAAGGTGTAGCAATCAGCTAATGTGAATTAAGAGTTCAGAGAGGCCTGTTAAAGGTGCCGTTACGTTAACCATTACAGCTGTGATTGGAAGTGACAGTGTGGATGTGCCTGGATTTGTCTGTGGATCATTTAGTGATCTGCTGGTCCACTAGCAATCTCGAATAATTGGACAATCGTAGAGCGTTCCTTTCTAATTACTCACATCAGAGGATGTACTTTAAAAGAAGATAGAATAAAGTTAAACTACTCGTGCACCAAAGAAGTACTTTGAAGTAAAAAAAAGTGTAAAGTATTGAAGTGAAATAATGATGTTCAAACTATTGTCCTCTAATGAGAACTGGTGGCTTTAGCGTCTTCTTTTGCTTTCCCATGATTTCCTTAAAGTCATTCTCCTTGTGTCTGTATTTATGATCGTGCCAACCGTTTGAAATTCGCCCTCATCCCTGACATCTGCAATTCAATTAGATCTGTTTCATTCAGGGCAATCTGCCCAGGTTGTTTGTAATGGAGTGTGTAGTGTATACTCTTGAATAAGTGATGACGCTGATATAAACACCAACCACATTATTAGGAACAGCTCTATGCGTGCACATACAGTACATGCAACATCCAATCAGCCGATAATATGGCAGAGGTACAATGCATAAAATCATACAGGTCAAGAGCTTCATGCTCGCATCAAACATCAGAATGGAGATAAAAACGTGTAGTCTCAGGGACTCAGCTGAAGTAAACTAGACAGTTGAAGATTTTAAAAATATTACTCTTAGTCTATTTCCAATCTTCAGCTGTTCAGTTTTGGTTAGTCTGTGCCCACTGTAGCCTCAGATTCCTGTTCTTGGCTGACAATACTGGAACCCAATGCGATCTTCTGTTGCTGTAGTCCATCAACCTCAAGGTCTTATTCTAGGATGCTTTTCTGCTCACCACAGTTGTAAACAGTGATTACAGCCTGAACCAGTCTGGTCATTCTCCTCTGATCTCTTTCATCAACAAGGCATTTCTGCCCACAGTCCTGATACTGGATGCTTTTTGTTTTTCGCACCATTCTGGGTAAATTCTAAAGACTGTTATGCATGAAAATGACAGGAGATCTGCAGATTCTGAAATACTCAAACCAGCCTGTCTGGCACCAACAACCATGCCACAGTCAAAGTCTCTGAGATCACAAAGTGGTCAGTGACTGCATGTGGAGTTTCTTACATTTTATTGCTGCTTAAACACTGTTATTGCCATGGACCAAAAAAACATACAGAATAGCAATTAAATAAAGAAACCTAAATCTTTGTGGAACATATTAACTGGTTGCTCTCAGATCCTAATGAGACTCTAAGTGAGTGCTTCATTATTAAAGGAAGCCAAAAGATAAAAGACTCATTGACAGTGCTCGAATTATTAATGTGCGGTATGTTATAAGTACCTAATTAGAGTGATAAGGATTTTGGCTTTTCCATATCACATTAGACCTAGATAGTTCCAGTAAAATAATGTCATTTCTTGAACTACTCAAGAGGTTATACCTTGGTCAGATATTAGAAATTTACAATATTATAATATATATGTATATATACATATAGTACTGTGACTCTATATATATATATAGTATGTAAGTTCCTATACACTGTACTGTGCACCTTATCTTTTTTAAAATACACATTTTGTCTTAGATGTTTATTTTATGACTGCATTATTGTGTCAGTAAAAAAAAAAACATCTTTAAATTTCCAGACATTACTTCTCCAACAAAAAATTCAATGCTAAAGAAAAATGTTTGCGTGTCAGTCAAGAAAGTAAAGCAGAAGCAGGTGCAACAGACAAAGTTTCCAGAAGAACTGTAGCTGATTCTTAGAAAAACTTCTGATAAAACTGCACAAAGTGCACCCAAGCCTCCTGATACATGTTTAAAAAGCAGCAGAGAGTTGTCACACCAAATATTGACTGTACTTAGTTTATTACTGTTTATCGCTCTTTATAGTAGATGTTTTTGAAATGTAGAAACATTTAACCTTACAGCATTTCGTAACATGTTCAACAAGTAGAATCTTAGAAATATTTACATGAATTTTAGAATTTCTTAGTATTTGGTGTGTCCCCTTTTTGCTTTAATGTCAGTGTGCACTCGAGCTGACACAGACTTCACGAGTTTGTGTAAAACATGATAATCCATGTTAGAACAAATTCATCAGTATGTCATCTGCATACAGGCTTCAATGGAAGGGATAAGACTCGCAGAAAATCTGACCTTTCGTACAAAAAAATGAACATGATCGATATCATATATACATGTGATATGTGTGTATATATATATATATATACAGTAGGTCTTAGGCACATGCAAAGAATTGCTGTAGAGCAAAGATACCTTTGATGCCATAATGAAATTAAATGTTTCTACATAAAAAAATAAAGAGCAGTAAACAGTAATACATGAAACAAAGTCAATATGTGGTGTGAACACCGCAAGGTTTGATATGTTGTGTATGCTGAGATGCTTTTCTGCTCACTACGGTTGTAAAGATTGATTGTAAGAGCTACTATATCCTTCCTGGCAGCTCGAAACTATCTGGCTAGTTTCCTCTCTTTCACGCCATTCTGTGTAAACTCTAGAGACTGTTGTTTGTGAAATTTCCAGGAGTTCAGCAGTTTCTGAAATACTCAGACCAGCCCATCTGGTACCAACGACCATTCCACGGTTAAAGTCACAGAGATCACACTTTTTCTTCATTCTGATGTGAACATTCTTTCTTCATTCTCTTGACCTGTATCTGCATGGTTTTATGCATTGCGCTCCTTTGCTATGATTGCAAAGATTGGCTGATTAGAAAACTGCCTGAATGTGAAGGTGTACAGGTGTTCCTTATAAAGTATATATACACACAAATATATTCACAAGACACTGCTCAACTTATATTTAACATGTTACAAGGCCTACACGGCAAAGTGCTTACTGTACGGAGTGCTGAAACAGCAAGACCCACGACAAAAAAGAATTAGACACGCAAACATCAAGGGTGTGTGCGTGGTCTTTGATGTGCACCTCTTTTGTTGACTCTTTAGTGTGTTGTCTGTGGGCATTCACTCTATTGACAGAACAAAGGAAGGAACATGACAAGTCTCTGCAGTTCTTAATCTGCATGTGCTGCGATGTGCAGTCCTGCTCTCACTTCTTCCTCAGAGAGCCTGTTCCTGACTATTCTTTACAGCCAAGCCCCGGTGCTAATGGCCTTTCTCAGGCTTCTTCCCCGAGCTTGCATGGCAGATGAAGCGCAATTTCTGCGGTCATGTTAAAAGCCGAGATAAGAAGATTTATCTCCAGGCCTCCAACCACGCCACTGTAGTATTTAATAGTGGTTGTGCTCAGATGCACTAGCCTATAGCATTAATATCATATTTGCCTGGGACGTGACAGCTTTACGGTAAGAGTCAGGTGGTCTGTAATAATCTTTGCATAAATGATGGCTCACTCACGTCAGTTTAATGGCTGTTGTCCATTGTGGAAGTGGCAGTCACATTTTGACGGCATGCACAGAAGGTCAAAGACTGGTTACACATCTCGTGAGTGTTGTGTTCGTGTGGCTCAAGCTGTGAGGAGTAAATAAAAAGAGGTCAATCTCTGTGCACGCTGACTGTTAAATCTGCAACCGTGGAGCAGTAGAGCTGACAGAAAGCAAGCAGCCATGCTGTTAAGTGTTAATTGGCAAGCAAGATGAATATCTAAAATCTAAATTATAAATCTATTACAATTAATGACACTTATGTTTACCATTGACTTATGTAATAAAATACGATATAATGCCCTGATGCCCTATTTCTGGTTGGAGTCCTCATCGTTTATAAATCACTCGCTGTTGCTGAGGATGGCCCCACATGGACAGCCTAAAGATCAATGAGATTACTGAAGATGGTACCAAAAAAACCATGAAGATGGTTTGGACTGCAATTGATATGAACAGTTTTGCTATGATGACTTAGGACTACAGTTGCTATGATAGTTTTAGGACGGCAATTGCCACAAACAGTATTGAAGTCAAGTCTCCAGCAGTGAACAGTTGATAACTTCAACAAAATAGACTTCATGTGAAAACTATAATGAATTTCCTGTTTGCACTTTTTGACCATTTTTGATACACTTTTTGATACAGTTATAGAAGGGATTTATTTATAATGGCACTATCCGGTGTCATCCAGATGAGGATGGGTTCCCTTTTGAATCTGGTTCCTCTAAAGGTCTCTTCCTCATATCCTCTCAGGGAGCTTTTCTTTGCCATCGTTGCCTCTGGCTTGCTCATTAGAGATAAATTTATACATTTATAAGTTTAAAATTTATATCCTGAATTTATATATTTCTGTGAAGCTGCTTTGTGCCAATGTCCATTGTTAAAAGCACGATACAAATAAAATTTAAATTGAATTACAATAATAAAAGTAATATTTTTTGCCAATAAAAATTATGAGATATAGTACTTATATATGAGATTTTTTGACAGACAAGGCAAAGAGACACAGAATAAAACATGGTGCTGGGGGGATGAGAAGGAACAAAAGCATGTCTCATTTGATAAATGAATGATTTAACATTCTAGCTCATGCAAGTCTGCTTTTGACAAGAAATAGGACCATGAGGAAGGAACAGAGGTATATGTTTGAAATAGGGCTTTTCAATTTCCCCCAGCCCCAGGAAAGTCCTGTAGAGAAGCCAAAATGCACTTCTCATGGCAGCTGTGACCCATTTAATGCATTCATCCCACAAACAACGTCAAGAGTAAGCAAAACAGAAGCAGCTGTAAAAGTATTCCTCTGGGAAGCTCAGGCGTGGATCACATAAGCAGCTAGCCATTTCCAATAATTCTTTTACTTCCACATACAGCAATCACACAGCTGACAGGAGGCTGCCAGCCATATGCAAAGGTGTCAGATGTGTGTGACGGCAAAGCAGGCTTCTCTTCAAGAGGCCAAGCATTGCATTTTTGCAGCAAATTAATCAATGCAAGGCTTGCTTCGACATCAGACATAGGGGATCGTGGGAAAAAATGAAAAGATTTTGTCTCACATGATAGCCCAGACTATATATTCCCAGCCACTAATTAACGCATTATCGCTGCATTAATTTATTTCAGCCAACATGGAGAAAGAGGAAAAAGAAGAATGTGTTTGTGTCTATGTGTAACTCTGGAATTCTGGAATTTCAATTGCCTGTCATTACTTTGTCTTCCTTATGTACCTTAACAGATTGCCTGTCTGGATTAGATTGTCACAAAATGTATGTTTGAATATTCACCAACAACTCTCATCAACTGAAATAAACAGGAACTCAGCAAAAATTGTGGACGAGATGAATATCTTGTTTGTTTGAAAGATAGCTCAAAATGTAAACACTGAAATGTAACACCGGTGACTTAAATGGAATAAATGACTTACATGAGACGTCAAATCTGCCTCACTGTTCCTGTCTTTTAAATGATACAGTCTTGTGAACATTAGTATAGACTGCATTAACGTTCACAAGATTGCATCTTGTGGTACATTATACCACAGCACTGTTAAATTCCTGAATCAGATTTCTCAGAAGGTGTTTTCATTTTCTATAATAACAGATTAACTGTGGTCCCAATTTATATTAATGTTATAACAACAGCTAATTCATACAAACTTTAATGGTGGATGCTCCGCATAAACTGATTTAAAAAAACATGTATAATTGTTGATGTAGTGAAGTTTTCTGTGATGAGATTTATTTAGCACTTTTGGAAGGAGTCTCCAGTGTCAGTGCTTTGTAACAGTCAGAGGTAAAGCTGTAACTTTAAGTTTTCTGACATCGCAAAGTTTTCAGGGTGATATGGCGAGCTGCTTGAGAGAAAACAAAAGGCTGGTAAAAGATTGACTGTTTACAGCTGCTTTAATGTAAGTGTTAATAAAGTGATAAATTAACTTAGCATATGTTTCACAATGTTAAATGTACGCTATATGGCTATAAGGTATGTAGACACCTAAACATCACATCCATACCAGATTTGGTCCCCCTTTGCTGTTGTAATAACCTCCACTCCTCTGGGAAGGCTTTCCACTAGATTTTGGAGCGTGGCTGTAGGGATTTGCCCATTCAGCCACAAGAGCATTAGTGAGGAACTGACGTTGGGCGAGGAGGCCTGGGGAGCAGTCAGAGTTCAAATTCATCCAAGGTGTTCAGTGGGGTTGAGGTCAGGGCTGTGTGCAGGACACTTGAACTCATCCACACCAACCATGGCAAACCATGTCTGTATGGATCTCACATTGTACACAGGGGCATTGTCATGCTGGAATATGTTTGACCCATTTAGTTCCAGTGAAGGGAAATTGTAATGCTACAGCATACAAAGACATCTTATACAATTATGCTTCCAAATTTGTGGCAGTAGTTTGGTGAAAACCCATATATGGGTGTGATGATCAGGTGTCCACATTATTTCCCCATAACATCATGTCCCATCAGGATATATTCCTCACTTACTTAATATACTTAGACCACATTACAAAGTTACAGTGAAACCTTGAGCCTTTGAGAATGTTTAAGAAATTCTTAGTCCACCACTTAATCTGAATGCTAATTTATTCCACAAGTTCACCAAGCTAAATGCACACAGCTGCGGCTAAGTTGCCTTGACAACACCTGCGACTGAGATCTTAAGGAGATTTTACACTGATGTGTCCATGCTGTTCCATTTGCATGCATGTTTGAGTCTTGAGCCTGTTATGAATGCATATAGATTATGTATCATGATCGGCTGTGTATGCACAGCAGCATGTGGTGTGGATCACTCCATTTGTGCATTCGGTACGCACAGATGAGCTTTCATCTCACAATACATCTTGTGCTCACAAACCTGTGAAGTGCCAAAGGAAACACAACAGGCTGTGCATGTCAAAATCACGGTTAATTCATGCAGGCTACACTTTCTCCTTGATGAGATAGAGAAAAGTACGTAATGGATGCTGGCTCTCTCTCATGCACTGGTGGAATGTAAATTTTGATTAACACCAGCAGATATTCATCCCCTCTATGTTAACCACTCATATATTATCACTAAACAAAGAAATGCTGGCTAGGTTCAGAAAAGATGTGTTTAACCAGTTTCTTCAGCAATAGCTATTCGAATATGTATTTTAAACAATAATACCTGTTACAAACTCTTGTCACCCTAGACGGATGTGTTCATTTTACTAATTTTACTGGCCACCTGATTCTACAGAAGGATTAGGCTACTGTGCTACACATATAATACGGACTTCTCGCTACATGGAAAATGTCAAGGACAAGGGAATTTTAGCCCTGAATAGAGAACATGCAGCTGAAGCCTAGTCAGAGTTATCAACAGCATTAAAGTATATGATCGCATCATTAATCTGAGGCACTGGTTGTGAAATTGGCTCAAAAAATATAAACAACTTTCCAGTGATAAGCTAATAATAGTCACTTGAAGCCTTAAAGACAAAATCAAGTGCATATTTCTTAAGAAAAAACAAAGGCCACATGCACAGTAAGATAAAAACAGGAAAAGAGATATTTTGCCAATGGTAATAGGATATCAAGGAATGTTTTATTTACACAAGATATAGAGTAATAAAGTAGGACCAAGAAAAACATCTGTTA
>CM040986.1:8928363-8956973 GCA_022985145.1 Pangasius djambal | reverse complement strand
GAGTGCAGTACACTGCTAGTGTTTATTGTGTAACTCCACATATTGAGTGCAGTACACTGCTAGTGTTTATTGTGTAACTCCACAAACTGAGTGTAATATATGACTAGTGTTTACTGTGTAATTGCGCATACTGAGTGTGAGAACAAGCCAGTTTAAACTGGATTACTAAGGCATGTATTCTCCCCATGAGAATTAATTGTAACAGAGGAATGAAATAATAATAATGTGGTACAACACTTCTGCAGAATAATGAAGTGATAACACCATCACTGTTACTTGTGGTACGGTTGAGTTCATCAATAAATACACAATCAGCTCCTTAACACTGTAATTACAGCAAATAAAATGCTAACTGCTAATGGAATTCATATTTGGGATTAAAGAAAGGAGCAAAGTCATTAGGGGTCTGATTAGATGGCGAGGATTAACATTTATGATGCGGCCACACACTTAGAAGAGTTTTGTCGACTGCAGTGTGTTGTTCTGCACATTTGTAGAGACAGTTCCTCATGTTGTTTGCTTTATGTTGTCCGATATTCTCTGACGCCTCCAATCAGGTAAGCACACATGCTGTGACCCAGGGAAATAAAAGCCCAGAAACAAAATCAGTATTTCTTGATGTCTGTAAACAATGTCCTGATTTTTGGGAAGGAACTAGTAACATTTGAAAAAGTTTCTAGGTATTGCCTGTTTTATTTGTGCAGTAGTGCAGTACCCTTAATTTTAAACTGAAATTAGTGCTGGGAAAGGCATTCAGTCTGTAACAGCAGTGTAGTGATATAAAGGCTCAAACTGTAGGTGGGACGCAGACTCTTTACCAGAATACTGCAGGCTTTAATCTTCCTCTGGACACCGCCTCTGTTCTCTAGATCGAGGCAGAACTCTTGACTTGCTTTAAGGACACTGCAAAACCGCACCCCCTCCCTTTTCTCTCACAAAAGCACGGCTGCTTCGAATACAAAATGGGGTTCCTCACAGTGGTCCTCCTAGTGAATGAAAATGAAACAAATGCAACGAGAAAATGTGGGTGGCTTTCTGTGAGTGGCAGAACTTATAGCATTTCATAAAATATATGCACTCCGTATAATCTGCTTTTTTTTCGGCATGCATACCGTATTTCTATTGTGACTGTACTAGTCTTCGAAAGTATGCGTTTCCTCCGAGCCCAGTATATCATTTTAAAGTCCGAAGGAAAACTTCACAAGGAGTATTTAAATTTTTCATTACAGTAAGTATGGATGGCATAAAAAAAATGGTAGCTTAGCAACTGCTCCCTGGCTTTATAATCAGAGGATTGTGTAGGCTGTTCATTCAGAGATGCTCAAAGCCTACATACAAAAATATTTCAAATTATTTACTCTTTGCTCATTATATAATAGCACCTGAGTTTTGCATTTCATCTTTTTTATGCATGCATTTATACTCTTGAACCTTAACATTAACTGCTAACTGCTGTATTGCTTCCTGCGCAGTGAATCCTTAACTCAGCTGAGCTTTAAAGCACTCCTATGTTAGAGACTACTATTAAATTATAACATAGGCTTAACAAGCAGAACCGCATTTCAGCTATAGCTCAGATTAAACCAGTGGAAGTGTTATTTAGCAGCAACACTTTCATAACACACTCTAGGGGAAAAACGGTACCACAGCGTACCTTTCAGGGAACAAACTCTTGTTACTGACATGGTTCCCTCAAGGGTATGTCTTTTGTACCTGTAATGTACAAAATAATTTCATGTACATGATTGTATATAAAATAAGTGTATATAAAATAAGTGATTGTATATAAAATAAGTGTTTGTGGGGACTTTAAATACTGTAGGTACCTGTATAGTGCTCTGTTTTATCTGAAAATGTACCAAAAAAGCAAAATTAAAGGAAAAGGAAAATATAAAGTAAAGGGCAGGCTTTCTTGAATTGAAAGGAGCTTATCATAAAGGAAAACTGGGTTTGACACATAGTAGTGAGACTGGAAAATAACACTCATCAGCCTTTGCGAAAAGGAAATCTCTCATGTCAAGGTACAGTAGGTCTTCCCCTTTTAATTAATTTTTCATTTTCACAACATCTGTGCCTGGTTCTCTGTAGGCTAATGCAGGAGCATGCCTCATCATCTCTCAAGATTAAAGGTAGCAGTTAAACAATAAAAATGAGTGCTTTATGTTTTATGGTGTGTGCAATATGTGTTAGTAAGTGCGATCTATAGCCTACGGAGCTTGGTTTACTGTGATGGACTATACAGGCTCTGAGCAGAAGCTGCAGATGGAGCAGGCATGGCTGGAGCATGTGCTAACTTCACGAGCACACAGCTTCAAACTCAGACATCCTGTCAGCCAAAGCCTTTTCCATCAGTGCAGTAAGAGTGACTGCCTCTGACAGCTGAGCATCTCTACCTGCCAAACGTCTGCAGGCACGGAAAATCAATGAAATGGGTGGAGATAAAAGAGAAGAAACAAAGAGCAGAGGTATATAGAAAGAAAATGGTAGAAAATGAGAGATGGAAGATGAGAAAGTAAGAGAGACATGCAGAGAGAATTACAGAGGGAACGATTAAAAAAAAGAAAGGGGAGAGAAAGGGAACAACGTATGAGATAGTGAGAAAGATAAGAAAGAGAGACAGAGTGAGTGGGAAAGACGGGGAAAGAGAGAGATGGGGGAAAGGACAGATAGGAAGATAAGTAAGAAAGGTGGGGCAGAGAGGGGAAAATGAAAAAAAGAAAGATATGAGGACGAGAGAGTGGGAAGGACGACAGAGACAGGGGGAACGAGAGTGGTAAAGACAGCAAGACATGAAAGGAGATAGGGAAAGATGAAAGAGAGGGAGACAAGAAGAATGAGAGGTGGAAAGATGAGAGAGAGGGGAAGAGAGCCGGACAGAGGGAAAGACAGAAAGATGAGAAAGAGAGACAGGAAGAGAGCGTGTGAAAGATGAGAAAGAGGGAATGAGAGATGGAATGATGAGCAAGAGAGAGAGAGAGAGGGAGAGAGAGAGAGAGAGAGAGAGAGAGAGAGAGGGAGACAGGGGGAGTGACAGGGAGAAAGACAGAGAGCCAGAAGGAGTGGGGGTGAGGAAGAAAAGACTAACGCTGCATTTGTTTAAACAATGGATTAACTAATGTCATTACGCGTCTGTGAATATTTTCATGGCGCAAATGAAAAGTAACTCAGCGCGCAGAGACGCTGAAGGATGGGCGACGCGGTCTGCACTGAGACTGACATGTTTGCGCGAGAGCAGCGGCAGCAACAGCGCTCGGAGCCGTGACGTCAGCAGCGCTCTTAATGATGCAAGGCAGAAGGGCGCGAGGCTGCTGACACCCCGCTCACTCAGCGCTCCGCCAGCGGCCGCGCACCCAGCAAGCACCGCGCCACGCGCAGGTAAGTCCCGCACACGGTTCCTGTTAGCACAGCAATGTTTTAAGTTCATTAAAAAAAAAAAAAAAGGAAAGAAAAAGGGAAACACTGGCTACATCCCAAACCGCATCCTACTGTACTACATAGTATTTAAAATGAGCCAGAACCTACCACAAATGGACTAGAAATATCAGTTAAGTAGGATAAAATGCGGTTTGGAACATAGCCAGTGTTTTATTGATTACCTGAGTTCCTGATTGCTTACCAAACCCATAACGCCTGTGCGCTCTAGAACAGTTTGTCCTCTGTAGTACGAATAGTAACAAATTCAGAAGTGATTCTGTGTACTAAGTGTTTTTTATTTTGTATGTGTTACATATTTTAGGATTGTTATTACTAGTGAAATGTGTTGCTCCGAAATGCATTTATAGTGCTAAAATACTATCCATGCCATGCACGCTCGCGCGCAATGGAACGGCAGAACAGTGCCCATACTATACATGCGTTAAAGCACTCCTTCAAAAGTACTTCTCCTGCTTGATCCTCCCTCTCATCAACATTTAATGCCTTGTCTGATTTAATTGACGGTCAAATTAACAGTCAAGTGCGTGTGTGCTTCTTGCCAGAGCAAGATGAAAAGCAGGAGGTGAAGCTCGCTGGCTCAGAGCTCTCGCTCAGGGCGCCGACTGGAAACGCTGCAAGAGCGATGTGTGTTCATCTCTGTGACTGGCACGTCTCCTCTCTGTCCATCAAAAGCACGCGATTCCAATTACACTAATGGCGCTGTCCACGTAGCCTGTAATGTTCTTAGGAGACTCTTAGCAGAGATGCAGAGAAGCGGAGGAAACTGGAACTTTAGGACCGTGTAGGACACAAGAAAGCAAATCATCAGCAGGAAAAAAGGTGAAATAAAACAAACAAACAAAAAAGGAGGCTAGAACGAGCCATGGGCCATCCTGCTCCTTGGGCCATCCTGCTCCTTTTGATTTATCTGGACCCCTTGAGTGTGCTGTGCACGTCGACAGCAAAGCGCACGAAAGTGGCACCGCGGCGGACCGCCAAGCCCAAGGAGCTGAACGGCACCGCGCACTCCCCCGCGCCCGCGCCCGCACCCGCACCCGTTCCCGCTGCGGGTCAGAACCACGACACGTGCCTAGGTTACTACGACGTGAGCGGCCAGTTCGACCGCGAATTCGAGTGCAACAACACGGACCACCGCTACTGCTGCGGCTCCTGCTACCTGCGCTTCTGCTGCCAGTTCCGGGGCAACCGGCTGGACCAGCGCACGTGCAAGAACTACAACAAGCCCGACTGGGTGAAAACCGCGGCACCGTCACCTGCCCCGACCAGCGAGCCGTACGACCCGAGCGCCGACCAGACCAACACGGCAGTGTACATCACGTGTGGCGTCATAGCCTTCGTCATCGCGCTCGGCGTGTCGGCAAAGGTCGCCTACGACAAGGCCACGAGGCCGCCTCAGGAAATGAACATACACAGGTGAGAGTAGGGACTAAGGACACACCCCAAAACAGCATACTACTCTACTAAATAGTATGTACTTAATACTAGACCTGCAGCGTTTACACTAAGTAGCGTGCAGTTTTCACATAATCTTTAGTACAATCTTTAATATTTGTTGGAGAATGAATTTGCGTATGAAGTGTGTTAAAATGATTTGAGGCAGCATCAACATTTATTCTGAATCATACCACTAATACCACTAAATATTATGTAAAAAATGTCCTCCCACACAAGTCACCACAAGGGTCAGAGCATTTTGCCATACTGTTTGGTATTTGGGTTTAGACACTGCTTGTGAAAAATGTAACAACAGAAAATTCATAGTCAGAGATGTTTAGTGGCCTGAAATCAATCAGTACATACAAGCAGAATATGTAAAAAAAAAAAAAAAGAAAGAAAAGAAAACAGAGATGCTTTTCTAATATTTGTGATCTGAAAATGCAAGCTGTTGTAAATGCCTATTTAGATGCCTACTGAAAATAGTTAAAGGTGGTACAGAAGTATGAAATTCTGTATGAAACTCTACACAGAATTTATAGGCCCTCGCCAATCTTCTATGTAATGACAAATGATGGAAGTCCCTAAAGCCAGTGAATAGGGTTTTGAACACAAAGTTTTATCATCACTAAGCACTGACCAATGCAGCTATTTCTCCTGAAAACTTCTGGTTTTGGAGATAGGAGGTTTCTGAGTAAATAATAACCTGTGCAGTCTTCCTCTTCTGTAGATGTGCTTCTTTTTCGCATCGCTGCCTGCACGTAATATTAGATGTGGTATGAGCTGGCCGTGACCAGATTCCCAAGCAGAGCTGAATATTCGTCGTTATGATGCTCTGTGGTCATCAGTTCTAGCCAAACACCCCATGCATACGGTCAAGAGAGAGGCTTTACAGCTCATTAACTATACTTCAATTTTACTTTCCATTTGAAGTGTTCAATAAAAGCTGATTTTATAACGACATCCCCCTGACTGGGCACATCATAAAGCCACACAATTCATGTATGAAGGAGAAGATGATCTCTAGCTCTCATTCCGGTATCACATTATTCTTCAGAGGACATGGACTATTTCATGTCTTAGTAATAAGCAAATGAGGGCAAAAAGCTGATTGGGTATTTTTCCTCAGGATCATATCTTCCCACTGTCACGTAACCATGGCTGTGTGACACAGCGCCAGGAGGCAAGACAAGGCAAGGAAAATGTGTCCACCAGTGAACTCAATAAATCCCGTGTGGTAGATAAATGGATATGTCACATTTATTATTGAATATTTCTCAACTTTTCATTTTGCTGCTCAGCATTGATCAATATTGCTGCGTTTTATGGGTTTAAAGATTCACTAGTGTGGCCTCTGTGCATGTTAGTCTCTGACTCCTAAATGTCCTTAATTTTAACAATATTTTTGAATTAAAATGTAACTTTTTGCACAGTACTGCGTCACATTCTATTGCCCCATATTGCATTGCAATGTATCTTAATGAAACATCTCCAAATCTGTATCATATTAAAACATTAGCTGATTTAAATGATCACTCTTGCATGCCAGAAAAGTACAATTTTTTTAAAGGATAAGTTGGTAATCGAGGTGAAGGAGGTTCTAATAGTTGTGGTGCATGTAAAATGTGGCTTTTTGTGTAAATATTCAAATCTTCAGAGCAAACAAATAAACACGCAGAATATGAATGTAATTGGAAAGTGTGGCGTTGACATTTCCATTATGCTAATGGAGCAGAGGGGAGCAAATGGCAAAGAGATTGGGTTTCTCTGTACTAAAATAAAACATGAATAACACAACATCCATAATCTGGAATTATTCTGAATTGCAAACAGTACCTATATATGTATGCTGCAACACTGTTTTAAATGATAACGTGATGAAACCTATGCAGCCACATCAAGTTGCTTAACCTCATCTCATTCAACTGTAGTTGCATGTCGTTTTCTTTGCCGGATTGTTGCACTATGTTAAACTGCATGAGGAATTGTAATTCATTCATGTTTAAACTGTTTCTATGTGATTGCTTCCTGCAGAGCCCTAGCAGATATTTTGAGGCAGCAGGGACCCATTCCCATATCCCAATATGACTGTGAAAACTTTGCGGCAATGAACAGCTCATCCAAAGATGACACTCCACAGCGGACAGGCTCCAAAAACCACTACACCCCTGTTCACACATCCAAATCCAATCATGGTGAGATTCTGGACAACACCCTAGATTACTAATATGTTTGCATTTTGCTTTCATTTCACTTTCTGCTTTCAAATCAGTTGGGAAAATCTTTACATAAAGGAATGCTCTTGTCTGATGACAGTGTGAGCTCCTGAGAATATAGTAATAAATAAAGTGAAATGTACTAAAAAGCCAAACTGAGATACCAAGCCATATTCAAGGAAGCTTTGTATTTATTTAAATTGATGCAATTTCAGTCTAGGCTTGTCTGTCTCAGTCACAGCCTCATTGTGTTAGACTGCTGTGTTAAGCGTATATCAGGGAGCTCATCGCTGGATTTTATGGGTTTTACTGTTGTCAAGGTGCCAGACGTGTGTCAATCAAACAGCGGATAATTCATGCTGAAGCCAGAACAGTTGAAAACGAGCTAACATGTGCTTGTGCTTCACTTATGCACTGAAGATTAATCTGGCATGTTAGCCCTCACTCACCAGCTGATTTTCCCATGCCAAATTCAGGCACATGCATAAACAATTATGCAATTATGAGCCAGCCATCATTTTGGTATGAATTCAAACTGGATGTTGTCATCAGTTGAACACTGTTTACCGCACAGTATGTGAATATTTGAGGAGGGTTATTTATCTATTCTGTTATTTCTCTATGCTGTTTATCAGATTGTGATTTTTGGTAAGTAGATATTCAACGTAATTGATCATGATAATCATAATATTAATATATTAATGGCTGGCTTACTGTATTAGCAAGTGCTGACTGTGTGTCCTCTACATTCTCAGATGAGGCTTCTCCATTATAGTTGAAAGATGCTGTGATCCCTGTTTTCTGTATTTAGTCATATAATATAGAGGGTTGAAGTCTTGGGTGGAGCATATGAAATCTCTACAGTCTCACATTACACCATCCCACATTATCCATGAAGCTCGGTCACAAGGTGTCTGTGTCCTCCGATCTCCAGTCAGTGGTGCGAATGACTGAATGTGTTGTGTGTTATGCTGGGCTTGGTTTTGTTCCTGTTGACCTTGTATTGTCATCGTGGCATTGGAGGTCAGCAATGACTGAAACTCACTGAGAGTGCTTGCACTAGAGACTCTGTCCGACATTAGATTTACTGAAAGGCTCCAGGGGAGTGTGGGTAAATTATATATAAATTGGAGTCCTGTGCGCTGACAGAAAGAGTACAGTGTCAGTGGCAGCTCAAACAGAACATGCATAATGACATGCCCTGACGCAAAATTGGCATAAATTACAATGCAATCTCAGTCCTCCTGATTTCTAAGAATGCATACTGAAGCTTTTCTTTATACGATTATTTGCATTTTTTTGCAGTACTTTAGATATATGTCCTTCATAATCTTTTAGAATTTTGATTGAAAGTTTGTCCTTGCTACAGGGTTAATTTGCTTAATTAATATACACAAAATAATAGATTAAAAATTAATTGACAAAGCACAATGGAGCATTAATATAACCTCTTAAAACTACTAAAAACTATTTTTTGTATTGCCTTAGGTCAGTACATCAGTGTGATGGTCTCTCCAAGTACGTGTCTGTTTTTCTCATATGCTATACGAGATGCATGAAATTCACATTACTTGTTAAACAATGATTTAATTCATTCAACATGTGGATTGCCATTAGGCACTATCATAATTATATGCATTTCTCTCTCTCTCTCTCTCTCTCTTTACACCATGGTCTCTATACTTGTTCTCCAGCAATTAAAATTAAAAGTGCACAGGCCATGATCTCTTAGTAATAAGTGAGATTTTCCCCAGAGGGTCTGAAAACTCTCACACACATCCAGAGATGAGGACACTACCACCTGCTGTATCAGTCCGCTTCTGCTCCAGGACACACCTGAGGCAAAGTGTTGCATCAAACACACACTTGCACTGACAGTACCTAGAAGGTGTTGTCATTTAAAAATCCCTGTGTCATGACTACCCCAGGGAGATTAATAGAACAGTTGGTTATATTTAGCCAGAGAGTTGCATAGTGGAGCTTCATAATGAAGGCTTAGCTGGCTCACTCAGTTGCTCCTGTCAGCTACTGTGGTGACGCTCTAAAGGCCCAGTGTCTAGTTGATTTGGTGGCTTTGTTCAATATGAACGACCCTGTCACACACTCAATTATTTGATTCATATGATGTGTCAGAGCTCGCCTGTACCAGCACAAGGCAGTTTTGCTGCATTTGTTTTGCTGGGTTTGTCCAACTGTTACTGGTGATCAAAACGGCGTTTGAAACCTGGAACAGTGAAGCTACTAAATAGAGCTTCTTTAAAACAACCTATTACCAGACCAGTCCATTTTTTATTTGACAGTTCTGCCTTGCTCCATTTCATACATCCCTTCTAGCTCTGAACAACACTAATATGATTATTATAATTCTGAGTAGACCATGGAATTACTAATAGTCTAATGTCTGTTGTGCCCTCAATCCCATGATGTAATTGAATATTTTCATGGACGTTTCCCATTCTTATTTCGCCAGCCACTGTGTCATGTAATTGCTTTCGGATTATAAATCTGATGGGTTTAAGCTTCCAAATGGCATCCAAGGTTATCATCAGGATATCAGATATAGTATTGTACTTGGTAATGCACTGGTAATTACAATGTCAAGAGCAGAAATACCACTTCAGGATGCATGCAGGATTCTGGTAGTCACCCCATCTGCACAAGCAAGGTGACTTCATGTCTGAATTATGGAAAGTCGTAACTTTGGGCGCCGAGGGAATTTTGCTGTTTATAGCATTCAGTTTCTGTTTACCCTGAAAGGAGAGCCAACTGAAAGCATATATGGTTCTCATATGCTGATTGAGCCTCACGGTTGACTCACTCATTTCAGGTGGACACTATTCAAAGGAGAGCGGCCGTGGCGGAGGGCACGACCTTCACAACTTCATCTCGTCTGGCTTCGTGACTCTGGGGAGAGGCCATGCAAAAGGTAATGCTGTGCTTTCTTGTAAAAAAAAATGGGAAGTCTCCAACCATATGCAATATATTACGAGGGATATTTGGGCTTTTTAATGCTTACTGGAGTGTAGTGCACTCATTAACAGAGAAGTGCTATTAGCCTAACTCTTATAACTCTTATAATCAGCACAACTGAATGATGCCTGCGGATCAAGTGCTTTTTCCTTAACACTATGCACGTGTTTGTGGCAAACACTTAACTGTATTACCTTCTAGTTAAAAAGCAGGTAAGATAACACATGCTAAGTTCATTTTATTATCTAACCTCAATCTTGAAGATTTAACCCCAGTGAGCTAATATATTGTGGCTTACAACCTAATGCTAGCATATGATATTCATGATGATTTCCTGTGAATTTGGTATTTACACACTGATGCTTTCTCCGTAAGGGATAACTCTAGTGTCTAGTCATGTCTTCTGACATACGGCTTGCTCATTTCCAGATCACTCACATATTAGAATACTGGAGATTAATATGCTTTTATTCTACTGTGTGTAGACCTTGTGCATTATTATAGTGGTGTATTTTTTTAAGTTTCTCTAATGGACAGTGAATAATTGGTGAACAGAAGATGTGTCTGACATGTAAGCAAACATATAGCATCACATTAATAAAACTAGATTGGCTTTAATCGCACAGAATGACAAACATGTCATTGATGTATATTTTTTGCTGGAGAGATTCACTTTTAGGCATCACCAGTGTAGTGCTTCCTTTGCCATAAAGCATTATAGCGAGGCTGGGCTTCTCTGAGTACTATCCATTGCCTACATAAATCAAGAGCTACCCTAGAAATAAAGCATCATAGATCATGCATCCATGTGAGCCAGAGGAGAAAGGAAGGCGTGAGCTGCATCACAGCCAGTCTCCATTAGGTACCATTTATCTGCCTGCATTTTTTTGCTACTACAAAGCAATGAGATGAAATCCATTTCTTTTTGTTTGGTGTGACTCATTCCCCCCACCACTCTACCCGGGTGGTTTGTTTTGCTTTTCGTATATTTAAGTGCCCTTTTTGCAGAGGCCTATTCACCCGTGTGCCGCCACGACAGAAGTGCTAGTTATTTTTAGAGATGCTTGATGAAATATGAGTAGTCAAGGTATTGGTGTATTTCCAGACTATATGTTTTAAGACATGAGCAAAATCACCACTCTCCTATTAAAGTAGTGCTACAGGCTGTGCAGCTTTCAAAATGTATTTTTTTTTTTACTCCATTGGAAAAACGTTCTTTTTTGGTCCATCCTATAAAGGTCAGCTTTGTCTCAGTGCATAATGCAAAATCATTTAGACGGAGCTGAAACCCTCGAACATCAGAACGAACATTCTTTTTTTTCTTCTGTTATGTTACCTCTCAGATTGTTCGTTTGCTTTACAATATCCATTTTTTGAGCAAAATCACAACAGTGTTTTGTACATGAGAATTAGACCCAACAGAGAGTCCCAAATAGCTCCACTGCTGTTGTTAATGAAAGTGGACTTTTGGTGCAGTGGCATCCACCTTGTTAAATCAGACTTGTTTTCCTTCTTGACATCCTCCTCTCCCCCTGTCTTTTCCTCTTATGGACATTAGACAACGTCTTGTCATCCTGCCTCCAGGCTGTCTGACACATTGCTACTTCCATTCTTTAAGTGGAAACCAGTCGAGATCAAAGCAAACTAAACCTATCGATTACAGACTTTTTTGTGTTTTGGCTTTTACACACTGAAAATCCTTCTGATGCAAGAATCAAGGGAAACAGGCAACTAAGAGATTGTTTCTATTTATCTTTTCTTAAGCGAAAGGGCAGTCAAGCATGTAAATTAAAGCTTGTACCATGTGCACAAGGGAGTTTTTTGGTGAAGCTTAGTATTAAATAATTAGCAGTTTGTTTTGGTGCCTAATTATAGCCAAAGACTTTGTTGTTTGTTGCTCCCAAGTAGAAAGCTGGGAATGTCAGAACAAGGGCAAAATGAGCACCATGTTAGCTGCATGCTGCACATATGGTTACTAACAGTGCACAGACCTCCAAGAAGTATACTTTTCCTTCCATTTGACCTAAAATGCTGTGCTCTTTTTAAGAATTTATCCAAACTCTGAATGCTTTCAAACTCAGAGTGTTCTCACCGTTGGATCAAAACATTCTGCTAGGAGTTTTAAAAGAAGAAATCAGCAAATGAGGCTTCTGAAGATTGCTGATGTGTTTGAATCTCAAAAGAATTACCTGGTGTGCCACCAAAGAAGCACCCTGTTTGAATTTTACCACAAACACAGTGAGCTAGTAATTATTATTCATTAAACCAGCATGTAGAAAAATAATGCTCTTAAATCTAATGTTTCACTAGCTGTTAAGACGTAGTGTTCTGATGCGTCATTCAGGGGCAGGAGGAAAAGGATGTGATTGGCTTGTCAGACTCTGACCTTTGCTTCTGCTTTGTGAATACAGAATAGCTCCCTGAAGAAAGCTGTTCATTCTTTTCAAGTACTCTTATCAACATTCGGTTGCTTATTCAGTCTCACTTTCAATAGACTCCAACCCCATCCGTCAGCTCATGCAATCAAACGGTTCCATCAGCTCATGCAGCAAGGCGAGGGATGAGAATGCAGCAGCACGTTCTTATGGGATCTCCTTTGTCTTGTGCTGGCCTGAAAAAGTGGTCCAGGGGATACTAGGCCTGGAGAATCACTCTCCATCCTGAACAGAATTCCCCTAAGCTGTGCACACACTGGTAGAATTTAATGAGGAGCAGCCATCTGTTCAGTGTGCTTTTAGAGGAAACTTGCTCCAGCGCTTCCTAATTCCACTTTCACGAAAGTAGTGAAGCGCCACATTTTAGCCATCCATAAATGTCCACATGCACCTCCATCTCTGTCGCGTTCCTCCACTGTTTGAGAAAACACAATCTTCTGAAATATCTGCTCTGGTAATGAAAAGGAACTTCAGCTGACTCAGATAAAGTGGGTTGTCTGAGAAGAGCTGAGAATTGAGAATTACTGTTTATATGCCTTAAAAGTGTTTTAAAAGTTTGGAGTATTTGCTCTTTACAATCTTTGAAATATTCTCAGTAAAAACAAGTCTGCTATAGCCTTTGGTTTGAATAAAACATGCACATTTGCTTAAATATCAAAGATATCTATTGATAACTTGCGTCATTGTAATAGATACGTGCATTAATTTATTAGTGGGTACAATGAAAGATTATACATTGAAACATTGAATAGTTGCTTTAGAAAATGCTTCACTTCTGGTTTGACATGCACACAAAATACTGAAGCTTGGATCTTTTTACTTTCTTGATTGTTTTTAATAACCGTGGACAGTATTTGATTACATGCATTGCCTTGAAGGACATGAGTGACACTCAGAATAAGTGGTAGCTTGAGATGTTTAATGAATTTAATTGATATATTCATGATTGGGAAGTCAACAACACACACTACCTTGTTCCGAATGTAGGATATAAAATGGGTTGATGCATGATTGAAGTTTATCTTATGGAAATATGTGGCGCCATTCAGTTTCACAGCCACAATGGTGCGTGACTTCCCAGTGGGATCTGTTACCATTCAATAAGATTATTTTTATTCAAGAGGAGTAGATGAGTGGATTACCTGTCCACACTTGAAAATAGATGACTGTTTGCTATTGGCTAAGATGTTGGTTTGTTTGAATGGATTTTATAATTTATACTTCAGAGTGTACAAGTGAAGTGTGCACAGATGATTTACAGCAGTTCAACAGTGATCTTATTCCTTATTCATTCTGTCTGATTTTATGAAACTATGAGTGGTTTTATCTTCGTCACTCACATGTTCCTTCAGAGAGATATATACTCACCATCCACTTTAATAGGAACAAATGCACATCTGCTCATTTATGCAGTTATCCAATCAGCCAATCATGTGGCAGCAGCACAATGCATGAAGTCATGCAGATACAGGTCAAGAGCTTCAGGTAATGTTCACAATAAACATCAGAATGGGGGAAAAACTGTGATCTCTGTGACTTTACGTGTGCCATGGTTGTTGGTGCCAAATGGGCTGGTTTGAGTATTTCAGAAACTGCTGATCTCCTGGGATTTTCACACAAAACAGTCTCTAGGATTTACACAGAATGGTGCAAAAAAAAAAAAAAAAAAAAAAATACATCCTGTGAGCGAGTCTGCAGGCTGAAACACCTTGCTGTTGAGAGAGATCAGAGGAGAATGACCAGACTGGTCTGAGCTGACAGGAAGTCTACAATAACTCAAATAAGCACTCTTTACAGACCTTGCGGTACATGGGCTACAACAGCAGAAGACTACATCAGGTTCCACTCCTGTCTGCCAAGAACAAGAATCTGAGGCTATCATGGGCACAGACCCACCAAACCTGGACAGCTGAATATTGGGAAAAGCCAGGCGATTTTTTTCCCCCTAATCTTCGACTGTCTAGTTCTGGTGAGGCTGTGCCCATGATAGACTTGGGCAACAGGAGTGGAACCCAATGTGGGAACCCAATGTGGGCTGCTGTTGTAGCCCATCCACCTCAGGACATATTTTGTGCCTGCTGAGATGCTTTTCTGCTCACCTTGTGAAGAGTGGTTATATGAATTAATATATCCTTCTTGGCAGCTCTACCCAGTCTGACCTCTCTTATCAGCAAGGTGTTTCCACCCATAGAACTGTCGCTCACTCAATGTTATTTGTTTTTCACACCATTTTATGTAAACTCTAGAGACTGTTGTGTGTGAAAATTCCAGGAGACCAGCAGTTTCTGAAATACTCAAACCAGCCCATCTGGCAGCAACAACCATGCCACAGTTAAAGTCACAGAGATCACACTTTTTCCCCATTCTGATGTTTGATGTGAGCATTAACTGAAGCTCTTGACCTGAATGTACATGATTTTTAGTATTGTGCTGCTGCCACATGATTGGCTGACTAGATAACTACATAAACGAGCAGGTGTACGGGTGTTCCTGATAAAGTGGATGGTGAGTGTATGTGTGTGTTTTGGTTGGCGATGAGATTGGAGCTGGTGATTATCATCTGTGGGCAGGTGACTTGGCTGGGCTGTCAGAATCCTTACCAGAAAATTCATTATGCTGACAGCAAACAGGAAATGCCTCCCGCTGTGCCCATAAACAGCTAAGTCTCTAAATGTCAGCTCAGTCGTCCTCTGGCTCGTCTGGTCCAGCTGTCTCACTCAATACCCCCCGTGTGCTGAGAGCCCTGTCTCCAAACCATGGAGGGAAATGCTAGTGAAGTCACTTCCAATATCTACATAACATTGCCTCACTGCTACTGTTTCCAGCTCTTACAGGGCACAGCCTCCATTAAACGCTCATGCTAGATGATATACAGTATATGTAAATGCATATAGTTGTTAAGAAAGAGGTGTTATATAGTCTGCTTTTGAACTACAAATATACATGTCAGTTTTCTAGTGCTCTGTAGTGTCAAAACTTCTTTCAAGTTATAGTACACTTCTCTGTATCGTGACTTGGATTTGATCAATTCTAGGTCCTCTGAGTTTGATCATAAGGCCACTTTAGAGGTGGCATTTGCTGAACTGCTTGCTGAGCCTTGAAATCCCCAAAAGCTAGTGGTAATGTACTGTGGAATGGGTGTGGAAAAGGGGGAAAAAAATCCCAATAACAAGCTCTGTATAGGCCAATAGGAGTGGACATAGAGGGTATACCAGAGGCTGAAAATTGACTTCCATTCATTCCAGCTCCTTTTATCACATGTGGAAGGATTTGCTGCTCATTTCTGGTTGAGACAGAAAGTAAAAATTACCTCACTGCCCACTTGTAGTATGATGAGTGCAAAATGTTCGAAACCAATAACAAGTCTCACAGGAAATGGGCTGACACACTGTTTCACTCCAGGTTCATGTTCTTACTTTGATTTGCTTGCCTGGATTTTTCTCGCCTTCTTTATGGTGTTGGGTTTCTTATATTCTTGTGGATATAAAATGGTTTGCAGTCCACAAGCTTGGACGTGCCTGTGGAAGAACAGCAACAGTGATTTTATGCTCTGTTTAACATTGAAATTGAGTTTGTGTACTATTAATGTGTGAGTAATTTCGAGACATTTTTTTCCCACTGTTTTGAACCCAACATCCAAAGTTCACAACTAGACACTTGAAAAAGTTTTTTTTTTTTTTTTTCTGAAAAAGAGTGAAGTGTATTTGTGGACAAAAAATTGGGAACCTTAAAATGCGTGCACCGGTTAATGTGCGGCATCAATCAGTGCATTTTCTCCCAAATGGGGAGGCAACGTTTTATCAGAGTCCATTAAAGTAAGTGCAGATATGTCATGCAGCAGTTGAAACATAAAGAGCTTTTCATGCTAATTTCCTTCATGTACACTTGTTATATATTGCCATTATGAATCTGTAGATGATGTATTTTTGTAACTGAGTAAGAACATCCACTGGACCCCTCATCAACACTCTTATTATTCTCATTATTGCCACTTTTCTATGAGGTACTATTTATATGCACGGTTGGTTTAATTGGTATACATAAATTTCAGTTTATTATTAACCCAAAAGAAAATGAATATATAATAAAACAGTTTCTATAGTGTTACATAATATGTAATATTCATATGAATGAGTTTTCTCATCGGATTATTATTCAATATTCATGTAGATAATAGAGGTTATACAAATAATGAGCAGTGGTGCTCTGAAACACCTCAGAGGGAAAATAATAATTTTCTCATAATTTCTCCACCTCAGCTGGTTCATCTTTTATACATTTCATAATTATATGTGCTGTATTTATTACTAAAACTCTGACACAGTATGACTAATTTGCTTGGTGTTTATTGAGTGTTTTGCGTATTTTGTTTGAAATTAGTGTGTGACTTCACTCTGAATGTCGCCCCCTGAGGTTTGTAGCACTGTTCCTAGGATCAGACTGGAGTTCGAGAAGTCTCAGGTACTCACCTCTCACTTTCAGTGTGAGATGTGTAATTAGCAGTTTTTGGGCTTGATCGGCAGTTGAACCTGTGGTTTAGTATTTAACGGTAAAGGCTAGGTGTAGCAAAGAGAAAGCAGGTGCTGAATAAACTCTCAGCAAAAGACATTACCCAGAATGGCTTAGATTGGGAAGGAAAATGAACTTGTGAACACTTTACAAACATCCTTTTTGACTCCTTGATAAATGCATCTGACGACGAAAAAGATGCAGGAACCCTGGAATTTGCTTTTTGTTATAAACTACATTTCTATCATTCATATGTGCTTTTTAATGGCTGCTCAGGCCAGTATTACTGTAACAGATCCATTTTTATTAAATTGCATTGAAGCGAATTCATCTTCCTGGTGGTATTATGTGTAACAAAGCCGTGATTTAATGAACCCAGTGTGGCCTGATGTACAAGGTGACCTTTACATAGTTAAAACTTGAGTGATAGAGATTAACCATGGAATAATAACCATGGACCTGATAAACGAAAGGAGGCAAATCTGAATCATCCTAATTCCCAAGAGTATTTCCTTGACCTTATGTTATGTTCACCACATGTGAGGCAATCTCTAGTTTTCATTTGTGATCTATTATTCATATGGAAGCGGCAGGAAAGAAGACAGAAGGCACATCGCTGTTATTCCTCCATCTCTTCTTCTCTCCCCTGTTTCACTCTCAGGCACTATTGTATGGGTGCACAAATGGAACAATCGCTTTGTTGTGTGTGTGAAATTTGCCGTTCTGTCTGGAATGGAAACTAGACTTGTCATTTCAGGCAAAACCTTCTCAGAGTCAGATGGAGTTTTTGTACAAGAGACATTGTGCGGGTATCAAATTAGAATGTAACAGCTCAGTGACGGCTAGTCAGGGTATTGAATGGGAGTGTTGAATCACCATTACTATTATGAAACCATTAGGATTTAACCAACAAGGAGTATCATTGGACAGATATAAGCATAAAACAGATACACATGCTCAATGAAAGTCAGATAGGCAGCACCATCCGTGCGGCCTAATGTTGTGTTTCAGGTCCATAATCATGCCCTTACCATTAGCTAGCTCTTTCAAACCAAGGGACAGATAATGTACAGTTCAGACACTTGTCCCTTTGAGTAACTTGTACTTTGACTGGATTTAATCTATTTACTTACAGTATCTACGCCAAAGCCATTTTTTTAAAAAAAAAGAAAAATTAATTATCAAGAAAGTAATCCACCCGTTTATCTTTATTTCACTTGCTATTATATTTCACGTGCATCTTCTCATTCACTGCTGATGACAGTGATGGATGTGACAGCTCCATTACTCTCCCCAATGGACTATAAATCTAAAGGGGTTTCACCAAGTGTAAACACAACAGTCATAACAGGCCGTGTGAATCTGCAGTCTGGGCTAGGAAGCCCAGCTTCTACTTCATACATGTGTTTTTTCTTAGAACCATTGGTGGTGCAGTGCTTTTGACCACCAAAGTAAAAAAAAAAAACCTACCTCAAGCCATTTAATCGTAAATACAATGATGTGGATGGAAAAAAATTTATTCTTATATTTACTTCTTCATTTTTTTCTTGAGAGTGGGAGGGATTAGCCCATAAATCCCATTTATACCAGTCATCCACACAACAGCTTCAAGTAAATACAAATCCATTCTGCAAAGTTTAGAAGATGATAGTGAGGTGGGAGTTACAAAGACCATCTCTGCTCTTGCATTTAGTGTTTTTTTTCCCAAGGCACTGTGCATTCCCATAGCTTTTAGTGTGAACTTGACTTGATCGCACTCCTCCTGAATGCCAAGGCTACACGCTGTCGTGTCTGTAATGTTTGCTGCCTTTGACTCAGCAATGTTAGATATGGCTTCACTGTGCATGCAGGCAGGGCACTAATCAGTTTTTACATTCCCCAGCTATGACTATTAAATGTTGAGCCTCACTATAGCCCTATCTGGATGGGATTAATTTTACATGGGGTCCTGGGGTAATTTCCTATTTCACAGGTGCTAATCTTTGACTTTATTTCTGTCCAGATCGGTCATGTCAGTGTTTTTCTCAGGGCCTTCTCTGAGAAAATTACAGGCTGAATTACCTACTTTTTTTTTTTTTTTTTTTTTTTTTTTTTTTTTTTTTTTTTTTTTTTTTTTTACCAAAACAGCAGTCGTCTGATAATTTTAGTCCCATCCGGAAACATGTTTGTTATTTGCTATGCAGATGTCACCTCGTGTTGGAAAAAAAAAAAGACGTTCGACTGCTGCTACTTAGAATTTAGTCTCATAGTGCGTGTATCAGTGACTCTCCCCAGATCTTAAACACTTCCCGAGCTGCTAAACGAAAAATGGATGCTTCTGGTATACTTTGTGATTATTGTTTTATTGTATTATCAAATTGTTGCTGGAATTTGGTTCGCCCCAAACTGAAATAAGAGCCAGCATCTCTACTCCATCTACTCCAGTGCCTCTTCGACTGCTTGGATGCCATGTTGTGAATGGAATGTGATCATATGACTGCAAACATTCGGTTTCATAGAAAACACAACCCGCTTTAAACTCGCTCCTCCTGTGGTCATTTCATTGCTGTCCAGATGCAAGAGTTTTATCACTGTAAGAAGTGTAAAAAAAAACGGATTACTGATGTCCCTCTCATAAACTTATCCAATCCAAAAAGGGGTTATGTGTGACATATGGTTTGTTTTGTCTGTTCTGTTATTGCATCTTTAACGGTTCTGTAAAAAGCAGGAAGGTCAGTGATGGGGAACAGCCTAGCTGGGGCACTTAGTTTCTGTTATACCTGACTGAAGCAGGCTGTGAGTAATTGCCTCATTACAGTTCACATTGGCTGCCATTTTGGAATTACACCAAATCTTTAAAAGATCTGGGAAGGACATATGCACCCTGGGGTAAAAAAAAATCTTTAAATATATAAATAAAGAGTTTTAACTGTGACAAATTAGAAATTTGATATGCGGTACAGACATAATACAACATATCCCATTAGATGTATCTCCAGACTAATGGGCTTCAAGCAGCTCTTGCAGCTCTGACTAACTTGCCAAATGCCCTTGGAGGCTACAGGTGTTTTTCTTCCTGTGTCACATTGATTTGATGTGCTTGTTACATAATTGACAGCCTTTTTCAGTGGTAATAAATGCTGCAAGATCCAATTAGTGTGTATATTGAGGAGGGGGTGGTGGATAGAGCGAGTCTGCTGATCTGACTCTTGCTGGGAGCCTGTTACATTTATGCACGATAATGGAAGGATATGTTTGTGTGTTAATAAAATGAAGGAAATTAATAGACAGTTTTAATGTTTGTGCTATTGATTTGACAAAAAAAAAAAAAAAAAAACAGCCCACAGATTGATAACACGAACAAGAAGAGGAAGAGACAGCAATAATTCTGATGTAATCTCACTTCATATTGCTGTAATGTTATTTTATAGGATAAGCTGGAGCTGCAGATGGCCAAATCACTCTATGGTCTTTACAAATGTTGCTTTTATTTTATAGACAAAGATTGATTATTGCAGACATATTCAGAGCAATGAGGCACAAAATTGAGCATGTTTAGTGGATTTCTGGAACATATATGAATATTGAAAAGATAAACAGTTATAAGACATATGTTTTCACAATAGTATTCTCTTGGTTCTGTACATGGAGTGATGACTGCACTTTTCTTAAGAAACCCAGAATTTTAATGCTGACAGTAAGAGGTAGGTAGATGTTAACATAAAAGCTGTCAGAATGCATATACCGACACGCTGTGTTGGGACGCTCTCTATGGATTGGTAATGGAAGAAAGAGGAAAGAGAGAGACTCTGAGAGAGAAACCCCGCCGGTCACTATGTATAGCTGAAAAAGCTTTGTGCTGAGGCTTAAATGCACATCTCAAAGGTAGCAATTTGCTATTGTATCAAGTCCGAAGGGGAATGTGGATGACTGTGAATAACAGTCTGTCTTTCATAAAGTTTTTTTTTTTTTTATCCGAGATTAGTTTTATATGCAAAAAGAAAAAGCGAAAGCAGTTTGCGTCAGAGATGAATGTGATTCTCAGCATTGTTCAGACTTTCCATTGCTAAGTGCACGCCCCTTGTGTGAAATATGGCCTCCAGGAAGACATGAATACGGTAAAAGTAAAGTTTTCTCTTATTTGTGTTCTGATCTTTTGAACTGAACTTTTATTACTGCAGAATGGAAGCTGTTTCAGAAACTTGTGCTGCCTATAGGAGGACACACTCAGCTTTTTCTCTTAAAAGCAGTAACCCTGGAGGCCGAGTTCAGCCGAGGCACAGAGAAGAAAGATTGTCTCTGCCACAGTGACACTTTCACTCTCTGCTCCACAGCTGCTGCTTAAGCTCGGTTCCAGCCTTTGCACATTGACCAGCATGGATGTATTCAGACCACTGATTCACAACCGTGAGCTTGTATTGTGATTTTTTTTTTTTCTTGTAGCAGGCGTAATAGATAGTCTGTTCTTGTCAGCAGAAAGAGACTATTTATTATTATCTCTTGCTGTCATACTCACAGCAAAGGAATGACTTTGCATTTTGAGCTTTTGAGGCTCTCTGCATGTCTGCATTGTCACAACCTGGTACCATGTGAGCAGGGCTTTTTGAGTGCCTCTCCAATGTGCCGCATCTCAAAAGCACCATATTGATTTATTTCCTGTGAGAGCATTGTCGGCCGTCCCTGCTCTATTAATACCCTGTCTAGCTTGTTTAAACAACTTTGTAACCAGCAACAAACCCCCACTGCTGTCGGAGAGCACAGCTAAATCGTTCTTGCATGCAGCAAGCTGTTATTCCAATGCACCGGTATCGCCAACTCATTTCCATTTATCCTATGATAGAAGGTGTACTGAAGCCGCTGTATAATTTGCATCCACCGAGTTAAGGGGTGTGTAATGACACAGAGCTGTGCAGCGTAAGTTAACTTCATTCTATTCATCATCAGGACATGAAGCACAAAGAGGTATCTGCATAATGTTTGACTGCATCATGTTTCTCACGTCAGGTTTGAATCGCTAACGCTCCAAGAGCAGTCAACACCCCCTTTAGCGTTACCTGCTTAAGACAGAATGCGACAAGTGCAGTTATGTTCAGATGTAATGAGAATGGTATTAACCTTCTGATGAGCCACGTGGAGTGTAAGATCTTGCTGGTGCATGGTGACTGCTTTGTCAGCTATGTAAGAGAAATTCTATCTGCAGTGCTGCTTGATTCCTGTAAGAGATTCTGCAGTCTGGGCAAGCGTGAAAACAATTAATTAAACTTTGGGAAGTCAGGAAGGCAGTCATGCATCAGATATGAGGTGAGGGAGTCCTTGGAAAAGATTGTGATAGAATTGAACTGCTTTAAGCTATATTGCACATATCAAAAAGTTTGGAAATGCAGCTTCAATTAAACACTGTGTTGCACTCCAAATGTAAAAACTGCTTCCTTATGCTAAAGGTTTAGGCAAAAATTAAAGCTATTATTATTATTATTATTATTATTATTATTATTATTATTATACATTTTATTTATAGGCACCTTTCATGGCACTCAAGGACACCTTACAAAATCCATAAACAGGGTGAAACAATAACATTAAAATAAAATCACATAAAAGCCTGCCTAAAAAAATAAGTTTTAAGACGAGATTTAAAGACCGGAAGACTTGAACTATTGCGAACTTCAACAGGAAGTGAGTTCCAAAAAAGTGCAGAAGCCGATCTTAAAATGCGAGAAGGAGTGTGTATATGAAGAAGATCTAAGAGATATGAAGGAGCCAAATTGTTGAGTGCTTTGTAAGTTAAAAGTAAAATTTTAAAATTTTACACGGAATTTAACTGGGAGCCAATGCAAATTTTGTAAAACAGGAGAGATGTGTTCAGAGATGGAAGTTTTGGTAATAACTCGAGTGAACTTCAGTGAAAGGACAGGACGCAGACGATTGATATTCCTAATGTGGAAGAATGCAGAACGGGTAACACTGTTAATATGAGCTTCAAAAGACAAAGTTTTATCGAAGATGACACCCAAATTGTCTATTGGCAATTGTCTATTACCACAGAGGAAATGTTTGACTTATCTATTGTGGTTTTTGTACCAACGAGAAGAATTTCTGTTTTACTACTATTTAATTTGAGAGAATTACTTGAAAACCAAGTTTTTCATTCATCAAGGCACTCGACAAGAGCAGAAGGAGGAAACTTTGAGGAGGGTTTAGAAGACAGATAAAGGTGGGTGTCATCAGCATAACAGTGGAAATGAATACCATACTTCCTAAAAATGAGTGAGTCGGTAATAGGTCCAGTTGATACGTAGCAGATTTAGATTTTTTGTACAATGGAACATATTTCCTCAACTGTTGGAAGTTTAAAAGTAGAAAAAGTAGAAACAGACGATAACGGAGATGACACTGGGCTAGAATGAAATATGTTACAATCAGAGTTTGGTAGAACCAATTGCTGATGAATGAGTTCAATTTTCTTATTAAAAAAGAGCATGAATGCTTCAAACAGCTCAGTAGAGTGTATATGAGAGTTTGAAAAATCAGGTGGCTTTAAAATAGTGTTAACCACAGAGAAAAGAGATTTTGTGTTTCCCACACCAGACCCAATTAAACTAGCATAATAATGTGATTTCGCAGTGGAAAGTGCAGTCTTGTAAACTTTCATATGGTCAGCATACAGATCTTTATGAACTACGAGTCCAGTCTTGACATATAATCGTTCTAATCGACGACCCTTGGCTTTTAGCTGACGGAGTTCTGATGTAAACCAGGGTGCAGAGTTGACAAACGAAACAGTCCTGGTTTTCAATGGAGCACAATTGTCAAGGATCATTTGAAGATTATCATTGTAATGCGGGACTAAATCATCAAGAGTCCATGGATAGTCTTTACAGGGAAGTGTGGAAAAACATTCTGTGAGGATTGAGGCATCAATAGTCTTAATATTAGGAAAGGTAATAGTACGACTCAGATTAGGTATAGATACAGATAAACAGACATTAAAAGACACCAACAAGTGATCAGACAGTGATAAATCAGAGGTAGTGCAATTATCTGGAATCACACCTGAACAGCAGACCAAATCCAGAGTATGATCTTTTGAATCACACATTAATAAATTGCTGTAATCCAAAACTTTATTAGCTTCATTACTTCATTGCCAAGTCTCAGTTAGACAAAGAAAATCGAACTTACGATCAGACAGTAGGTCATACACGAAAGGACCTTTGTTGGAAAGTAATCGAATATTCCACAATCCGAATAAAAGATCGTTCTTACTAGTGTTAGTGGTAGTCGCCTTGGTTAGCTTTGCTAACACACTGTGATCAACAGTCCGAGTATGTTTCCTTGGAGGATGAGGGGTCGAAGACCAGAAGGATGGAATTGCACTCGCAGAGACAGTTTTAAAACTACGACGAGATCCATGATGGACATATTTACGGCGCGGTATAAAAGCAATATCCTGATCTAAATACAAAGCAGGCGGAGGGAAAACACGGGATGAAAAATTGAGCAGAGAATAATCCCCACAACTGCAATCATAAAGGCAGTTTGCCGATCATCATAACCGCAGCTGAGCAGGAGGTTAGAGGAGAAGTCCGACAGCCGAAACAGATTTCCAGATGAGCAGTAATCCAACAATGCCGGGAACAATCTCCAGATAGCAAGTAGCGGTAGACCAAAAAAAGAAAGCTGTATAATTTCCCCCTCATCCCAAACGTAGCTTCTTTAGTTTTGCACTGCAGCTACCATGATAACATTGTTAACAAATGGCCTCCACAGGGCCTCACACCTCCAGGGTTGGGGGTTCGATTCCCGCCTCTGCGCTATGTGCGCGGAGTATGCATGTTCTCTCCGGGCTTTGGGGGTTTCCTCCCCCAGTCCAGAGACAGGAGTTGTATGCTAATTGGCAGTTCCAAATTGTCTGTAGTGTGTGAATGGGTGTTAGAGTGTGTGTGATTGTGCCCTGCGATGGGTTGGCACCTCGTCCAGGGTATCCCCTGCCTTGTGCCCTGAGTTACCCTGCGACCCTCTGTAGGATAAGCAGTACAGAGAATGGATGGATGGATGGATGGATGGATGGACTCTTCCATAGGGGCATTTATACCAGCTGTTCAACAAAAGTTAATCTTCAGAAAGTCCTCATTGACAATTCCATTTCATATATTTTACATTCTGTTGAAATATTAAGTCCCTCTTTTGAGTGACCAATAATTTAAAAAATATTGTTATTTGACAGATACATTTGGTTGAGTTGCTCACCTTTCTAGATCATTCTCAATGCTCCATTTAGGTTCCATTTTTTTTGCACCTAGTGATCAAATAGGGGAACTGCAACTATTGTGAGATACATTGCAAAGACTGGAAGAGGGAAAGGGATATTATGCAGTGAATAATGTCCGTACATCAGAAATGCACGTGCACCACGGTGACCTTGTTTTCCACACAAAGGCAGAGAAAAAGAAGAAAAATGTGTCTCCCATTTCCAGTTGCCAAATGTTCCGGCTAGTTCATTTTGTTTTAGGCTATGTCGTTGTTAACGTCATCCTGCACCATCAGACTGAAACTATCATCCAATATTACTATTACATAGAGTGAAACTATGTTGTAAGGAAGAACGAAATTCAGCTTCAAGATGGTACTACTGCTACTGCTGTTGTTGACTATGCAGTGTGATTTTGCCAATTTTTATAGATAACAGCATGTTATAAAGTGTCATAAGCAAGTATGTTCAAGATGATTTAACCCCATGTCTCAACTTATTATTCTGTTATTCATGTTAAAGCATATTTTGAATTATTTAGTAAATAAACTGTAACTAATAGGTTACATACTTGTAGTTATGAGAATGAGGAATGCAAGCCTGGTTAACATCCGTATATGATTTGAATCAAGTGTGTGATCATTTAAATCTGCAATTGGCACGATGCTAAACTAGTGTACCTCACTTTTTTAGCACCACTAGCCTCATATCTCTTTTAAAAAGCAGCATCTGGGAAGTCCAGACTCCCTTTTATCCCACCTCTCAGCTAGAATAATCAACCAGTGATGGACAAATTGAGAGGCAGCTTTCTTATCAAAATCTGCAAAGAGTTTTAAAATTGCTTGTTGCTGCAGTATATTGCTGTAGGTCTGTGAGAGCTGTGATATGACAGAATATATGATTTAGAGGTTATTATAACATCAGATATGTATAGCTTTCCTTGCATCAGCTATATTTGTGGTACAAGCAGAGATTTGTCAGTTGCTCCAGAAATATAATGGTCTATGTCCAACTTATATTTCCATCTTGAGTATGAATATGTTTCTTGTTGTATATTTACTATAATTTGAATAATACATCATATTACTATCATATTCCTAAGTAGTATCAGTGTGTTTCATTTTCACTGCAATATATGAAGCATCAGGGTACGATTATTTGTTTTTTTGTTTTTTTTTTATACCACATTGCTTTTGAATTCTCAAATCTGATTGGTCAGAAGGACTTGATTCATTTTCTTCAACAGCAGCTCTGACAGTCGTTCTAGCTGCAAGACAAATCACAGATTTATATTAATGTGCTCATTCTACTATGTTAGCGTTTCTATAGTAACTACTTACACAGGGACTTGTATGGCGGACACACCACTTAATCTTAGCCTAATAACTAACAGATTAAAAATGTGTTGTTATTTAACACAGAAAAATGTCTAATCGTTCTCATGGCAAACCTTTCTGTATTGTTGGAAGGAGTCTCAGTTAGTCAGGGGTAAAACTGTTCCTTTAATTTTTCCACCATGGAACAGGCTAAGAATGTAGGATGATGCAGTTTGTGCATAAGACATTTTTCTGTTCTGTCTTAATAACTTCAATGGAAAGTGATGGACAGACTCCTTATATATATATATATATATATATATATATATATATATAATTTCTAATTTGCTCTGGTATAAGAAGAATGAACCACAGGATGTGCTGTTACAGGAAATCCATCAAGTCAGGCTGCATCACATGACCTCTTTGTTGACTATTTTCCTATGAAAACACTATGATTGATTTCATATTTCTTGATTCATTTTGCTTAAAAGAAAGATCTATTAGAATTAGAGCTCTGCCCTATAAGCTAATGTAATAAGGAATAATAAAAATCCTCTGATTAGTATTCAAGGAATTTGACAAGAAAAAAAAAATCAAGAAAAAAACATAGCCTGTTTTTATGGCAGTTTTTAAGTCAGAGGACTCACAGGTGGACAATCCTTTTTTAATGGATTGTTGATGATTTTGTGATTGATGATGTGAAATATCAGAAATATCAGAACATAGTAAAGCCACGAAGGCTGTTTTTTTACAACAAGGAGCTTGTGATGATGAACATATTCATATCTCCTCTCTTGATAATATTTTTACTAGCTTTCTAAAAGTTGTTTAATGGCTTTGCATACCTTATTTTCTGTGCTTGTTGTGTGTGTCTGTGTAAGTTCACATGGCTTTACGTTTTCAGTTGAACTCTGTAGGTGTTCATTCAACACTGGGGATTTTACTGTGTACTTGGAGGCTTTGATATAAATAGAGATTTCTAATTTGTATTCTGCTGTTTGATATTGATTATGGCATGCTCGACTGTATTCCCATTTCTTATCGTTGTTGCTCACAGACACAGTGTAAAGCTGTGTGAGCAATGACCAGGCCCTTTGAAAACAGCCTGAAAGGCAAGCACATAAGAAATGCATCATCTCCACAAAGCCCCAGCCATCAGCGTCTCCCTTTTATTTTGATTGATTACATGGCACATTTTTCAAATTGAGTGCAAGAATGTGTCACGAATGATGCGTTGTTTGCCAAAAGACTGACTATGATGCAGATATATTTCATGGATTTGTAGGTGTGCATAGAGTTGTGTTTGACTCCTTCACACATTTCAGAATGATTAAGAGTCAGTAAGAGAGAATTAAGAGTATTCCAAAACTCTAATTGGTGCCTTTATTCCTCGATCATACATCTTTCAGAGCGTGACCCGGAAATCGATTGAAGTCCTCCATCTTTAAGGGCATAGCAGTTCCTAAAATCTTCCAAAAAAAAAAAACCTAATTCAAATACATGATTCAATAATAAGAACCACAAAGACAAAATGAATCATCTTAATTAGGCTAAATAAACAATGGGTACAAAACAAGTGAGGCTTCAGTGAACAAGAGCGTCTCATTTGTGAAATATATTTGTTCTTGATTTCTCCTGTCCTTGTCTCCTTTCTGTATATCCTTTCCTCGCTTCCTGGAAGGGAGGAGCTAAGAAGCGAGGAAGGGAAGCAAGGAAACGAAACGAGGAGGTGCAATTAAAGAAATGAGAAGCACTATATGAATGAACAAAGCCCTCTTTTGATGGAATGATCTCCATATATCTCACTTTGCTCTTAGTGACTCACATT
Source organism: Pangasius djambal (assembly GCA_022985145.1). Classification (NCBI taxonomy): domain Eukaryota; kingdom Metazoa; phylum Chordata; class Actinopteri; order Siluriformes; family Pangasiidae; genus Pangasius; species Pangasius djambal. The sequence goes on along the minus strand of CM040986.1, from coordinate 8,928,597 downwards.
CATTCAATGGAAATGCTTGTCTCCATCAGATGAACAGAAATATAAAGAAAAATGGGACTGAAATAAAATTCCATTTGAAACGACTGTTACCAGTCATTAAATCTTAATGAGTCAAGGTGTCTCTGAATCTCTGAGCACACAAAGCACACAATATATATATTTGAGTATTTCCATGTGACAGTGACAATCCTTTAGCCTTCAGAAGATATATATATTAGGTTACACACATATATA
>CM040986.1:8897739-8928263 GCA_022985145.1 Pangasius djambal | reverse complement strand
TACAGACCTGGCAGCAGAATTATTGGAAAGCATTATAGGGATTGATCATCAGATTATTTTCAGTCCAGGCTCATCAGTCAATACTTTCAAGCATAAAAGAGTTTCTCTACATGAGATATTTTCACAAACCACAGCCTATGCAACATGCATTTATGTCTACAGCGTCCGAAGAGAAATAATGACAGGTTTTGTTCTTCTATTAAAAATTAAACAGTTATGCATTGCTCATGCACTTCATGCTTGAACGGCCACACCAGTGAATAACTGGCATGCATTTAAATCAGCATCTTAAACGCCAATGAGCATTTTCATTAACTTGCCAGTTCCTCTGCAAACAAAACCTCAACCTCCTCCACTTCAGAACAGTGAAGCATTAAAATTAAACAAAGTTTGACATCAGTAACCAAAAATCAGCGAATATCCAACTCCAATTTACAAGACTATCTTTAGTCTTATATGTACCATTATTTATAACTATAAATAAATTCATAAGTTGAAATATATTTCAAATACATGTTAAAGAAATACTCCAGGCTTTTCTAACCAGGCTTTTCCTGGCTTTTTTCCAGGCTTTTTTTCTACAGCATCTGTAAGATATTAGCAATTACCATGTACAAGAATTTTCAACACACTTCCTTGTTCTGAGAATGGAAAACATGTTTACTTGAAACTCACTCGTAATGGAAGTCTAAAAACACTGGGGGACTGGCAATAAATGTTTATGAGTAATATGTGTTTTTTTTAATAGAATTTCCTCATATGTTCTTTAGTCAAACATCAAATTTTAAATCTGTTTAATTTGTCCTTTCAGACACTACTTTTTCAGAGGGAAGAATTTGTGGTTATGTTTTACATATGCAGCTCATGCAAATCACAAAGGTTTCCATGCGATGACACATAGATAACATAAAGCCTTAGTGAAAGCTCAGGTCATCTGAATGACTCGCATGTAGTAGTTCAACAACTGCCCTTAGACTTCCATTATACGTAACTTTCTCAGTACTAGATGTGTGTTGTCTGTGGTTATGAATGCTAAAGTTTTGCTTTAAATTTAGGCAATACTTTAGCATTAAAAGTAGAACAGGAGGCATTTTTTTCATTTTGTATTTTTCTTTTTTACCAAATCAAATCTTTCACACACGCTAGCATGGTGACACGTTATTTATCTATGTACTAATGTTAAAATTGTCTACATTCTCAGAGCTTCATTGCACCACTCTCTTCTTTCGTTCTTCCTGATGTTAGCCTACTGCTAAATGCTTCTTATATTTTAACCAATTTAGAATGTCTGTGCCTTTGCGTGAATTGTTTTCAGTGTTTGTTCATCAACTGAAATGGTGAATAGACACTTGATGCATTTTAAGATTTACAATAATAGGCTAAATTTATTAATGATTCATTCAGTCACGTTCATTCAGTAACTACTTTATCCTGTTCAGGGTCATGGTTGATTTGGTGACGTGGTTTTGGTAACTGGAGAACTTGGATGAAATCCACACAAACACATGAACACATGAAATGATATATTAGCAACAATTATACTACTAAAATAAATATTTCTTAAGATCACCTTGGGATGAGACACAGGGTGGTGGAAGTGTAGATGTAGCAAATCATTATTATATTAGTATTAGATAATGTTGCTAGCCACTGCAATATAGATTGATGTGACCACCATTTTGGAGTGAGCCAGAAACAAAAAAGGCTCAGCTAAACAAAATAAACAAAGCTAAATCTCTCTTCTCTTGTCTGTGCACCAGGATTTGATCAGTTATGTCATGATTCTGTTACACAAGTCAGTTCAGAAAACAGAGACAAAATGAACAACAAGCATCAGGTTTGTGTGTTTGTGTTTTTTCCCCCTGACAAGTAGCAGGGCTTCTGCCTTTGCTATGGCTATGACTTTGAGCCATCTTTGAGATATTAGTGAATGTTCTACTTGAAACGTGCTTCAGTCCAAATAATGTGAGTTTTCTGCTTTCTTTTGCAGCTTGCTAAACTTTATTTTTTTTTACATAATTTTACAATTTCTTAAGAATTCACAATTCACAGAATTTTCCCATTGTTAGCTCGTTATTTTGGCTCTCAATTCTCACAGTGAATTGCAGTGGGTTCTGAAAAACATGAGTAATTCTGTGTGCTTGGGCCTGTAATGAGTAGATGTAAAATTAGTCCTGAAAGGGTTAAGATGATTAGCAGGTAGCAGGATTGCTACCAGATGACAGCTTGCTACTGCAGGCTTATTCTTTAATGTTATTCTTTTGCTTTTGGGTACACCTGAAATACTGAGTTCCTTTTAACTATGAATGTTGCAGTGTTGTTAGTGAAGATAAAAGCTGTTTCCCATCCATCCAACAACACTAATTGGCCATTTGCTATGCCAGCACTGACCTAGTTGTAATTGTGGTCAGTCATTTGTGTGCTGTTGGTTGCCTTGGTGCTCTTGTGGATGTTTGCAATGCAGGTATTGATTGACATGGTTCCTCTCAATTACCAGGGATGAAAAGATAATAGCATCATAACATGCACTCATAACATGAATCAATACCAAGTCTTAAACTGCACAGATGACGAAGTTCTTCAGTTTTCTCATGTTACATTAAAAGTTTCAGTGAATGCCATTTGATAATAGTTACCTCACAGTAAAAGGGGTGGGGGACTCATATGTCTGATTAAATGAACAGTATTCGGTCTACTATTGTGACAGTAAATCCAATCTTACTTCTTGAAAATCCATTTCAAACCTACAATGATTGTGCTAGTTTTGACTAAGACTTTGCTTGCGTCTTAATGTGATTTGAACAAAAATGCTTTTGGTTAAGGCTGAATAGACAGACAGCACACAGACAGCAGAAGTCACCAATGCATTTTCAGAGTATAACTCTAGTTTTCTAACTACTTATATAAACAGTATATGAGTGCTACAGTAACCTATTTGTGCACTTGCATACTAGCCTTTTGCCTACATGCATATTTGTCTGTTGCACTCTTGCTTGCTTGCACATTTTTCAATTTTGAGTACTTTCATACCAGCATATGTACATACTTGCCTACTTCCTCACTTACCTACTTATCTACTAGCCTACTTGCTTGCTAACCTAATTTTTTACTGGATCATTTACCTTCTAGTCTAATTGCCTTCTTGCAAACATATGCACATGCATACTAGCATATCCATGCACTTACTTGCGTAGTAGTCTGCTTATGCATTTGCATGCCTAGTCACATACTAGGTGATCTACTTATGCATGTGTATGCTAACCTAATATCATACTTGCTTCTTAGCCTGCTTGCATACTAGCATACTTGTTCACCTGCACACTAACCTAATTCCATTCTAGCCTAAATATGCACTTGCACACTACCCTACTTGCATGCTTGTCTACTAGCTAACTTATTCATTTGCATACTAGCATACGTATGCACTCATATACTAACGTGCTTGCATGCTAATCTACTTATGCACTTACATACTAGCCTATTGCATAATACATGCATACTAACATTATTGCATACTTTCTTTATACTAGCCTACTTATGCACTTGTATATACTAGCTTACTGAATACTAGCTTTTTTATGCACATGCATACTGGCCTAGTAGCATACTTACATGCTTGCTTAGTAGCATACTTGCACACCAGTTTACGTATGCACTTGCCTCCTAGTCTAATAGGCTAATTGCATAATAGTCTTAATGCAAGCTTGCATGCTAATGGTGAATGTGATTTCCACCTCTGTAACTAACACCACACACACACACACACACACACACACACACACACACACACACACACACACACATATAGACCCCATGGATATGCTTCAGGGACCCGACTTTGAGAAGCATTGCTTTATATGATTTGTATTCTACTGTAGTTTTCTTTATAAAATCATCAAACTGAGCTTTTCATCCTTATTGAATATTTAAATAAGTGGGACAGGATTTGACAGAATATTTGAAAAACAAAACAACCCATAGTTTCAGACAATCATACTTGCACTCAGTCTTATTTATGGACTTGCATACTAGCCTACTTGAGCACTTGTGTACTATCTTACTTGAGCACTTGTATACTAGCTGTCTCACCTGCTAGCTGACTTGCACATGTCTCCTAATGGGCCCATATTTGTTGGGGAATTTAATTCATTTGCTTGTTTGATGAAGCAGTAATTCCATTCATGAGCTCATGCAGTTTTTAAATTATCCATAGCTGAGTTATTCCAGTGGCTCTGTGCTCTTCACTTTCTTTTGCTATCATTATCTAAATGATTATTTTGACTCCTTTTTCAATTTCTTTTAGGTTAATAATCAGGGCTTTTATTCTGTGCAACATCTGCAAAGGCAGATGAATTTCATATTATGAATTTCACTGGTGATATGTCCTTAGTCAAACATTTCACACAGAGAAGAGTTGAAAGAATGTGTTTAAATGCTCTGTGCTTTGTTTTTTCTTTTTCTTTTTTTAAAATTACACTCATGTTCAGTTTCTGTTGAGTCACAATGCAGTAAGAGAGATTTGAGTGTCTGTCTAAAACACACATTATAGGAAATTGTGCAAGTGTTTGTCAGTGCCTCTTACTGCATAATAAGAAACATTGTTGTGGGACAGGTTTGGTAATTTTTTTTTTCAATTTCCACAGATTACAGGAGGTTGGTTGCAACAAAGCAACAGTGCATGAAGCAAAAATAAATATTTAACCTGCCCTTTTGTTTAAGAAAAGGCCAGGGGAGATTGAAAAATTGCACCTATCAATGAGGATGTCAGGCTTTGATTGCCCCCCTCTTTTGTGGAAACAACTTCTTCCATATTAATGGGCTCTTTTCTCTCAGAACATGGAGTAGCATGCTTATCCCTTGTGTTGAGTGCACCCAGCGGTTTTGTGTATGAGCATAGAGAAGCCATGTTAGACCGAGCCTCTGCTTAGTGACACTATTCTGTGTTGTTCCACCATAATGGCATCATATAATGATGAAGAACATTTAGACCTGCAGTTCCTTCTGGATCTAATTAAAGGGTAGAACAGGGGCACTGGAAATAGCAGCAGAAATCTGACTACTGCTACCGTTCTAGAGTGAAAATTGTGTTACATAACACACGTAAGTGTCTCTCATCGTTTAGTTTCAGCTTTTGGCGTGACAAAAAGTGAAAAATCTGACAATATCAACACTCTTTTAACCAACTGAGCTCTAAGTGCTACAGTTTGCAGTGCTTTATGATGATATTGTCAGCCTTTTCACGTTTTATGTTCACCTCTTTTTTCTGTATGAGAGTTAATCATAAAGGCTTTGGGACCATAAATCTTTCTTGTAGCTCATGGAGCTGGGATACGAGTGGAACAATGGCACAAATCAATGATTCCACAAGCATGTGTAAGATTGTCTTTTATCATACCCTCCATCGTTTTCTCCTGCCACCTAACTGCAGCCGCTCTCAGTAATGAGCTTGTCGACTGGTGATGAGGTATGAGTCTCAGAATTAAAATGACGCCTTCACTTTGATCCTGGAGCCCTATGTGCGGCATAGAAATAAAATCCGCCATCTCACGTTAAGAATCTCTGTTTCTGCTTTGCGCTTGTGCTTCGCTCTCACATAGCGTGCTTTGCATTTCTGCAGTCTTGCCAATTTGCTTCTATTTGCAAATGTATGGTGAAAGTTTCACCTAAAAATCACAAGGGAAGTTGATGGTCACCATAATCTCAAGCATTCTGGAGTGTAATGATTTATGGCAAGGTATAATACATAAAACAATTTTTTCCCCTTTACTCACATTAGAATAAAATATAACCTGTTGAAAGTAAACAAGAATTGTTTCTATTACTATTTTTTAATGTTAAAATAGAAAAACAAGGCAATATATTATTAAATATGTCATCCATTGGTATTCCACTGAGAATTAGTTTTAGTTTTTTTGGAGTATCACACCTAGACTTTGGATCTTCATATTATGATTTGGTAGGATTTTAACTATTTACTTAATAATAAACGTTTTTTCCCCCCTACAAAATTTAGTACCATTTGACTCAGTGTACAATCATGCAAGAGTAATGATTTATAATCCACGATCAGGTGACAGCCGGAAGAGGATGGGTTCCCTTTTGAGTCTGGTTTCGCTCTAGCTTACTTCCTCATGATGTCTCACTGTCACCTCTTGTTTCTCATTAGGGATCTACATCTACTTCTGGACTTCCGTACTGTAAATCTGGTTTGTGACAATCGCTCTTGTTAAAAATGCTCTACAAATACAATTGAATGAATTGAATTGACCTTATAAATCAAGACTACTCAAGATTATTAGGAAAGCCACCAAAGTCAAAGTCTGGCTTTAAGTCTTATGAACCAGTGTGTGAAATTCCTGTGTGTAAATTTACTTCTTGAGAAAAATGGCCGAGAAAAGGTCATTTTGAGAAAATGAATAATAAACAAAGCGTCAATGGCCGACAGTATCCCAGTAAATAGTTAGTAGGGCCTTTCGCACCGCTTTAGTTCCAGAACTAAATTTACAGTACTAGGAAGTGACGTAAGCCGGTCGACAGCGACGTCATTTGTGCGCGGCGTTCAACAACGGAAACAAAGAAGAACAACGTAAACAGCCGGAGGATGGAGGACGCTGTGATCGGAGCTGTGTTGCACTTCAGCGTCCGTCCATCTATCGCTGTTCTCCATACGTGCGAAATAAGTCGACACTACAGTATGTTTACACGGCGTTTTAAATCATGGCGGGTGACGGCGTTTCCGTACGCGTTTGGCCAATCAACGTCTGCTTACGTCACGGATAGTACCAGTTGTGCTGGTTAGACCCTGCTCCGGAGGAGGAGCTCATTTGGTTCTCGAAAAAGGCAGTCCGGTACTAAAATCACACCCAGTTCCGGAGGTGTGAAAACGCCAAAAAGTGGGTAGTTCCACAGTTAGTTCAGATACTATGAAAAGGTTCCCGCGGTGCGAAAGGCCCTAATCTTTCAGAATGAATCATTACATTATGTAATTGAGTACAAATTCTCTAAATGACAATGTTTTGGGAAAAGCTTTCTCTGCTATTTGGAGAGAATGGGGAAAAAATGTATGCTGAAATTTTATCCGCAAAATACATCAAAGTTTATGGTAAGTGTAGGCAGGGTGCTTCCTTTTTATACATTGTGAAGTATGAAGTTAATAATGGAACTTATCAAAAAAATCTGAAAATTTACATTTCAAAGCATACTCTGTTTTGCTTGTGGTGCCTGGCTTTAAAGCATTAAACCTACAGGTTCAAAGTGCCAACATTGCTGCTGCTTGTGTCTTTTTTTGCATTTGCATATTTACCACTAAGTGATATATTTTGATATCCACTAGGCAGATCTGTGTAATGAATCCAAAATGATTTTTGAAACAGACACACATTCAGTTAAGTTGCTTGAGTGAAAGAGCAAGTAAACAGATTGAAGAGGACTCAAGCTGTGCTTCTGTCTAATCACAGTGAGTCACTGGTGCATTTCAGTTTCCAAGTTCCAAGTCTATCAGAGCTTTGGCTTCCTCTGCAGTCAGGAATGAGCTGTTGTTCCCACAACTCTTACTTTACTGCGTATTACTTAGTTACCTGAGTGTGGGGAGGGTGACATTTAAACGCATCCTCCTCTGTCTCACATGTTTCTTATTATGCTGACATGATGATGGAGCAGGCACTTAGCAGCCTACCGCTCTCAGTGGGACGTCACGCCAGTCGTACGTACTTCAGTTCTCTCTCTCTCTCTCTCTCTCTCTCTCTCTCTCTCTCTCTCTCTCTCTCTCTCTCTCTCTCCAGACACTACCTGCCTCAGTCTGGCATTGCTACTTGATTTGATTTGTTAATATGCTAATGACAGTAAGTCTCAGTGCTTCAGAACAAAAGAGCCCCCATCGATCCTGCCACTGCTCAGGATGTTTAATTAATGTGAGTTATTACTGCGCCCATGTGCTTATCTCAGCAAATGTTGATTTTAGACTCTTAAAACTGTGATGGCAGAGACAAAGGAAGCTTAGAAAAAAAACAGACAGCCCTTTTTTTGAGACAGTAGGCAGCGGTCATATAGACTGTGAATGCTTAGACCAATCATCAGAGAAATGGATTGAAGGGGCTTTGTAGCTTAAATGGAGATGTAGATGTTTCAGATGTTAGATAAGAGTTGCCATTGAACTTCAGTCAAACTCAGAAAGGAAATGCTGCTTTCAGCTGGTTTCTCATTTCCTGCAGTCCTCAAAATACATGTAAAGTAAAATCAAACACAATTGTATGAGGATTCAGTACAGCTTTACTCAACCTGACCTTGGAGAAAAGGAACAGCGTCCTAGGGGTATAACAATACATTGTATTGTATTATATCATATCGTTTGATAATGGGCTCTCAATTTGATACATCAGCATCAAACACAATTGTATGAGGATTCAGTGCGGTTTTACTCCACCTGAACCTGGAGGAAAAGGAACAGAGTACTAGGGGTGTAACAATACAGTGTATAGTATTATATCATATCGTTTGACAAAGAGCTCTCAATTTGACACGTTAGCATATCGAACAATACATTGAACACACTGCATAATAAAGTAGGCTATTCATTGTAAAAACGACTTGTATTACTTGAGGTGTAATAAACATTAAAACTTAATCAAGGCCACACTGCCTCCTCTGACAAAGTAGCTTAATCTTTATTTTCAACCAGGAGAGGCTACAGGGGTTTTAAAAAGCATGCTTCTCCTGAACATGCTATTGTTTATAAGCTAATATACTAGCATACCTCATGTTAGAATACTAGCGTACTAGTCACCGCTAATATCTTTGCATAGACGGTGTGAGTGAAAATAGCAAGATATTATTTATCAAGATTCGGTCTCTCTCTCTCTCTGTCTCTCTCTCTGCTTCAGTCTGGATTAAATAAAATCCCTGTGGTGATTGGGAAGTTCATAACTGCAGATATGAAACCACTCAGTACAGTGGAGAATGCAGGATTCAAAAAATGTTTGAGCTACAGAGAGCTGTGTGACTTGAGACACACTCCGTGAGAATCACTAGCAGGGTTGCCAAATTGAGCTAGTTTTGAAAAATGGTTGAGAGTGGAGTTGGTGCAAAAGGTGGGGAAAAAAATTGCTTTTCCAACGTCTTTAAGTTACTTTCATGTTTTTATGCAGGATTTAAGATATAGCTGGAGTGGAAATTTTGCTGAGACCTGGCAACCCGGTACTTCTGTGAAAGCTTGTTTAATTAGCTATGTTTAATTTTGTGACATGCTAATGTACAGCATTTGTTTCAAAATATACTGCTAAGAGTCTGAATGGATCATGCAAACATTGTGTCATTATTAAGTCATTATTATTGTGCTTTTATAACTTTGAATATTTTAACTCATTTAAAATGGAAACCTAAGGCACATATTCAGGCTTTGGTTTTTTTGCTGCATCGAAAATGTATCATATTGAGACACCACCTTATCATATTGTATCAAAATTGAATTTTCTGTATCCTTAAACCCTTACAGAGTACCAAACTCACAGATTAAGAATATGAACACACTCGAGTGCTGGACCTCAGAATGGTGATCCAAATCTAACACTGTTGTGCCATGCTATTAGCGCGTACAGACTACTCTGACAGACTCCAATCATTTCATGAAGGGCATGCCGTTTAGCAGATGAGTTCATTCAGAGAGATAAATGCTCAAAACTCCAGGACCCGAACAGGATACAGCTGACTTAATAGATTCCCAGTGTGATTCTAACGTTTTCTCACCATCCATTTCTTTGCATTGACCCTCCAGATTATCCCCAGCAATAATACCTTTCTGGATTAACTTCATTTTAGTGATTTCATGAAAATGCACCACCTCAGCATGGATTGCTGGTATGATCGGCACAGAGGCTGAGCCCTTATAAGACTATTCACTCTGGACTGCAATCTAAATGAAAATCTTTGCTAGGATTGATTGAGATCAGGGCTGGAGTGCTCTCTGGGGATGCCTGGAGCCTGGTGACATCATGGCATCCAAATCAGCCAGTGAACCATCTATACTGGATCCCCTGCTATGAGCAGCATCCATTTTTGACGGATTTGGAGTTGATATCAGCTGACATGTTTGAATGATAGCGCAGAAGCTCAGCTGACTTTTGGTTGGGTGTAATGCTCGAGCTGTCATTCAGCTAGACCGTGGTTTTGGGATGCCATTGTGATTCTCGGATTAGCTGTATCCTGTGCAGAAATCGATGCCCCCGTTTCTCAGCCAGTGATGGCTATGCACTGGCGATGTTTAATTAATAGTAAGGGATCAAAGCGATGGGCTTTGGCTAGCCTGTAGTAATATCATGTTAGTGTTGCATCTTCACAGCCTTTCCTCTTCTCTCCTGATGTCTTTCACAACGAAGAACATTCACGCAGGTGCCTCTCGTCATTCCTGCTCTCTCTCTCTCTCTCTCTCTCTCTCTCTCTCTCTCTCTCTCTCTCTCTCTCTCTGTCTTTAAGCTGTCATGCACTTTAATTAGGAGACAGTACAGATTTCAGCCAGGCATGGACTGACATTTGAAGACCATGAACCATCTTTAGAGAGATGTAGTCATTTGGCACTTTCCCACTCAACAGCCTCCTACTCCTCAGATAAAATCAGAACTACGATAATAAAGTGATATGTGAGAAATGAGGCATGCTTGTGGGTTAATTAGGGTTTTCCTGGTGAAATCAGATGTGGGCAAGTTCAGGGTGCTACTTGTGAAATCTGATTTCGGTGCCTCTTCAGGTTTGAAGAGTCTCCTGGTGAAAAGTGACGTTAACTATTATCTTCTCCTCTCCTAACACCCACATTCACACATTATTTAAGAACACAATAAAAACCCTTTGGAAAGAGATTAATGTGACCCCATTAATCATTTGGCAGCATGATGACATTTTGACCATATGCTACAGGTTGTTAAATGTCCTGACTGACAAATGATCATCTGTGAACATTATATTATATCTTATTATACAGTGCTCTCCGAAAGGATTGGAACAGTAAGCCCAATTCTTTTGTTTTTGCTATACACGGAAGACATTTGTTTTTGTTCTGAATATTACATGATAGCTCAGAATTTCAGCTTTTATTTCCTGATATTTACATCTAGATATGTTAAACAAATTAGAACATTTTCAAGTGATCAAAAATATTGGGACATGTGACTGACAGGTGTTTCTTGTTGCCCAGGTGTGTTAATTTAAACAATTAATAGCTCTAAATGTCTACTCTTGTTATGAGCTCTGGGTTTAACCTGTGAAGACTGCATTTGTTGTTAAAAAAGATAAACCAACATGAACAGAGAGCTGTATATGGGAGAAAAGCAGGCCATTTTGAAGCTGGGAAAAGAGGGAAAATTAGTCAGAGACACTGTACAAACATTGAGCATAGCCAATACAACAATTTGAAATGTCCTGAAAAAGGAAAACAGCAGCAGTTGATGACAGTAACATTGTGAGAACTGTGAAGAAAAACCCAAAAACAACAGTTGGTGACATCACCAACAACCAAATGGCAGGAGTGAATGTATCACAGTCCACCATTCGAAGACTTTGAGAGCAGAAATATAGAGGCCATACCACAAGATGCAAAGCACTCATCAGCAGTAAAAATCAGAAGACCAGATTGGAATTCGCAAAGAAATACAGAGATGAACCACAAAAGTTCTGGAACCAAGATTAACCTCTACCAAAGTGATGGAAAGGCCAAAGCATGGAGAAAAAAAAGGATCTGCTCATGATCCAGGACATACGAGCTCATCGGTCAAGCACGGTGGAGGTAATATCATGGCTTAGGCTTGCATGGCTGCTTCTGGAATGGGCTCACTAATCTTTATTGATGATGTAACTCATAACAGTAGCAGCAGAATGAATTCAGAAGTCTACAGAAACTACAGAAGTCTACAGAAACTACAGAAGTCTACAGAAGTCTGTCTGCCAATTTACAGAGAAATCATCCACTTTATTTGGGAGGAACTTCATCATGTAGCAAGACACTGACCCAAAACACACTGCAAACACAACAAAGGACTTCATCGGGGAAGAAAGTGGAAGGTTTTAGACAGGTAATGTCAATCACCAGACCTTAATGCAGTTGAGCAGCATTTCACCTCCTGAAGAGAAGACTGAAGGGAGAAACCTCCAAAACAAGCAACAACTGAAAGAAGCTGTGGTATAAGCCTGGAAAAGCATCACAAAAGAAGAATGCAACAGTGTGGTGATGTCAGTTGGTCACCAGCTTGATGCAGTTATTGCAAGCAAGGGATATGCAACCAAATATTATGTGTTATTTACTTTAATTTACATTACGACTATCTGTTCTTAATCTTTTGCTTACATAAAAATTGGGTGTTCTGCCACTAAAGTTGCCATGTTCTAAGTTGTTTAACACATCTAGATGTAAATATGAGGAAATGAAAGCTGAAATTCTGTCTTTCATCTCATATTCATCTTTTGATCTCAAACCCAAATCTCTTCGTTGTAGAGCAAAATCAAAAGAATTGGCCTTGCTGTTCTAATACTTTTGAGGGGACTGTAAATAATGTAATAATTATAATGTCACTGGGTAAAATATACAAAAAAGTGCAGAAATGGAAACCATAGTGAAACCTGGACAATCGAATTGGAGCTTTCATTTAAAGCAATATTCCAGTATTTTTCAAATGAATCTCTGTCTGGTGCATCTGTATTGCATTTGCTATTTCCACAGACAGTGGAATTTTCCTTTATTCAAAAAGAACTAAAAACCTGTTTCCTCAAAACTCACTTTTAATGGAAGTCAAAGGGCAGTTGAGTTCTGCCATTATACTCTAACACAATAAAGGTTTTAGAATGAGAAAATGCCTTACCAAAGCTGTTCTTACATAGTTCTATCCAAGACTGGAGCACAAAATTACATTACATTAAAAGGTTTTTCTGGTTATTTAAACTTTTTCTAAAGTTCTGTGGTATTGATGAAAAATCTTGCCAGAACTGAGGCACTTCTTTGTCTGTATGTCTATGTTTGTAATGCATAATCATGCATTCATCCCTGGAAGAACAAATTGGACAGATTTAGAGCCTAATTTAGACTAGCTTTGATTGAAACATTCATGAAAGTGCTCTACAAAAATGTATTTTGTATAAATGTTTATTGCATGCCCCAGCAACTGCTCTTAGACTTCCATTATAAGTGAGTTTGGTGTAAAGGTTTTTTTTTCTGTCTTAAAGTATTGGAACAGTGGAGTATTCCTTTAATGGAAAGCATAGATTGCTCAGATAGACCAAGCACAACAGTTTTTCAGCTACAGTTTTTTAGACTTGTGAAATTGACAAATATTCTGAATCGTAATGTGTATGAGATGTGTGTCCAAAACAGAAGGCTTTGAGACTTCATAAGTTAGTTGTCTCGTAAAGTACCTGTAAGGAAACATTTTGAGGCAGGCTTCCAAGGCAGCTTATGTTGCCACATTGTCAGATTACTGCTAATGCTAACATTCACTAAACTAAAAAGACTGTTAGGCGAGATGAAAAATGTATTAGGGTAAGTATAATGAATAATCTGTGACTATACCAACCATTTCTCACTAGAAATGAAATCTTACGTCAAGATAATTACAAATTACTTGTCTGTCCGCAACTGCTCCCTCTCTTGCTGTTGTTTTCCATGCCATTTTTTTTTACACGCTGGCTGATGCACAGGACTGTAGGATACATATGTTAGCAGCGGACACACACACTCTCCGTCTGCTTTGAACACTTGCAAATTCATGCATTTATGAGGTCAATCAATCATGTGGCAGCAGCGCAATGCGTAAAATCATGCAGCTACAGGTCAACCATCAGAATAGAGAAAAATATGATCTCACTGACTTGCTGATGGCATTTCAGAAACTGCTGATCTGCTGGGATTTTCACACACAACAGTGAAACACAGTTTAGAGTTTAAACAAAATGGTGCAAAAAACAAAAAACAATCAGCGAGCGACAGTTTCCTCTGGGAGGAAATGCCTTGTTGATGAGGGAGGAGGAGAATGGTCAGACTGGATTGAACATACATGAAGGCTACTGTAACTCAAATAACCAATCTTTACAACCATGGTGAGCAGAAAAGCATCTCAGCATGTTCCGCAACATGTTGAACCTTGAGGTGGATGGGCTTCAACAGCAGAAAACCACATCAGGTTCCATTCTTGTTAGCCAAGACCTGGAATCTGAGGCTACAATGGACACAGGCTCAATTGAAGATTGGTCTTTTTCCAGTCTTCAGCTGTGCAGTTTGGGTGAGCCTGTGCCTACTGTAACCTCAGATTCCTGTTCAGAATCCAGCCTAGTAGGCAGCATTTTTTATGTTTTGGACACATTAATAGTAACATTAATTAGAATTTGGTATATTTGTTCAACATGTCTTCATTGTTTCTTATTTAACAGCATGATTTATTTTATCTTTTCCAGTTAATTAAGCCATTGTTTGCTGACACTGATTTATTTACCTGTGAATTTTAACTAGGCTCACTCAGAAAATGTCACAAATGGAGTGCCCTATTTTGGATACACCGGATGTTATGTAATGCTCTCTCTACAGTGTGTGTTTGTGCTCAGTACGCTGGACGGTCACCCACTCACCGCCTCGCTCTGCTTGGTTGTGTTTTCTAGGAGAAAGGCAGTGGCCGATGCGGTCTCAGAGTCACCATGGTAGGAAGGCAGTTTTGTGTGGTTGAGTGTGTTTTCCCCTTTGACCCCTGACGCTAGCCTCTGTCTGTGTTTGTGGTGGCCGTGTACGTCCATGTACTCTCACCCCTCACCTTGTAGATCTGTGCCGACGCTCAATTAGATTTGTCCTGTTTTCATTCTCTTTATTTCTTTCATTAAAAGCCCAGCACTCCCTTCTGCTTGACTCACTCCCCCATAGTGTCTCTGTTCCTCTGGACTCTTTTCTGTCTCCTGGATTCTCTTACACAAGCTTTGGCCGTCTCAGAACTGGAAGTGCAAACACCTTTGCAAGGATAAAGACAGTTTTATTGATGATGTTACTTCTTGTTAATAAAAGAAGACATCAGATAAATCTGTGCTTATCCTTGTTAACAACTCAACGCTACTGTTCATCGAGAGAAGACCTTGACTCTGGGACCCACAGGAAACCTGGTATGTGTAACAATGATTTCCAACAATAAAAGAAATCTTTCTTTTGATGTACAGTCATTTTTTTTTTAGTTTCAGAAATATTAGACTTTTCAAAATGTCATTACTGGTGTTATGTAACACATTTAGGCTGAGTGAAATGAAATAAAAACAAGTAAACACAGTGTGTCATGAGGTTTTCCTCTGTAATGTGCCTTCTCACTCAGGAAGTCCACCCATGCATTAGTATGAAGTCAGTGTTCTTCATGTTACTGCATGTCCGTGATATTGCTAAATGAGACAGTGAAGTGTTGCTCACTGTGACCTCTGGAGATGGGTTATATAGTCACTTGAAAAGGCTGTCAGCATGCATTCGTCAGTGTGGGACCAAGCACTTCACAAGAAAGACCAGGCTGTTATTTACACATCAAGCTTTTTCGCATCTATTTCCTCTTGCCTCAGGTTTACCATGATTGCCAGAGTATTAGTGAATACAATCACAAATGGCTAGAAAATGCTTCGGTGGCTTATTATTACACATTTTTCACCTTTTTTGACTGAAGTCATTGCCAATTCCCACCCACAAGCTAGCTCTTCCCTGTCACAAAACAGCTTCTGAGACACTTGAAGCCAACCACCAAACTACTTCTCATACTATGTCACAGGGCAGTTGAACACTCAGAAGAACGTGTTAACTACTTTTGCATTCATAAATCAAAAATCTTTTATTTTGGTTTTTCTCAAGGAACGTCAGAGCTACTTCCAATTGATTACTCTATCTGAAAACAAAAAAGCTGCAAAGCCTTGACAATTTGTAACAATTTGTGATTTTAGTCACCTGCCAATTCCCACCCACCTGCCAGCTCCCCGCTATTACGCTACATCTACCAACCGGCATAACCTGTGCTTCCTTTAAGACAACTGTATCTTTTTCAACTGCTGTTCATACTGCATCACACAGCAGAGTAACACACTCAGAGGAAAGCGCTATTTGCCTTATTCTGCATTACTACCTGAGCTTAAAGGAGGCTACGATTGTCTAGAATTGCTGTGATACACAGGGGAGAGAGACTATGCCCCTCCCAGCCAGAGATCACGGACCCTTTTGCTCCCTTGAATTCCTGTGCCATTGTTGCAATTCAAATCACTACAAAAACGGTTAAAGAAATCAGTGTTTAACCATGACAATCTCAGTGTCTGGATTTGAACCCTGCTGAAAACCTGATAATTCTGGAGGGCTCTGTATATATTTTTTTAGATCATCCTTTGTCCCCTCTTCCATATACATGAGCCTAGAGCTGTCCATCCTGATTGACAGGGGTGAGAGTAATGCCTCCTTCCCAACCAGGCAGCAGAGCTAATTATGCTCCCCTGTATCCCGAGCCACGGATCGCTGTGTCATCATCGGCATTCACACTCCCAACCTCCAGACGATAGGGTGAATGTTTTTTTTGTTGTGCCACTCATCAGCCCTCATTTTTCTGATTCCTGATGATTCCTGGCCAGACCATTGAGTTTTACTCCAAATCTGCATGCCGGACCATTATGGCATTTAGCATTTTGCAAGTAAATGTTAATTCTCTTTGTCAGTCGCTAAATGCCAACTCCCATCGGTTTCCTGGCCCCTCCGTCCATCAGAGCAGCAGGAGAAGGGCAAACCCACTGCATTTGCCCTGTCAACATGCCCATTGGGGCCAGAGCTCGCACCTCACCTGGCCCTGCCCCGGATATCACACGACGTTGGTAATTAAATGGATCAGGAATTTATTTTGCATGGTGGAAGGGAAGAAAATAAATGAAAAAGGTTAAGTTTGTAAAAGGATGTATGAGGTCTTCTAGGTCTGGTCTCTCCTGCTCATGGCTCACTGATGTCCATTCCACCAAACCTCAAAGTCCTGAGCATCAGCCACTTTTTAAATCTCATGTTTCATTAAAGGTCAACCAGCTATTTTATTCATGATATTTTTAAACCACGCTGAGAACCTTAGTCGTTGCGTTCAGTGAAAGATAAAATGTCATCTTTAATCAGACACAGTGTAGGAAGGGAACGTTTCCTGATTTCAGATGGTTGGCATGTTGTGGTTATTAAGGAGGCAGTTTGTGTGTTGCAGTTGCTTCTAAACAACACTGGCCTGGCCTGAGGGTGATCTGGGGAGAGAAGAGGGTTGCTTTGCAACACTGGAGGCTACACAGCTGTTCATGCAAATGTTCTTTTATGACCTTGTTTATTTATTTTCTCGTAATTTTTTTTTCTTTGACCCAGGTCATCCCGTTTAGACTTGATGTTCATAAAAGAAAAGAATCACATGGTTCATTTAAGGTTTTTGCTTCAGCTACTAAGGTTTGATATAAAATTATTTTTTTGTTGATGTGTTTTCAGGCCATTGCTTATGCAAATCCTAGACTCATCTTCATATATGTTTTTGAGGGTGTTGTTTATTTTCATTACATTAAATTTGTGTCTGTGCAAAAATATTGGATGAAAAGCCTCCCAGCATCTGTTGCACTTGTTGTAAACAAATCCTTGGACAGAAATGATAAAAGTGATAAAGCAAGGAACTTTCATAACATGAAAATAATTTGCTTTGCAAAGGAGTCCTGTACCCCACTATTTTTGCAGTAATACAGCCTACATATACCACATTTGCCACTCTTTGCGATGCCGATGCAGTTTTTCTCATGTGGATATGCAACAGAAATGTCAGAATACTGAATCACTGGTGTACCATCTGGATATTATTATGCAGACTGGCAGGAGTGTTGTTGTCAGGATGTATTAGGTGTGAAGCAGGAATGCGTGCAATGTGAAGATTCATTCGCCCGTAGGCGCTGGGATCAGTGATTGCTGCTCCCTATACTGTTTTTGTTTTGAAAGGCCAAACCCATCAACAACGTAGGCTGTACATGATTCACAACAAAGTAGACCTTGTGGCGAAACAAGGGAGCGTTAACGCTGCGAGTTCAGCACAGCTTCTGCAACTCAACCATCCTGCATTCAACATCTCTCTGAATCTCTCAGTTCAAGGCAGTGGGTCACAACTTTCCTGGATTCAGCATGGTTGAATCCTTCGCCCCTAATGACACCTAAAGTTTTGTTCTCCTTTCTCCAAGGAGCCTGAATGAAACAAACTGAAACTTTACCACCCGCCTACTTACCTGAATAGCCTTAAAGGCAAAATGGGAAGCATCTCCATAACAAAAGACAACAGTGTGCCCCTGTGCCTCCAATTAATTTTCACATTCTCAAGCTTGCCAAGTAGGAAAAGAAAAGAATTGTAAATGGCAGGCACTTCTGGAGTGGTTTAAGTTATTATTAATAAGTTTCCGCCCTCTTCGCCAGCTGCCCCCAGTTGCCTGGAAGTTTTTTTTTTAGTCAAGAGTATGACAGAGTGACAGGTCACTGTAATGGACCTTGGGCTGTAGCTAGGTTTTAGCTCTCCGCTTTAGCCCTCTGAAAAGCGGCTAATTGGTCCCCAGATTAAAGAGAGATCACTCAACTGGACCGTGCTTGGTATTAATTAGGCCTCACAACGAAGCTAGTTTTTGTCTGTGCTGCAAGACACACACATTTGGTCTGGTATGTGACTTAATTTGATAGTGCACTGGCCTCTTAAATCGTCTTTAACTTTTTCACTTGAACTCGAACACTTTTAATTTAGCAGATGTTGTAGAAATAGGTTCACTGCTGAAGCATCTCCTCAGTATATTTGTTCAGGAACTAGGCTTCTCACACTCTTAGCAAGGTATATTTTTTTACTCAGCTTATCAGTGCTGAAAAAGCTACTTTGCCAAGCTACAAGCTACTCATGATTTATAGTAGTTAAGCTATATCTGAACTACTCTTATAATGCTAATAATGCTGGCCATAATGCTATCACTCCTGATCAGACCCTTAACTTAATCAGCCAGGTAATCAACTACAATAAAAAAAAAGTGCTATCTGCATTCATGTGACCTTAAATTTGTGCTGAAATATTTGAACAGTCAAGTTTTCATTTCCGGTTTGCATAATTTACAAACAAATGTGTATCCACTGTATGAATCTGTCACACATTTGATAAATATGGCCATGGATACTCTATAGTTCTGTAGTCTTGCTTTTATCACTAGTAGGATGCATCTCTATAGCGCGATGCTGTTATTCCCAGAGAGCTTCGTGAAAGAGGCACGCACCTTCTGCATTCTACACGAGTTTGAAATATTATAAAGTAGTTTACACATTCAGAATTCTTTGATTCAAAAGAATATTCAGCTGCTTGTGTGAGAAGGGAAAAGGAGTGGTGTAGTTAGGTAAAACGCTACTACTTGTTACTAGCTGCTCCCCAACACTGCATGTTAATTTATACAGTGTAAATTGTTTGGCATTAACAATACTTTTTTTCAGAAAAAATATCCATATTTCTCACAAATGTTAAAGAATTCACCCAGAATTCTTGGATTAAACCAACTTGTTCTGACTTCTGAATGTTGCAGCAATTCATTTTAAACAGGCAGAACATCACACGCCCCCAGTATTGGTGTGTGGGGTCCATACCACAATGCAGTCATTTATCACAGGCGTTTCACAGGATAGCTACCATTCGTCACAGCTCACATCACAGTGAACTGACCGTACTACTGTCCCTCCCCAACCTCCACAAAAGCCTCACACTGCGGTACCATGGCCTGAACACTTCCAAACCTACTGCTCTCTGCAGTATACACACACACACACACACCGCACCAAGGCACACATACACATAAGGTGACAGCTAGAAAATAAAGGTTCCTCGATGGTAGAAACAGACAAGTGAGCAGATGAGCTAGCCTTAATTATGGCACACATACATGAATGATAAATATGTATGATGTTTCTAATGTGTCATTCTTGCACATATAGTTTGTGGTACTGCAAACGAGTACTTGACGTGCATGAAGCAGTTTGTTGTTTCTGCATGACATCTCTCTTCTGTCATGTCGAACATAAATCTCTGTTATTGCTCTACATATTTAAAAGTACACTCACATTTTCATCACCATTGCTGTGTTGTTACTCTTTAGTCCATGTAATTTATGTGTGCTGGACCATTTTGCTCATTACTGTTAGGATTTTGTCTTCCCCTAATGGATCATTGCTCTTATCTGGGCATCCAGATAAGAGCTCGTTTTGTATCATGATTTGCTTTCCTGCTTTTTTTTTTTTTTTTACCAGCAAATCAGACATGTCATTGCTTCTTCTGCAGGCACGCATCAACACAACTACAACCATGTGGGTCTCAGTAGTCCTACTCGAACTCCTAAAAATGGTAAGGATCACTCTTCTCCTCACTTCTCATCATTCTTTTGGGATAAATAAAGTTTATCTGTCTACCATGATAACAAAGGTCATACTACAAACACTGTTATGTCATTCACTGCCATTTTTTTTTTTCCTGATATGCTTGATATTTAACCATCACCTGCCTCCAAGTATGATGGCTCTGTGAACTGGCCAGTGCCACTGTACATCTTCCACACTGTCACCAAGAAGGAGATGCAGTTCACATTTGATTTGAGTTATTGTTCTCTGGAGGACACAGTCCACTCTGCTCAGAATGAGTGGTGCTCAATTTTTAAAATGCTCAGCTTGGTCTTTCTGCCAGTTTGGCACGATCATACCGACAGCTAATTCACAGGGACTTGTGTGGTGGATTCTCCACATCTAATAGTAAATGGATCTATAATAAACATTATTTAACAAACATAATTTATAATCACTGATATGGTGATGCTTTGATATGTTTATTAAACATTCATGGAAGGAGTCTTCAGCGTCAGCACTTTGTAACAGCCAAGCAAAAGTCAGAGGGCTTTTTGCTTTGCAGATTTTCAGTAACAAGCTGTGTTTTTTCATGTTATTAACTTCAGGAGAGGCTCCCAAGAGGCGCAACAGTAAAGCGTTTGCCTTAGTGTTGAGAGATTGCGAGTTTGAATCAACAATGCTACACTTATCCATGGCCAGGAGCCAAGAGAGCAAAATTAGCCATGCTCTCTGGGTAGGAGAAATGGCAGAACTGTCTACTCTATAAATTAGAGCAACAATAGCCATTCACAGGCATTTGTAAGCAGACATATGTGGAAGAGGGCAGATAATGCTTTCTTCTGCCCAGCATGAGCAGCAGTTTAAAAAAAAAAGCAGTGGCTTGGATTCATGTGTCTCCAAGGAAACACATGTTAGCCTGATGGGTGGGAATTGGCAAGACCAAATTGGAAAATAGGGAAAAAAAACTTCTAGAGAGAGAGAAAGAGAGCCCAGTAACATTCCATAAAATTAAATGCAACTATAAATTGATAAAAAAAAGTATGATGTCATTCTTTAATAAATAAAGAAATGCTATGGTATAAGAGGAATAAAACACTTTAGGACATGCTGTTATTGGAAAATAATCACACCACCCCCTCGTGTTTTATTCTGTGCACATCTTGTGGTAAATTAATACGGTCTTATTTATTATGAATTTAGTGGTGCATTGTTAAAAATAATGACTACAATGCAAAGATGTGTTCCATAACTGAGAAGCCATATGTACCTAATTTGATAAACAGCCACAGCTGAGTGCCTTATGACACTCAAAATATAAATCAGGTTCAGAACAGTGCCAGCGAGAGTGGTAGTACATAGCATACATGTAATTGTAAAGGTAGTAGGGGTAAGGCTAAGGTTAGTGTTAAAAAATATTTATATCAGCTACATTTGAAGTTTGAGACAGTGGTTACATCTGCCTCTTTACACTCTTTCTCCTGAAATGCTTTTTACTTATAGCCAGAGTTTGCCTTCGTAATCCCATTGCTTTCCACAAAATGAAGTAGAAAGCAGCCAACGTGGCCACTTCAGCACGAGCCAATTCACTTACGCCTGCCGCAGTGCACACACTACACATGACGTGTGCTTGAAGGATCAGTTCGAGCAGATGAACAAGCAGAACAGGGACGACAACTATAAAAACAAGCTGACACGGAGTATTCATACTCCATCGACGTTTTTCGCTTAATGAACACACTGATCAAAAGATGAAGGGAAAGCTCGGAATGTGTGCTAGATGCGCCTCGGATAAAGAGCACTCGACTGGTGTCCTCAAAATGCAGAGGCTAGAAATGCTCAAAGTAGCAACCAGCAACTGCTCATCTTGTTAGTGAAAGGATTAAATCACCGCCTTTTGGTGAGCCGCTTTAATTTGACCGAGGAGGAAGCGGGCGGGGTGAGAAGATGGATAGCACTCCCTAACAAGCTCCAAAGATTTTTTTTTTCAGCAGATTGGTTGTTATAAGACAAAGCCTGTTATTGCTCTTTCTCAGAGAGGTTAATTCTGTTTATGGCAATGGAACTTTCCTCTCAATAACACTGCAGTGCAGCCTCCCAGACACTTTTATTGCTATTGCCGTATCCTTTGAGATGTTATGATTTAATTAAGAAACCAAAATATAATGTTAATAACTGTGTTTAATACTGAAAAGAGGAACAGACTGTATTACAGCATTTTTTTAGTATTTTGGCTACAGTGTGAGAATTCTTACATGCCCCAGATCACAGTACCAGTTGATACGCTAAAAACGACCACTTACCAACGCCACCGCCCCTTCTCCTTTTCCTCCTTCTATGTTAAATAATCTTTATGTGATATGTAAGGAATAAAACATGATAGAGCATGTTGTTATAGGAACCTAGTCAACAACATTGTGGTGAAATGTGCTCCAATGCCAAGGTGATTCATTTCAAATAAAGGTACGTCCCGAAATGTTTTATTCCTCTTACACCACAGCAATTTGCCACTGATTACTTATTATTTTTTTTTATTGTTTTGGGTGTATTGCTTTCTTAGCATATGGTAATTTACGTCGGCTTGTAAGTGCAAAGTATGTCGACAAACCACAAACGGAACAGCAAATCCAAAAAAAAAACGCAACGCCGAAAACATGAGAGCCAAACCAGAAACACAACAGCAAAACCAAAACACATCACCTCTAACTCACAATGGAAAGCATGACATGCTTGTTGCTGCCTGGACATGGCGTATGACCGTCACATGTAAAAAAAAAAGCACGTTTTCTGTCTGGTATCTAGTTAGCCTGGTGTATGTTATTATAGTGAGTTACGCTTTCTTCTGATTAACCCAGCTTCCTTTAGGCAGGGTTCAGTTATTTGTATATCCATAATTACTGCTGTGCAAAGTTGACCGCATACCTAAAAGAACATCATATGAATGCCTTTGATAAAAATATGCTCAAATAAAAGCATCAGTAGAATCATTTAGGCTCATATTTCCTCTTACTGCAAACATTATCCAGTTCTCCATTTTCCATGGTTTCTCCGATTGACGCACACTGTAGCCAATCATCAATGAGTGTGTGACAATCAATAAGGACCTCCCCTTTCCATTTTGAGTTAATGCTGTTGTGTTTGTGCTTTTGCTGCCATGTTTCTGAACTTGCTGTTCTATGTATGGTTTGTTAATTAGTTTTGCACTTACACAGCCACCGATCAAAACCTTTTCCTCCTCCTCACTTAAATAAAGATGAACCTGTCTTGCTGTGCCATACCTAGGACTCAGAGAAACAAAGCCCACAGCAGGTGTTGAACGAGAGTGCATGGTGTCGTGTAAACACTATCCTCCTCTCTTGCCGCACCCACCGGCTCCCTGATGCATCCTGTTTGTCTTGGAGCCCATTCTGTGGCACTAGTCTCTGCCCTACTTTTAACCAGAGCACGATCCCTACATGTCCAAACCATGCCCAGGCTGGCGTGACGGGCACAAAGTCCAAGGAGATGAAGGAGCTGCAGTGACAACCTCCTTCCTCCTCCGTGGCTTTTACTGACATCATATCACTAAGGAAACAAGGGTTCTCTGCTGACTAGCAGGCTGGAGATGGGACACTATTTACCAGGGCTTGACTAAATCACTGTCTCACCATGGCTCATTAGCCACTAAGTCATAGGCTCCAGTTCATCCACTGATTTCCCTGCAGTCCTTCTGCTGCAGCATCGAACTCCCCCGAGCAGAAAATAGATAGAATTGTTTATAGTTGTTACTTTGTTTTGACGCATCTTTTGGTGTGCTGTCTTGTCGTCCTCCAGAGAGCACGCGCATGAACAGCATCCTCACATCGCAGACGGAGCCATACGATCTGTCCTTCTCCCGCTCCTTCCAGAGCCTCTCGCACCTGCCTCCATCCTACGAATCCGCCATGAAGGCTGACCTCAACAAGTACTCCTCGCTCAAAAGACTGAGTCAGAGCCGCTTTCTCATTCTACCCTCTATTTGAGCTTGTTGTTTTATCAAGGCTGGGATCAATTTCGTTTCAATTCCTTTCATTTCAGCCTTAGCCAGTTCAGTCGTCGACCTGAAATTCATCCTGTAATTGAAATGTGCAGATTCCGTTAGTTATTAACTGTTACTTTAATTTCACTGTGTGAAATGAATTTATTGCTCTGAATTGCTGGAATTGACCCCAACCCTGCATTTTACACTCTGCCCTGAAAGCACTTAATGGTCTTTTGTATTTGTATTCTATATCAAGAGTGCACAAACCTGCTCCTCGAGATCAGTCGCGTTTAGCAAGCCTGATCCAGCTTACTGAGGTTGTCAGGAGCTAAACCTTGCTGGAGGATAATTCTCCAGGAGCAGGATTTACCACCACGAATACATCCATGATTGGACCATTGTGCTTGTCAGACCACCCAAGCTTTATTAAAACCCCCCATTCAGAAGCCCTCTTTAAAGCATGGCATTCAATACAAAAGCAATGAGCAGTGATGAGCATATTGCAGTTTGCATCAGTTGCTGCAGAGGACTTCCCCATGACCTCGCTGCTCCATTCTATTGATCTCGCTGAGTGTAGATTTATGCTGTGTAATAAGATCTCCTTTCATAATGTTCTCTAAGTAAAGAGTAAATATGTCAAATGGCTCGTGTAATTTAATATGGATTAGTCCAGGCCCCTTTGGACTTGAATCCAAGTGCACTATGGGAAATTGACAGATCTTTCGTTCCACCTTATAATTACATACTTCCAGTCACAAATGCTGAACTCTTGTCTCCTCTTTGAGCCTAAATTAGTTTATATGTTACCGATTTTATTTGTTGATATTGCTTTTAAATATACTTTTATTCTGCTAAACTTCAAAAACCTCTACTGTCTTACAACAATTGACAACTTTGTAGCTACAGAGAAGTATGTCAGCTTGCTTTATTATGCCTTGAAGGCTAAGAACAACATGGGAGAATGAGTTATCCAAAATAATTAAAGATGAAATATGGAAAAAAATGTCTGGAGATTTGCCAAAGGCCATTCAGGTAAAATTGAAATTCACAGAGATTACATACACATATCCGCCAGTTATAGAAATACATTCTCATATTCTCACTGTGTATCAAATACATAGCATCTCCATCATCTGATTAGTAGACTTGAGAAAGTTTGTGAGTACGGTTAATATAATATCCTTTGGCAGTGAGAATTTTTAAAAGAATTATACCCTTAAATATATAGAGAATTGCATACACTTGTGGTGTCTGGGTGGTTTAAGGTGATGAACTGGTCATTTATTGAGTTTGTTCAACATGTACAAGCTGTGCTCAGTTTAAAACTTGCAAAAACCTGCTTTTAATTTGCAAAAAGCTTGACTGAGTGCCCATGCAGTAAGTTTGTTATTTATTGTCTCAGACTCTACCACCACCTCAGGGACCTGCATTCTGAAAGCGGTAGCCTTCAATCTGGAAATCTCTAACTTGGGTCTACTACAGAAATGACATTTCCTTGATTTGAGGTTTTAATTTCCTTGAATATAGCTTTATTCCTCCCCAAAGTTAAGCACTATCAGCTTCTCAGCTAGAGTGTGTGAGGAGAGATCTGTCGAGTGTAACAGATCTCAAGGTCATCAGCTTCATTCTTCATCTTGGAAGAGGCCATAATTGAATTACTTTGCTTTCCTGATCATTCAGTTAGAGATACAGTAGTCACCCAGTGCTCTTATGTGTGCGAGTTCCAGTTTAGTTAACCAGTGAAAGATATTTTGGTTTGCTTTATCTCTATAACAAGAATCCTAACAAGACCATCGTATAGTTGTCATGAAAATTACATACTGTATATTGATGTCTAACTGTAATTTAGCATGTATGTAACATTCTGTATTTAACTTTCTGGTATTTCTGATATTACTCTTAGGGGTGGAACAAAAAAAAGATAATCGTGCAATAATCATAATATAAGCATATTATGTTGCAGCAGGAGTGTAAGTATTACATTCTTAGATTGAGGAAGTGCTAGAATTGAAAACAAATGTAAAAGTAACATTTTCTCATTTTGTTCTTTGTGTTTTATTTATTTTTATTTATTTATTTATTTATTTATTTACTTGAAGGGTACCTACATTGGGTCTTTATAATCAAAAGCATTGCATAAATCTTGGCATTGATGGAGCATTTATGAAAGTCTTAAGTCAACACTTCAGGTTCACAGTATATGTGACTTTGTCTTTACACGAACGAGAGATGAAAGAGAATCCTAACATTTGTAATTGTATTAATTCTTATCTTGAAAGTTATTAATTTGTTTTTATTAACAGCACATTTCCAACATTGTAACTGAGTGAAGGTGTACATAGTGTTTCATAACAGTCTTATAAACGCCAACTTTAATTTGACCACTTGAAACTGGCATTTAACTGGCATATTAGCTTCTTAAGTAAGTTAATTTGTATTAGGGTGGTGCTTCATAATAGATTTGAATCCAAATGGCCCATCATCAGGTCAGCTGGGGAAACTTTATGAAGTAAACGCAGCAAGGTGACAGGTATATACTTTACAGAAGATATCTCAAAGCTTCATGTATTCATGAATTAGTGAAGACAAACTAATAACAGTCTTAAACAGCTGAACCATATTGATATACTTCTATATTTCATGTAAAGACAAGCTCGTATACTACATAAAACCACTAATATTAATCACTGTGAGTTTTGTGAAAAGCTTATAAAGGTGTTGTGAAGACCCAATGTAAGTACTGTGTTTATTTATTTTCTAAAGTAAGCTGTCCTGCATAATCACTTAGCTACTTAGATGTTAAACTTTATTCCCTTTAATCTGTCTTTATATTCAGACCATTAATTTAAATGGGTATGGTCTGACCACTACTTAACATAGCCAGCCTGCAAACTTAAGCTAGTCAGCAAGGTACATAAACCGCCTGGCATTAAGCTTAAAAAACCGGTAAAAACAATGTTGGCTAAGAAACAGAGAGATAAAGTGCATTTGACCGCATATTTCTCAGTCAGGAGTTTACAGTACTTCTATCTGCCATCTTTCGCTCTTATCTGGTATAAGATTTATTAGGTTGCTTTTGTTGAGAAGGACTCACGATGCTGTCATGAAATTTGGTTAGAATCTTAATCTAAAGAATCTTATTGTTCCTTGTGTCAGGAGCAAGCCTCAAACTGCTGACTACTGAACCTAGACAGCCTCTAGCACATGCCTAGTTACAACCTGCATGGCTACTATGCACATCTTTTTTGCTTGTGTTTATACTTATGACAATTTTATATATGATATTGATAAACACAAGATAGGTGGAAGTATGATGAGTTTTGTCTGAGTCTGATTCTGCTCTTCCACAGCCGACAAGGATGTGGACGACTACTACACCCGGAAGAGGCACCTTCCTGATCTGGCAGCACGCGGCACCCTCCCACTACACATGATCAAGATGAGCCAGGATTCTCAGAGTAGCCAACAGGCTCAACAACAACAGCAGCAGCAGCAGCAGCAGCAGTCGTCACGCCAGCGTCCTCGCCGTGTACAGAGAGCCATGTCTCAGGACCGCGTGCTGTCTCCAGAGCGTGGCTATGCTCAGGACTATGCCGTGTCTGCCTACCCCACGTCCCCATATGGGGAGCGCATCCTGTCTGATGAGCAGCTGCTGTCGGCTGAGCGCCTCCGCTCACATGAGCGCCTCATCTCCCAGGACCGGCTGCATTCGCAGGACCGCCGCTACTCACAGGAGCGTGTCCACTCACACGAGCGTCTGCACTCTCATGAACGCATGCACTCGCAAGAGCGCCTCTACTCCCAGGACAGGCTACGCTCGCAAGACCCGCTGCTCTCTCCTGATAAGACGATGTCATCCAAGCGTGGCAGCTTTCATGGTGACAAGTCCATGTCCAGAGCTATATCGCACACGGACGTGTTTGTGCCCACCACGCCGCTCTTGGACCGTTACAAGATGACCAAAATGCACTCGCATCCCAGTGCCTCAAACAACAGCGGCGCTGCTGCAGTGCACAACACGCTGACCAAGAGCCAAACCACCTCCAAGAGACAGGCGTTTGCCTCGCGCCGCACGCAGACCGTGGAACAGCTGCACTATGTCCCGCAGGCAGCTCAGCAGCAGCATCACCACCACTACCGTACAGGCAGTAAGACCGAAGTGACTGTTTAACTCTAATGATTTCAATCGGACCTCAGCCATCCACCAGGAACTTATACACAGAAAGGTCTGACAACCAGTCCTCGTCTACACTATACTGTATTCCACATATACTCTGTACTGAGACAAGAGACCCTTCTGTGTGCATACTCATCATTTTTGTGTGTTTGTAGATCACTGATAAAGGAAGGACTAGAAGATTGTGCAGCTTGTCAGAAACCATCCATCCAGTTCTGCAGTTCTTAAGGGCTTTGCAGAAAAAAAAACATTCAGAGACTTTTAGCAGAATGACAGAAGGTGTAAATGAAAGCGCTAGTTGGTGCGAATGTGTAATGGAATTATATAACTTTATAAATATATAAATATACATACTGTTTGTACTTAAAGTCCTAGTCATAGCTTTAGAAGTTCTTAAATTAAACTGATGTTAGCACTTCTATTGGTGCCTCTATGAAACTGTTCCATTTCATCAACGAAGTGGTTTTGTGGGTTAATAAGCACAATTGATTAAAAACAATTTTTTCTAAATTTATTATTATTTTTTTTTTAGCTTTTTTGTTTGACTGATTTGTTTTGCTCATTTTCTTGATCGACAATGGCAAGTTCCTTTGCGTAGATGATTGTAAATAAGCTATTTTAGCCGCAGTAATTGGAGAAGTCTGTTCTGGTTGGCATTTGTATAGTTTTATTTTAGAAATTCAACAATTACAAATATGACCCACTAGCCCAGTATCGGATCATTTTAAATGAATACAAATATTGTATGTGTCATTGCAGTTGTGTTTGTAGAATGAGAACCGGGTGAAACTACATAACCACTCTTGATATCTGGCTGTAGACTGTGCTCCAGTGAGTGACTCACAAGAAGAATATAATATGCTTGTTGTAGTTGCTTCAAATAAACCATCCTTATTTTTCTAAACATAATACTCACCTGGAGTAAATCTGTTGTGTGCTTCATAACATTCATCTATTTCCAAACATTATTAACAGTAGATATCAGAAAACAGAAGACATATTTCTGAGGGATGGAAATGGAAATGTGGGCATGTCTTTGTCTATGTTCACACTGAATTTTTTTTTCCACAATTCCGATTGTTTTGTTCAGATCAAATCTGTCTGTCTTGACAGTTCACGTATGTAACCGCAAGTAACACTTACCTGCCTGTAATAAGAATAATAAGAATGCACTTTTCCCAAAAAAACTGCCCACATGCCCAACTATGCACTTCAGTTCCTTGGGCGGTTGTTTCACTGCACTATTGGTTTGGGTAGGTTCCTTCCAGTTTTGCTTGAATCAGTTCCTCAAATATCAGGTAATATCACCCAGTCCGCAATCATGGTCACGCGCCAGGAGGAGATGACTAGGGGTCTCACGGCCCTGCAAGGGGACATAAAGTTGGGGGCCATGCAGAACCAGGTGCCCGACTAAATTGTATGATCTCCTTAGTTCTTAAATTTGCTTGATTATATTTGTGCATTTTCCTCCCCGGCTAATTTTTCTTTCTCCCAGAGACCTTCATCACAGAACATGCTTTGTTTTGACTCTTGATCTGCACCGGACACTCCAAAGACACACAGCTGTGATAACAACAGCTCCCCAAAGCACACCATATCAATTCGGATAGTACACACTGTTTTCGTAAATACTCTGCCCTAGTCAAGGACTGCCTCAGTGTCACATTTTCCTCTTTTTTCTAATCTCTTGTCCCCCCCACCCTCCCGTACTGTAACCAACAAAAAAAGACCCCTCACGTAACTGCTCCATTGTATGATGTCGTATGTATTTGTGACTTTGTTTATTGCTTTGACTGTTCTGTTAATGTTCTTCTATCGCGGATGAGAGAGGACGTTAGCGCCTGGCATGGCTGCTTTAAGGACCTCTACTCTCCTTATAGGGGCAAGATGTGACCCGTCATTCCATTCATCTCGTTGTAGAAATACAATGACAATAAATGCTATCTATCTATCTATCTATCTATCTATCTATCTATCTA
>CM040986.1:8886232-8897639 GCA_022985145.1 Pangasius djambal | reverse complement strand
TTTATTGCTTTGACTGTTCTGTTAATGTTCTTCTATCGCGGATGAGAGAGGACGTTAGCGCCTGGCATGGCTGCTTTAAGGACCTCTACTCTCCTTATAGGGGCAAGATGTGACCCGTCATTCCATTCATCTCGTTGTAGAAATACAATGACAATAAATGCTATCTATCTATCTATCTATCTATCTATCTATCTATCTAATTTCCCCACTGTTGTGTCTGTCCTCCACTAGATGTTGCTAACACTAGATGATAACAATGACCTACCATTCTCATTCGTGTTGCATGTCCACATATCAGCTATGTATGCAATCTGTATGCATGTCTGATTGAAAAGATTAGATCTTTGTGTCCACACAGTCCTGAAAGATAAAATCAGATCTGTGTCACATTAAGTCAGAAAATCTGCTTTGTTTCACATCATGTGGTGATATGAATGTAGCCTTAGAGTCCATACAGAACTCTTGGAAGGAGGGACTAGGAAGAAGGAATTAATTGCCATTTATATATACACATTTATATTCACATACAGGTATTTTATTAACCAGCTAGCTATCATGAGTTATCCTGCCTTGATTTCTAAAAGGATGATTATAAATGTCCGTAACTTTCACTGCTAATGCAAGTCCACTGGCTAACGAGGTATTTCGACAAGATATCTGAGAGGATGTTAAAGTGTCTTTGAGTCCATGCATGGGCAGCCCCTTCTCAATATTACAACTCACTCTTCATTTAACATGCAGCATTTGGTGGATGTAGTAGAAATAGCTGGAAAGGCCATCAAATTGTATTCATATTAAAGCTCATTGCAAAATGTTGGTGTGACCAACATTAAGTCCTCCTCCACCACACTTTCTAAGTAATGAAACCAGGCGCATCTCTTCAACTACCGGACAGTGAAGCGTGATTAATATTTAAAAAATGTTTTCACACCATCTCGAGTCCCAAATTGGTTATCTTTATACCATGCTAATCAATGCAAATCAGTTCATTACTGACTCGATCTGTCATAATCAAGAAATTGTAGCTGATTATTAAATGCCATACAAATAATTATAATTATAATTACACTATATGGACAAAAGGTGGACACCTGACCATCACACCCACATTTGCATTTTGAACATCCCATTCCAGATTTAGTCCCCACTTTTCTGTTATAATACCACTCTTCTGTTAAGCTTTTCCAAACGATTTTGGAACATAGCTGTTGGGATTTGTGCCCATTCAGCACCAGAGCATTAGTGAGGTCGGGCACTGAGCCGGACTCTGTGCAGGCCACTTGATTTTTTTTCCCACTGCAATCTTGGCAAACCATGTCTTCATGGACCTTTCTTTGTGCACAGGGGCATTATCATGCTGGAACAATGTCTGGGCTAGCCTTCTTAGTTCCGGTGAAGGAAGATTGCATAAGAGGAAGATGTATAGAAAATACATTTGCTATACAATTGTGTGCTTCTCAATTTGTGGCAATGGTTTGGAGAAGGCCCACATATGGGTGCAATAGTCAGGTGTCCACAAAACTTTGGCCATATAGTGTATGTTATTATTGTCAAATTTATGCCAGTGTTATAGTAAGCTTTATTAAAGAGTGATGAATGATTTTGGCTATCAAATGCTTCACTATTAATATTTAAGTGACAAAATTTGGCAAAACTTCCAGAACATGGATAAGTGTTTATTGGCTGAGGTTTTCTTTTACTTTATGTTAGTTGATGAAGTAATTGCATTTGTCATATAAATAATGCAGTGAATAATTCAGGACAGATCAGCTGCTCACAGCTGCATTGCATCACTACCTCAACTGATGAATTAATTTATGTTCTGTTTTTGTGACATAAACACAATATAACCAGTGGGAAAAATATTACAGTCATCTGTGTGATAATTGCCTAGATTGGTTCTTATAAGCAATTATCTAATATTGCTTCAGGAAGCTATTGGTTATTGCTAGTGATTATTTTAACCAACTTTGAATGATTTATATATACGCTGCCTTCTTCAGAAGCCTGCGATCCTGTTTTGTGAGTGCGTGTGTTTTTCCACTTTGGCATTGAACTGCTGTTTGTTGTAGTGCCACTTCCTTACATTTGGAATCACCAGGGCAGTATCCTACTGAACTAAATGAGTTTTCCCATTTGCTTGCAGTGTGCTAATTGCAAAGTGATCACTTTGTGAGTATGAACCCATTGTACTGGATGGCAAAATGACATGCTGTTTGTTCTGCCAGGCCATGATGGAGCTGAATGATGGACATAATGAATGTCCCGATTGTTTAGGA
Source organism: Pangasius djambal (assembly GCA_022985145.1). Classification (NCBI taxonomy): domain Eukaryota; kingdom Metazoa; phylum Chordata; class Actinopteri; order Siluriformes; family Pangasiidae; genus Pangasius; species Pangasius djambal. The sequence continues at coordinate 8,895,360 of CM040986.1, read as the reverse complement.
CTGGAGCATCTTTGACAAGCACTTACGACACATTAATGTGTAGCGCTCAGAAAAATATCTGCAGAAGAGAATGTGCCCAGTCCAACTCAGTGTCCAGTGAAGACTCGTAAATGCTATGTGAAAGTGACTGGCTGTTGCCATGTGATTGACCAAATGTTTTGGGGAGCACCAGAAAGCTCTTTGAAGACAAGTTAGCTCTTTAGGTAAAGGAAGTGATTAGTGATTACATGAAGACAAGACACACTTTCTTCCACTCGACACATACTATGGCTATGTTCTGGGCTGTGATAATAGGATTGTCATGGACATTTGTGAAACGGCGACATGGGGCTCACCATCTGCCTTTACCAGACTTTATAGACTGAATGTTGCTTTGTTGCAAGCTGTGTACTCTGTGGTGCGTTTGAATGATTCTCTTCCTAAATAGTGTACAGTATGTTATGAACCATTGTGACCTTTGCTATACGGCACGCAGTAGTTCTGAAACTGCTGTGGTGATCTGGAATGTAAGGAAGTAGAACAGACGGTTACATATGTAACTGTGGTTCTATGACTGAGTGAAAGAACACTAGGCCACCTGGATCATTCAGGTGGAAATGAATGGCTAGAAATGACACAAGCATGATGTAGTAGGGATCTTTTGCAGTCTACCCATGTGGTATTCAGGTTAGAGTCACAAAGTGATGGCTGCACTAGTTCTAAAGGAAAATTCCATGATGACCCTCTACTTAGAACTACAATTACATACGTATTATTAAATGTAGAATATAATATCACTTGGGCAGCTGTAGCTGGAAAGGTGGTATTCTATGTTAGTGCTGTATTGCAAGTCACTGAGACCTCCAAACCATCCCATTCTACCACCAATAGCCAAATATATGAAAAGAGCCATACCATAAGTCATCTGCTACACTTTTTTCTTTTTTTTTTTTTTTTTTTTACATTAGAATTAAAACCTGCCAATTGCATACCAAATACCACAAAGCCTTCTTTAAATTCATTGAACTCCAGCGAAGCAAATGCAGTTCTCACATCCCACAAAGGCTCAGATATTTGCAGTACTGCTCTCCACACATTCAGTTGTGATGGCAAACATTACATTTCAGGCCCCCGTTCTATCCCATCAGCATGCAGATGAAAATATGACACTGAAATGAAAGCAAGATTGTAAAGCGGGCTGAGTAAAGATGTGCTTCTGAAACAGGGTTGAAGGGTCATATTCTATCTTTTGACACTGTGCAAATGGCTGCTGGCTAAGACAGAGCCTCTATAAAATAATGAAAAGCTTTCACCAGCTTTGCCTTTGAAAGCAATGTCTTGTTCAGTTAAAGTACATCCTCTTTGCATTTGAATTTTTAATTTAGAATACAGGAATTATAAGTGCTTTTACAGAATTGTGAACATCTGTGAGTCTGCCACAACTTTTAAGTGTAAATGTACTTCTATTTAGCAAAGCTTTTAGCAGACAAAAAAATTATGTCCCCTGAAAATTCATATCTTGTTTTATCAATTTGCAAGAGACCATAACCTATTTTTGTTCCAGCAAAAAGACTACAAAATTTACTTACAAAAATACTTAAGTACCAGTGTCCAGACTTTGGACATATACAAACACAAACACAAACACACAAAATGAGTGAACATACATTATGTGGACTGTTCTAAATATTTGAATATATTTAATAAATATAGCATAAATATAGCATAAACTATTGTAAACTATTGTAGTTATATTTATGATAAATATAGCATAAACTATTGTAATTCCTAACTGGACAATGCGGGATAAAGAGTACTGCACGCAAGCTTGTCACAAATGCTAAGTTCTGTAGAACCCATTAACGTTACGAGAAATACGAGACATTAATAACAAATAAGAATTCATTGTTGTAAAAATCACCATATTAAAAAGCATTACATTCGAGTACCAATTTCACTTTTATACTAGTCTAGTCTATGTCCACCCTGTAGGGTCTTGTGATGTAACACAGTGTACCATAAGGGGGTGGACATCCTGTTAGCTCTTACAAAGTGCTTGGGCTAGACATGTAGACAGTAACAAGACATTAACAAGTAGGGCTACTCACTCAACTTCCAGACTTGCTGTTCCACTAAAAATAATGATGTCAGTTTCAGGATATAATGCCATTGCACAAAACAGAGATGTAACCAGATACCAGATGTAACACGACTTGCAAAAAAGCCCATGTTATCGTTGTTAAAATCGGTGCAAACATAGGGCCATGTTTAAAGACTTAATTGTAATGAAACATTTCTAAAGACTGAAAGATTTTTGATCATAGAGACTACGTTATATTCTTAATAAAATAGTCTCCAACACATCTATTGCCTGATTAATCAAATTAGTGTAAATGTATACATATTGTAGCAAAATTTCACCATGTTTAACATACAAAATGTGTTTTATAGAATTGGTAATGTTCGATGATGAGCTGTGCCAGAGACACAAAAGGCACAGTAAGTTGCTTAGTTTGTTAGCTGTTACCTAGTCAGGTGACATAACCCAGGTGGGGAAAAAATGGTTAGAAACAGTACACAATAATTCAACAATGCAATTCAACAAGTGAATATAAATGTAAATGTTGGTCTTCTGATACAGTACATAACAGAATGGTGCAAAAATAGAATTTGTGTAGAAGCAGATAACTTTAGATGTGACATTTTGGGTCATTTCCATCTTAGCTGTTTGACTTAATATAATTAGGAGTGAAAATTCTTGCCAGGACTACATTGTTGTACTCTAAAGTGTTCCTTCAATCACACAGATCCAATTATTGTGTACCTGGTGTCATGTAATAACACTTCAGGACACTTTAGCACTGGAAACTGGGAATCTATACATTATATAAGCATTCTAGTTAGAACCCCAGTATGCTAGAGCACAGCCATAATTACATATAGTGTGCTCTCACTGGCTTTTTGCATTAGCCATTTCTCAACACTGACCTGTAACCTAGCAACTACCATTTCCCGCAGAAAATGATTAAAGCCACCTTCTTTCTCATTCTGAGCCACAAGCCTTGGTACCTTTCTCTACGAGGACTGACACTTCTCCCCCAGTGTATGCTCCCTGCAGTGCAAACATGCCCCATGCAATATGAAAAATTAATTGTCAGCCTGTATGTGGCCTTTTAAAAACTTGAATGGCACTATAATAAGTGATGAAGGAGTACAACTTAAACGTAAGTAGCTAGTGGAGAGGAGCTGAATTTCTTCAGAAATATTTGGTAGACTGTTTAAAGCTGTGTGATAGAATCATGAAGAAAAGCATGATTTAGAGCCTTTTTTTATATGAAATATATTGTATATTTTTGTAACAAGACCAAAGCTGTATCTCTCTGTTCCTAACTGGTGCTGCTTTCCAAAAGGAATTCGATTCAACACGAATGTATGTATTTTTACACATACTAAAAAAAAATCATTAAAGGTTGAAGGACAAAGCATCACATTGAGCAATCTCTTTGTACCAGTTAGCTTGATGCTGCTTTCGGCTGGTGCAGTGGTACAGCACGTTGCTGCCTCACAGCTTCAGGGTTCCCCGTTCGATCCTAAACTTGGGTTACTCTCTGTGTTCAGTTTTCTCTGGGTTCTCCAGTTTCTTCCCACCCAACACATGCTGGAGGTACACTATATGGCCAAGTTTGTGGACACCTGACCACCACACCAACATTTGCATTTTGAACATCCTATTCTAGATTTAGATCTAGAATAATCTCCGCTCTTCTGGGAAGACTTTCCACTAGATTTTGGAGTGTGGTTGTGGGGATTTGCCCATTCAGCCACAAGAGCATTTGTGAGGTCAGGTTCTGATGTTGGGAGAGGCGGTCTGGGGTGCAGTTGCCGTTCAAGTTCTTCCCAAAGGTGTTAAGTGGAGTTGAGGTCAGGGCTTTGAAGGAGCCACTCAATTTTTTCCACTCCATCCTTGGCAAACCATGTCTTCATGGACCTTGCTTTGTGTACAGGGGCATTGTCATGCCGGAACAGTCTTGGGCCTCTTAGTTCCAGTGAAGGGAAATTGTAATGCTACAGTATACAACATTCTGTAGTGTGCTTCCGACTATGTGGCAACAGTTTGGGGAAGGAACACATATATGGGTATGATGATCAAGTGTCCAAAAACCTTTAACCATTTAGAGCAGAATGATGACTCTAAATTGCCTCTAGGTGTGAATAAATATGCAAATGTGTGTGTGCATGGACTGGTGTCCTAACCAGGGTGAATACACCCACCTTGTGCCCAGTGTTCCTGGGATTGGCTCTGGATCCACTGAAACCCTGACCAGGATAGAGCGGTTGCAAGGCAAATGAATGATGGTGCTAGTTTGACCATAAAATATTAAATACAACATTCATCTGTTAGCTCTAAAGTGCCAGCTCGGTCCTTGTGGAGGTGTAAAGCATTTCTTCAGGTTACAGAAAAAAATTAGAGCAGGAAGTGTGATGGCAGATGGGCTTTCATTTCTGCTCTACTGTATTCACCTCAAAGCCATGGCACTGAGAGGTTCCCTCCATTTCATCTCTCTCTGAGTATATCATCTTTCTGAAATCAACTGCTCTATATCATCTTTTTATGGCGTCGTGTTGTAAAATATGACAAAGCTCTTAATTAACAGCAAGCTTTAGGTCAAGGTTGGCTGTAGAATAACTTGCTGAATACATTTATATTTTAGATTTATGGATTAACAAATAAATAAATTCAGTCAAAGTTTATAGGGTAGCAGGTGATAATTTAATCTTTCACTGTGCAAATGACTTGTGATCAAAGTGATTACTGTTAGTTCACAGATGTTGCGATAATAAAATAAAGCTAGTGATATCTTACTTTTTAGATCTCACAGCTGTTTTGTTATATTTATTGCATTAATCAGGATATTTGTTTAGCATAGGAAATCTCCTTAAGTCATAGTTCCCTCCAGGTGTCAAATTCTGAAATAACTTGACCCAAAAAAAAGTTTTAAAAAATGCTGCATTAATATCAGCTGTGGTTAGGAGAATACATTCACTGCAGGAAGTACAGAAGGTTCCTTAAGAAGGTTTCAGTTAATGTTTATTCATCTGCTAACATGTACATTAAATAATTCAATTCAATTCAGTTGTATTTGTATAGTGCATTTAACAATGGACATTGTCACAAAGCAGCTTTACGGAAATATATAAATTCTGGATATAAATTTTAAAGTGCTAAATTTCTGCCTAATGAGCAAGCCAGAGGCAACGGTGGCAAGGAAAAACTCCCTGAGACGACATGACGAAACTGTGTGAGCAACCAGATTCAATAGGGAACCCAACCTCCTCTGGGTGACACCGGATAGTGCAATTATAAATAATGTATCTTCTATACCTATATACTATATAGTCAAAAAGTGTGAGCTTATGACCAACTTATGAGTATGAGCATCAGAGTCACTTCTGAATTCATTATAGTTTTAACTTAAAGTCTATTGTATCAAACTGAAGTTATTAACTGTTCAAAGATGGAGACTTGAGCGCAAACTGTTCTTAGCAATTGCACTCCTAAGGCTATCCAATGGAAGAACGTCCATAGCCATCCTCATGGTTTCTATATGGTACCATCCACAGCATCCTCATGGTGATCTTTAGGCTGTCCATGTGTGGGGCCAGCCTTAGCAGTAGCGAGTGATTTTCCAGTGACAAGAACTCCAAACAGAAGCAGGACATCAGGATGGTTCAGGCAGGTCTGGAGAGCAGAAGGAATCAGGATCACTGGAATCTCAGGAGTAACATGTAGCTCGACAGAGAATAATATTATTACAGTTATTATATACATTTATATATATATATATACATATTATATACAGTTAATTTCACAATTTATTGCAGCTTTTTCACAGACAAGAAATTCCTCTATCGCAATGGAGCAGAAATTTCCGAGGGGAAATGAGAATTTTATTCTTTCTATCCAACATGAAATTTTCCGCATGTGTAGAATAACTCTGCAGCAAAAACAGTGGGGCTCGCTCTCTCTGCCCTTGGTCTGACCATTCTTAATGCTGTATAATCTGCATTCATTATCTGATTAATTGCCTTAATCAATGCACCATACATTTAATCATGGACAGATGCCAGCATGTCAGTGCAACAGCAGTTGTGGAGGAGTTTTGGTGGCAAAGCATGAGTTTCAATGCACTTTTGCATATTGCTAGATTCTTATTAAAACTTTTTTTGATTCAGTAATTCATTAAATATGCCCGCCTAGTAGGGGAAAAAATCAATGTAGTACAATTTAATAAGCAAACAGGATTACATTACAGGATTGTTAGATGTTTTTTTTTTTTAAATAATGGTTTATCTAAGAGATTTATAATGTTGAAAGGAAAGCCTCTTCTTTAGCAGATATTTGCAGATTTACTGTGGCAATATAGCAAGTGCATAAACACACCCACACACATCTTTGTCCTACTATTCTTGTGAGGACCTTCAGTTGACATCTATTAATGCTAATTAATTCTGCTCCTACACCTAAATCTAACCTTAAACCTAACCTCAGTATCCAAAAGGAAATCTTTTTTAAATAAAAGCAGTATACGCACAGAGTAGTGAACTAAACTTCTCCTCATGAGATTTTGAAGATACAGAAGGAGAAATTCTTTATGTTATCTAAAACTACTCTTGCTAGATCATTATAATTGGATTCCAGCTATATTTATTGCATTTCCCGTATTCCCTTTCCGCATGGCTCTGTATCATACCTCAGTGTCTGAATGTGCTGTTAGGTTTTCTCAATAACAGATATAAAGTTCCCTCGAGGCCCATCGCTGTGCGAGACGATTCACAGAAAAATACTGTGCAAGGATTGCAATATCTTCAGGGGAGCAGTTTCTGGTTTTCCTCCCATCTCAGGACATGGTAGGATCTGAAGCAGCAGCTCTGTCTGAATGTGGAGTTGAGACTTTTCATGGGGAAAGGTTAGAGGGACTGTTATGGTTTTAGCTCAGTGGGATATCTGATATTGAGAGTCCAAGCAGAAAGACTCAGAGGATAAAGACTCAAGGAGAGAGAACAGACAAATGACTTCAATATAAAAACAGGGGTTCTGTGAACAGAACAAAGAAATACGAGGGGTGTGAAGACGCTATAGAATGAGTAAGGGAGAAAAACACAATGGGCCATGCTGTTATAGGAAAATCAACGATGGGATGATGCGATGAATCCCAATGTTACTGCCTGAAGTTGAACATCTTCCTATAACAGCATGTCCTGAAATGTTTTATCCCTCTCATACCACAGCAATTTACTAACAATAATCATTTTTAGTTAATAAACACAGACACTACATTTTATCCTTTTATACGTTAGGTACGTTTACTGTTTTGGAACATTCGCGTAACAATTTCCTGTCGTTACTTATATCACCTAAGTTCCCTCACCAGACTCCCTTTTTTTCTTTCAATTGAGTAAGACGAAACCATGCATCTTGACTGTTATTACGAAAATACTCTGTCTTGAAGACTTTCCCATGTCAGAAAACTTAAAATTTGCAGCTTTTGCCTCTGATGTTTAGAAAGTGCTGTCACTGAAGACTCCTTTCAAAAATGCTAAATAAACATCTCCACATTGACACACTTTTCAAACATCTACATTTTCAAAAATGGATGTCATACAAGTCTCTGTGAAAGAGTTGTTACTATAGAAACGATAACATATTAGAATGAGTGCATTAATATAAACCATGCAGCTGGAACTACTACCCAAGCAGTGTGGTTATAGAAAATGAATCAACACCTTTGGACATGATATAAAAGCTGATATTTAATAACCAGAAGATATTCAGGAAATCACTGTTTCTAGACATCTTAAGTATTTGGCATAGAGCACTTCTGAAACTAATCCAGCATCCCCTGCCCCACAAGCCCCCCAACCCCCGCCCCCCCGAACTACTCCCCCCCCCCAAAAAAAAACAAAAAAAAAAACAAAACAAACAAACTAAAATACATGAAGATTCTACAAAAGGTACCAGACTTCTGGTAAAAGTGCATATATGCAGTTACTTATAGTGGCAAAGTTTCCTGTTATTGCTAAGATGATGCATACGTGGTTAAGGTCTATATCTGCAGAAGCAGTGCCACTCCTGCCAGAGTCCATTTGGACGGATTCTCTTTGGTTTTCAGGTTAAATGTCCACACATAGGTAGGTCCTCTCTGTTTGGTCTTGTAGACAGGACACTGGTAGACGCTACGTGTCTCTTGCTTGTCTACGGGGACGGCCTTGATGAAGATGACTGGCATGGCTGGGGTGAGCTCTTTCAGACGGGCGTCAACGATCACACCAGCCTACAAGACATGACACACAGAAAACTTTCTGCTGTGAAAAGCTTATCATGTGATATTAGTGAATGTTATGTAGCTGGAATTGTTCCAAAGAAAATTGCTGAGTCATCTGACTTTGCAAATCCATTTAAGTGAGATTAATTTCTGACATGTCCCTTTAAAGTACGTGCAATTAATCTTGGTAAAGAGCGTTTTCATTATTTCTGAAAAATTTCAACATTAATCCCAGGGTCCCTTTGAACAAGAGAAAGTTAATGCGTTTGAAATTGAAACGGATTTGTTTTTCACATTATACTGCACAGACATCTTGAGAAGGGAATGGTTTATTATTTTCTACTGCATAAATCTTGTAGATCAGGAGATCATGAATATCAGGCCAAAGCTGGACTCCTTTCAGTATTAAAAAAGACACAGTGTTGATAGTGAGGCACAGTTCATGATCTCCCCTTTAATTAGTGCTCTAATAGCATCGCAAACAAATTACATCATCTTTCTGCATGAGTTCAGAGCAACAACTTCTGAGGCTTAGGCTTTATTTTTTCCTCTATGACAGTCACATAAATCAAATTTCTTCACATTCCTGTACATATGCGTGGTCGGTTACTTTGCACTAAATCACCTCTGCACTGAAAGCTGCCTTTTTACCTGCTGGCCCACTCACAGCTATTAAAACCACAGATCAAATACAGAATACCGAGTTATGAAATAACTGAAGAAGGACCACGCATGAAGCTCCACCTACTTGCTAGTTAACTTTCTTTCTTTAAATTCCCATCTCTCTTTTTCTCTACTCGAGATGGGAGTTTCTGCACCCACCAC
>CM040986.1:8837404-8886132 GCA_022985145.1 Pangasius djambal | reverse complement strand
TTTACAGCTGGAGAGCTGCAGAGTGGGTTTTCCCACGGGGCACGTAGGCAAACCTGGCTCTCTGTCTAAGTCGATTTAAGGTATAGGGGAAAACAGCCGAGCTGGGGTACCAATTAAAATGAATCCATGCACAGTTTTCATATGCTGTAATTAAAACCTGCCTTTAGAGACCTGGGAAAGCAGCACACATTTACACACTCCTGTACAGACCACAGTGCAAGCTGTTCTCCAGTCGTCTACTGCAGAAACCCTATAGCTATGACCAGGCAAATTTTTATTAACCTGCAAATATCATTTTATTAGATTATTTTTAAAAGCTAATTTAGCTATTGCATCAAAATCAACTGGTTGATTAGCTTTACAATACCATTTAATATCCAGCTGGTGCCATTAACAGACTCTGTTGGAGCGAAACTCAGTTTCAAATTAGTGGATTGAGAAACTTAAGGAACGTTAGACATATACATGGCTCTCAAGGGATGTGTATGTGCACATATTGCTGGATGTGTCTTCCAGCCCTTGGCAGATGTTGCCCTTTTTATAGATCAAAAATTAACATCTCCCACTCGTATTCTAATCTTACACAGGATAACAGCTCCGGGTGCGAATTTTTACTGTTTTTACTTTTCATTCATATGTAGTTTACTGATGCACCCACGGCATGCCATGGCTTTAGAAGACCTTGGTCCAGTGCATTTAACACCTACTAACACCTAAAAATAATTTGCACTGAAATACATTTTTTTAGATATTGATTCACACAGAAAACTCAATTAAATCAGTACAAGAACCCACGCTATAGCCTCATCCCTCTGCCTCCTACTTGCAAGTGCTGATCTCAGGCTTATAATATGACTGTGTAATGTAGGCCATTTTAGGATTGTCTACACTCACCAGCTACTTTATTAGGAACACGAGTTCCCCTTCTCATTCATGCAATTATCCAATCAGGCAATCATGGAGCGGCAGTACAATGCATAAAATCATGCAGATACAGGTCAAGAGCTTCAAATAGATCAAACAGAATAGTGGAAGAATGTGATCTCAGTGACTTGGTGGTTGGTGCAGCACAGACTGGTTTGAGTATTTCAGAAACTGCTGATCTTCTGGGATTTTCACACACAACAGTCTCTACAGTTTACACAGAATGGTAGAAAAAACATCCAGTGGGCAGCAGTTCTGTGCCTACTGTTTCCTCAGATTCCTGTTCTTGGCTGACAGGAGTGGAACCCGATGTGCTCTTCTGTAGCCCATTTGCTGCAAGGTTCGACATGTTGTTCATTCTGAGATGCTTTTCTGCTCACCATGGTTGTAAAGAGCGGATATTTGAGTTACTGTAGCCTTCCTGTCAGCTCGAACCAGTCTGGTCATTCTGCTCTGACCTCTCTCATCAACAATGCATTTATGCCCAGAGAACTGCCACACACTGTATGTTTTTTTTTTGTTTTTCGCACCATTCTGTCTCTGACTCTAGAGACTGTTGTGAGTGAAAATCCCAGGAGATCAGTAGTTTCTCAATACTCAAACCAGCCCATCTGGCACCAACAACCATGCCACAGTCGAAATCACTCAGATCACATTTTCCCCCATTCTGATGTTTGATGTGAATATTAACATTAACATTGTTTCTGCGTGATTGTATGTGCTGCTGCTGCCACATGATTGTCTGAGTGGAAAATTGCACAAATGAGCTGTCGAGGTGTACCTAAGAATGTAGTCAGTTAATGTATAGCACAGAGGATATAGAGAAGTGTAATTGTCACATGTACTTGTCCACTGTTTAGTGTACAGACAACGACATAAGAATGTGTTGTAATTAATGGTTAATAATAGTCACAGATTGGAATCAGCATTCTGAAGAAGGTGAAGAACAGGCATGTCTGGATTTTACCAGGTCACCCCTGCCCTGAGGTCAACATCTTCGAAAAAGCCCCAGGATTAACAACCAATATCAACCAATCAAAAGCTCTGAGAATTTATGATGGCATCAGTTTGAGTCTGAACCATTGGTTATCTTCTTCACCACCATTTTGAACCTATGTGAGCTAACCTAATCTATGAAGTTTCTGCAACAATTCTCTCCAATTGCTATGTCCTCCAAACGCTATGTCCTTTTTAATTGAAATGCATTTCTAAGCTGTCATATCACAAACACAATTGTATTTCTTGCTAAATTTGTCTATTATCTTCTATTATCGCCGCTTTGCCTCTCACCTGTGTATCCCATCGTGCTCCCTCCATAAAGAGGCCATGAACATACGCTCCCTCACGTGGCGGAGAGCTGAACTCTTCACGGTTTTTCTTGGTGACATCACACTGCAGGCTCATCTTGTCAAGAGGCCACTCGTTGCGGCGTGCTGTGGACTGCATGATAGCTGTAAGGAAGGACTGTGGGTTGAAGAAGCCGGCCAGCCAAACGGCAGAGGGCAGGCTGAAGTCTGAAGTCCAGCTCTCCAGCTCACGGATTCGGCACAGCAGATCAGTGAACCAGAGTGTCAGGCCACATGTGGACGCATACGCACGTTTACTCCATGAATCTGGAACCTGCTCCAGGTAGATGGCGTTCTGGAGGTTCTCCATGTCACTGGTCATCGTGAGCTCGCCCTGAGAGAGAAACATGGCAAGTTGGAGGGTGAGAGCTCATTAATAATTACCATATTGTATCAGTAGTCATCTAATTCAGTCAGAGACATTCCTACAATGTGGCTATGGACTAGTGTCTAGATGCTATGTGAGTATTTACTAGCGAAAGAAACAACCATGGTCAGGAACATCGTAGCACTTTAACTGTTTTGTGCCTAATGAGAATTAAATCCCAAAAGTATCAATCCCTAGTAAATCCCTAGATTACATTTTGGCAAGTTTCAAATGGCCCACACTTCTCCTTAATCAAGAGTGTGACGGCATTCAGTGATATAATGCACTTAAAATAGCTTTCGAACGAGCAGTGCAATCGATTTGTGGCACCCTGGTGCTTAAATTTCATTTATCCTGAACGACCTGTAATGGAGCACTCAGAGCACATTTGAAATGTCACAGTATCAGATTGGCCAAGAGACCAAAGAGACAACTACATCCTAATAGCACACACTAGGAAAATCGATATTCATACATTGTAGTTCATGGCAGTGTATGTACATGAGTGTATCTGTGCTGTAGAGTACCTTCAGGCCAAGATTTAGCTCCTTGAGTGAACGTTTGATCTCCTGTGTCAGGATGTTCATTCGCTCACACTCTTGCAGGGCCACTACCACATATGGGCTCCTCTCCTCCACCTTTCCCATCAGCGCCGCCATGTTAAACTCTTCTGGAAGCTTCTCAAGGATCTCATCCAGGACAATTTTCACCTTTAACATGGAAAACTATCAGTGAGCAAGTGTAGAACAATTCAGATGTATTTGTTAACTACACAACCGTAGCATTTTTGTATACCGGGGAATAGTTTGTTTCTTCTTAACTGTCTCTTGAACATCATACTAACATGAACTCGACAGAGGAAGTGGATAACATAATCAATATCTTGCCAAAAAAAGACCTATTTGTCTCTGTCGCTTGCGTGACCTGTTTAATGCAAAATGGTGATTGCTTACAAATCCCAATCTCTTAACTTAAAAAGGTCAGCTGTCATAATGCATCCAGACACACTTCCACAGCACCCATATCTAATCTCTTAAATGTCAGAGCTAACAAAACCGAGCCCACTTCTTGGGAATTAGCTCCACTTAACCTCTTCAGACAGAAGTGGGGCTCCTGTCTCTGGATTAAAATGGGTATCAACATGACAGTGTAATGAACCTGACCCTTTTAAGAGTAGATGACCCTAGTCAGAGACAATATAGTGAATAGGATCACATCTATTTTATCAGTTGATGACGGTAATGGGGATAAATAGAGGTCATGATGTACAGTGATGAGGATCTATTGTGACTAATGGCTAATAACGGGTACAGACTGTAATAGGTATATAAATGAGGAGGAAATGACTGTAGACTGCTAGAAAAACCATCACAGCCAACATTTGTATAAAAAAATAAAATCCGTGCATGTTTTAACATCTTATATCAGAAAAAGTTTTGTTTCTTGGTGTTTTTGCTGGAAACCTCAATGAAACACTTTGATGTATGTGCACCTTCTCGTCTCGTGAGGTACCGCTGCCTTCTCCAGAGCCTCCATCTCTGGGTTGCATCTCAAGAACGGTGCGGAAGAGCTTCTCTGACGTCTGAGTCAAGAAACCAATCTCAGCGTTGGGGTGTAGGCCATACAGATAAGGTGACTCTGCGGGCAGTGCTTCGTCGATGTACTTAGAAAAAAACAACAGAGAGCAGAATATCAAAGCATTTATGCATCATTTTACAGGTAAATTTAAGGAATCATGGATTAAAAATCTCAAGCAATATCACAAATATAGACAATTTCACTGTTAGGAAGGCGCTACAGAAAGACACCACAGAAAGTCAGCACACAAACAATGGCTTGAGCGAATGAACACTTCGCCAGTAGCCCGAGGCTTTAAGTGAATTTAGACATGGTTTCCAAAGCTGCCATGCTGCTCAGCTTAAGAATAATAGAGAGGTTTGGATGGAGGCAGAGGAAGAGAGAGAGAGTTCCACACTCCACAAGTGTTTGCACCTCTTCAAATCCCCGTAACACTCTTATCCAGCATTCAGCCAAGGGTTGTATTCAGAGCTGAGTTAAGCATTTATAGTGAGAATTTAATACTAAAATTGTGCATAGCGTTATACAAACTTAAATGTTACTCGGAGGTTGCGTGAGAGTTACGCATGCAAGGTGGCGTTTGACTAAAATAGAGGCGTGTCTCAGACATGCACAATTCTGACTTTGCACTTAATAAATATTTCCTGCAAGATATCGGATCAAGCTAGGAGAGGTATTAAGTCCAGCACCGCTGTCTGGCAGTTTGATGCAACAACAGTATCCTGAAGTTTATATATTGGGCACTATTAATTAATTAATTAATTAACAGTTTCCCTTCAAAGTTCACAATCATTTTTTTTTTTGGAAGAGACAGCATCTTAGTCGCTTATCTCAAGTGCCAATTTTTTATGCGAGCTGTAAACATAGCAGATGAGTGCTTGGTCAGCTTATCCTTCTAACCTTGGTTACATTTTCTTTACCAGAGAGCACATTTCAATAACAAAAAACATTGTTTTGTTAATTCAACAACTCAAAATAGAGAATTAAAGGTGTGATGAAATCACATATATCCCATGTACAGCAATACATTGGCAATATACTAGACTCTTATTAGATGTTTATTTCAGTGCTTGATATCTTCCCATTGATATATCCTTATATTAGTCTTTTATCGTTTTTAAATTGTCTCTTGCTTTTAGGTTGTAAAGTATAACATTTGACAGAAAAGGACAAAAATCTACTTGCTTCTTCGGTCTACATTTTCTATCCCTGATATTTTATTGGGTTTAATGGCAAGTGCTTGGTGTTTTAACATGGTGGTCTAGACATTATTGAAAAATCCCTTCTTGGATACTTCTACTTAAGAAAAATATGGCAACCGTGAAGGCGTGAACTACACACAGGCTATTTACATATTCTTAAGCAGGTGTGTAACGTGACTCAGAATACATGTAACTTTCCCTGTGTAAAAATTTGCCGAAAATAAGATGTGCTATGTACTTAGACTGAAAATAATAAAATAGCATTAAATAGCACTACTTCAAACACAGCAGTAACAGTTGTTACCATACAGAAGAAGTCTGCGAAAAATGAGGCTCTGATACTTGTACCGATTATCAGCTGTATAAAAATTAAACTGAAATCTTGATTGCCAAAATCAATCAAGGAAGACGAGCTGCTGCTTAGAAAAAGACATTTTTTAATCTCAGTAAATCCATTTGTCCATTCTAAGTACAGTTTCTTGCTACTGACTAAAAGTGGAATGAGTGTAAAACTAATGAGTGAAAAACAGCCCCAGTCTGTCAATCATTTTAACTGATCTTATGCAGCAATGCCCCCTGAATCTCAGGTAAAAGTCATTTTCCCTGCTAAGGATTTATAAACCAGCTGTAGGGATATAGGCTTCACATACACAAACATTATAATACTGTTTATAATACGCCTCAGGTATCTCTGCGATTTTGGAAAATTGCCATGTACTTCAGCACTTTATCTTAGCACAACTTCAGCATAATGCAGTTAAGCTCAAAATCACACTAAGCATAAACTGAATTAAGATGTTAGTAATATTCATCATTTTAGGAAAACTGGGCTGTGTAAATCCATAGAAATCTTTCTTTACCATTTACACTGAACTTGTGAATGCATCAAAAAAATGGTTTAACAAAATATGCTGAAAATATATATATATAAAGATAGACTGTTGTTTTCCAAAATGTCCAGCAGGAAAAGATTCTTGGACAAGAAAGACTTGCTGTGCAATATATTGAGCCCAATGTTTTTAGGACATTCTCTGTAATTAGTAGCACTGACTGCCAACAAATATTTTCATAAACAAATAAAGCTGGAAGCTGTTTAATTATCCTAGAATATCAGTCATCAGTTTCCACTGAATTTAATGCATAAACAGATTGTTACATATATACATAAAATAAAGTTCTTAGCTTAATAATATGTCATTTTAATAATATGTAATACATTTTTTGATACATTAAATGTATTACATTTATTGGATCTTATCTTTTCTGCTGTTTTCTTGTTTTTTGTTTGCTTTGTTAATGTATTAAAAATTAATGTGATTACATATAATTAAAATAAATTATAATTAAAATTAATTCTAGTGAAATTATAATGTACTTAAAAAATAAATACATTTTATTTTATTTTTTCAAAAATAACAAATAAAAAAAATTTATTACATTTATTATAAATAATTTATATTTGTTATAGAAACGCAATGTAGCCTGTTACAAGTAAGCTTTGGCTGCTACGGAAAATGATGGCCAAAGATGAGGGCATTTTATGTACAGAACAATGGCTTAAGTGTAATTTATTTATTTTTTTTGGTTGAAAATCTGGTGCTTTTAACCCAGAATTCACTCAGCTAATCAAATTTTAGAACCAATGCTATCCGTGATATAACATTTAATTAAGAATATTGACCATAATCACACATACATTTCATGAAAACTGATGGTTGAACTCACTTGAAATAAAGCTGTGTTTTAAAACAGTATAATTTCTTTCCTGTTTTGTGGAGAAGCCTATAACCTGAACTTTGAAAAGTCACTGGTAGTCCTGTTATTTCAAGAATATTTTACCCTGACTCACTGTGCATGGTGTTACAATAACCAGCCTTGATACCATTTTCCCTACAGTCAGTTCTCTCTGCAAAAATAACTCCAAATACGTAGCCTTTTAGTGATTTCTCACTTTCATTCTGTTTCTGTGAGAGAGAGGTGGCAGGGGGTGCATTTACCTGGTGATAGCCATTGTAATCCATGTTCCCAGGCAGTAGGAAGCCTGGGGCCAGGTACAGCTCCCCCTCCATCATCTCAGGCTTGATGAACTCCTCCAGGTAGGTGCGGCACAGCCTGCGGTCCCAGTCATCAGTGATGTGGCCACCATACATTATCTCTCCAAAGAGGTAGCGAAGGTCGTCGTATGGCACCTGAACAAAACAAAACACGCTCGCTATCCCAATTTCCACTCTGGAGACCGCAGTGCATCTCTGAGCTCATTTCTGATCTTCTAAACAGTAAATAGTGCTATATTGCACATCATAACCTGCATACAACAGGGTTCAAATATCAAACTCCACTACCATCTGTTACAAAAAAATAAATTTTTTCCCAAACAGAAGTGAATTTTTTTTTTATTTTACTGAAAGCAGGTGCAATAGGGTATATCATATATAACAGAAGACTGCTAATGAATTCTACATTAGTCATTAAGTGATAACTGAAATGAAACAGAACAAGTAAAAGTAAAAGTAAGTGATAACTTACTTCATGGACATTCCACAAAAGTTCAAAGTTCAAATATTACTGTTCAGCATATTGTTCTTTCATAAATAAAAATGGGGTCACATCACATGTTAGAGTGTAACAACACGCCCTGCCATGTTTTATTCCTCACTTAATTTGCCCTCATTTACATACTTTATTTAGTGTTCTCATATTCTTTATGTTATATTGTAGGTGTTACCTGTTTCAGCTTAATAACAGTTGCTGGATATGTGCAGCTAATTACTGATTAGTACAATGATGATAACACTCTAATTGTGCTCTCAGTCCACTGTATTCACACATACTGATTAAATAGATATCATACCATTATACTATCATTATATCATAAATGTCTCTCTTAATTATATACTGTATGTTCAGCATTGACCTCTATTTCACAGTGCAAAGCACTATTAAGTCCAACACCACTGTCTGACAGTTTGATATACCCACAATGTGTCATTCATGTTCTGGGCTTTAAATACACACACATACACACACACACACACACACACACACACACACAAAACTGTGGAATGCCATTTAAGGCTAATTTTAAAACATAAATAAGACTAATAATATTAATAATTAAGTAATTAAGTAACAATACTAATTAAGTAATTAATAGTATCATCCATTTTTAAGGATAAAATCAAAGCGATCTTTAATCGTAGCATGGATGTTGGTCAGCTTATCTGTCGTTTTCTTACAGGATAGCATGTTGAATTAACAAAACCATCAGCATTATTAAAAGTGTGACAAAATTGGCTACGTCCTGCACACACATTATTCCGTTTAATATCTCATGGCTATGTTAAGTTATGCACCCAATGAACTGTCAGATGATAATAAAAACGAATATGCAAAATGATAGGAGGTGCTGGATCAAGTGCTATTTTATAAGCTCCCGAATAATGAGGGTGGAAGCCATATTGTTAGAAGTAGACCAAATTTGCAGTGATTATGTTATGAATTATTGCAGTTATGTTATGAATTATTATACCGTCTCTTGCTTTTATATTATTTGACAACGTTTGAAGGGAAAAAAAAAACATAGGCTTCTTCAGTCTGTATTTTCTATCCCCTCATTTTGCAGGCTTAAAGGCAACCTTATGTTTAAAGGTTTTCACTGACGAGCGCTTCTTCTCTACTAACATTTGTCAACCTCAGAGACATGAACTACATACAGGTGATTTTAGTATTCTTTACGGGCTCTCAGAAAATCAGCTGAAGCGGCTGAACATGAGTAACTTTCCTTTGTTTAAATAGTGACATAACTCTTGGAGAGAAAAAAAAAATTGCCGACTCTGAACAAGCTTGGCAGGTTCTGAATATTAAAGGAGACATTACAAAAATAAGACGAATAGCGTGTAAAGAGGATATTCCAATAGATTTCAATTTCAATTAAAAATATAGGTTACACTAACATTCAGGATCACATACATTCCCAGAAACCACAGCTGCTAAGGAGAAATAGACAACACCTACAATATATACGTAGGTATGGATATGAAACACTGATTAAGCACTAATAAGCTGCTGATGCTGCAAAATGCAAAATTACTGTATTAACTAATTATATGTACATTTATTAGCTATGAATTAGTACCTAATATACAGTATGTGTGTGACACCCTATACGCCCTAAATGTTCCCAAAAATGTCATTTGTTGCAGCTTTAAATGTATCAACTAAGCAAAATATTATATTTTGGTACATGATAAACAGCTCTCACTTATGGATTCAAACTTGACATTATACTATAGATTATTATATGTAAGCCTGTTAAAATGGCTGCCTCCGGGGCTTCTCTAGCAGCAACCCATGTCTCTGTAGCTCCTCGGTGAGCCGTTGCTCAGAGTAATGTGATTAAGCTAATATGTACTGTCTGGCATACAGCTGACAGATAAAGTGCTTTCCCAGGTGAGAGGTGTATAATATGAGCTCTGTGACCATGCAAGTTGAAGTAGGTTGGGAACACTCAGGCTGCATGCCAATCTGACAGGCTTGAAAATGCAACATTGGATACAAGGCTTAACGCAACATGTCACTGTATCATTGTCTGTTTGCAGACATACAAATGATTTAATTGTAGCATAAGTGCAAAATCTAAAAGATTCCTTTCCCTTCATGTCCTTAAATCCAAGCAAATGAATGTGTAAAGCTCTCTGAAGACTACTTGTTTGAGTATGGTTCATGGAAATGCAAGACGACTTATTTCTATTGTGGTTTTACCACATATAAGCAACCTCTGAAATGTGGAATGGCTTTGTGTAGTAAAGGGCAAAGCTTTTCGATTTGGAGTGGGATGGTGTGTGGGTAGAGAAGGGTAATTTCACTAGCTTCAGCAAAAGCCTGACTCGCTTTTCTGTAGGCAGGGCATATGTCAACAAGCCTTGTTTTTACCCTCTCTCACTTTCACTCTTTCTTTCGCTTTTTCACTCTTTATTTCATCCTCAAATCCATTTATTGTAGCTCTGACAGCATCGGTCGGTCCTCACCTTACTGTTGGCCTCCAGATAGTTGTAGAGGACGTTGACTGAGATGGTGAGGTCTCCGGTGTTGAACGGATAGCTCCTGTTCCAGCCTTGAGGTCCAAACTTTCGCCTCTCAGCCACCACGGCATGGAAGTAGCACAGGGCAAACAGGATGCCTTTAAACTCGTTTTCACGTGCACACATCTCCAGTGTGTCCTGTCAAAGAGCACACAATTATGGAAGTAAGTTGAAAAAATCGAGTGTTAAGTTCCCATTTATAACTGAAACTGAGTGTATACGCTTCCAAACTGTAACTCCCTCCCACAAGACATGCAGCCACCATCTTCAGCTGGCAATTAAAAACAACGCGGCTTGCGTTATTTTCTTTTCCTATGTAAACCGCCTTGAGAGGCCTTTTTTTTCTGAGCTGCAATTCCCTCATTTACCTTGCCTATTTATAATTGCCTATTTATTTTACGGTTAAATTATTGCTGTTTTTACAATGATTAAATTTCTATTCCATTTTTATTTTCCCTATTTTCTGCTTCTTACCTTATGTATTTGTTTGTTTGTTTATAGGCTTTTTTCTTTGCAAAGCACTTTTTTATAAAAAAAAATCTTTTTGCAAAATCTTTTTATAAAAATACAGGTTTTTTTTTTTTTTTTTGACTGACCACCTGCCACTCTCCATTTTCCACTGCAGCTCCCAGTAGGCTACATTCATTAGTACAGACAAACAATTGGACCAGATTCAATAAATTCTGAGATTTTTTTAATTGTTATCACTTATCAGTGTGCTTAACAGTCCTGCTTTCCCCTGGCTCATTATTAAAGATGACTCTAATGAGAACGACAGGGAAGAGGTGGGCGTACAAGAAATAAATGGCAACTGGTCTCACAGGAAAGTGGCTTAAACAGGCATGCCAACAACACTGCTTAAATTGCGAGGGCCTCCTCTTTAGGCTTCATGCAGCGAAGGCTATAGGAGACTTAGTATGTTGGACACGAGAGCTCGAACTAAAGGTGGAGTTATGGAGCCTCTGATTCAGACATAGGACACATTAAGATTCCAAACACAGCATCAGTGGGGTGAATACGACTGAAAGCACTGCATTCCTCCTCTAGCGCACAGCCGAGAGGCTCAAGGAAAATGAGCAGCGGCACTGGGGTATGGGGTATTTTTACAAATGCTAAGTGAATATGAATATCCAAAGAGAATAATATCCTTGTGATTAAAATATGGCTTCTCATGGGTGTGTCAAGGCAAAAAAGCATTAAAATTAAGAATTGACATAAATTTTTTGTCATGTACCGTTGCGTAGTGCGAAAGAAGAAAGCCATTATTCGGCCATTATTAGCCACAGACGCAGATGTGTTGGGGGGAGAGGAGATATGTCTATCTGAATGTCTTCCCGCTGCATGATTTCTTTATTTAATAAATGTGTTCTGTTTTCTGTTGATTGGAAGATGTTAGATAAAATCCATATAAGCCATAACGCATATCTTCATTGCTGGTTTTCTCAGCCTTTCACATGAAAGATACATACAACGTGTGAAGTAGATACGGTTCGAGGGACAGAAAGAAAAAATATGCTAATAGCAATTTTCACATTATTGTTCACATTATCAAAAATAACAATAATAATATACCTTTTACTGGAACATTTCAGTGTAATATAAACTGCACAAACATATCGCTGCTGTTAATATTTATTGTTTAATGATGTGTTGGGTCAGGTGGTGCGAGCAGTGTACACAACTGATATCAATCGCATATATTCAGTGCTCCAATGGGAAGAAACTGATTCTGTCGGGTCGCTCCGATTGCTGAAAAGGTCAGTATAAAAGCAGCTGTCATTTTATGGATATTATTGCAGCTTCCTAGAGCTGGTGACACGCTTAGGTCATGTTTCTTTTTCTATAGCACTGATTTGCTTTCAAGGCGCATATGTGACTGGAGCAGAAGCCATTCAACAGAGAAAAGCTACAACGGCAGCATGCTGCTCTAGTATTTATCTGATAGATAACCATCAGCTCTGCAAGCACAAAATGAGCTCAGAGCAAGCTCTAGGGTAATGGCATCGGTTGGGTTTCATTGATAAGACATGCAGAATTTTAATCATCATTAGCTATGACAATATCCCAAATCATTTAGTCGACTGCGATTTCCACGATGATAAGCACAGTAGTCTAGATAGAGGGACAAAGCTATTTCTAAGGCACTCAGTTATTTGATTCTGTCTTAGATATGCATAAAACAAACATCTGTAATTGGATTTTGTCTGAATGTGTCTGAAAGATCTTGCTTGTAATATGACAGATAGAAAATTGCCACTCCATATGTTTCACATGTACCATATGTTACTTGTCTTGCTGTACCTGGTTGAAGTTGTCCAAGGCTTTGTGCAGGTTGGCATGCATGCCCAGCGGTGGCTCGTTGGTGATTTTGATGGAGTTCTCGAGAATACCCTGTGGGATGATGTGACCCTCGGGGGAAGACGAAGGCTCGGCACTGATGAACACTCTGAAATCTTGGTGGCTGGCATCGCCATGCTGCTCAAGCTTCTTCTCCAGAGTGCCCAGCCACTTGGCCACCAGGTGGATGTTCTGCATTCGAAAGAGAAATGAACATGCAGTAAGATAAGGAACAAGTCATGGTGTCATGGTGTTATCCAAATCTCAAATGACGGTAAGTCTGAATAGATGATAATGGCTATGACAGAGTGCTTAATCATGGAAGAAAAGTGCAAAATATCTAGAGTATACATGTGTAGCCGATTTTAATGTTTGATCTGGAAAACTTTGATCTGACAGCCACATACTTTGTTTACAGACTCGACTATGACACAGAGGACAAGCACCAGTGAAATGATGCTGAATTAACCATCCAGCTGAACAGTTCTGTTAACAGCAGGTCCTGAAGTACTCTTTCTTTTGCTTGGGATAAAAATGAGCAAGGTCTTATCATAGAAACGCTTAGGTATGAATTGAATACTTATCCACCAACAGTGACTCTGCAAAGATTTCTTCTAATTACTGTGTACAAAAAAAGGTACACAGTGATATGCAGGGACCAAAATACTGGTTTTGGTCAGATCACTTTCCTAGAAAAGCACTTAAACACAGTATTTGAATTTAA
This sequence comes from Pangasius djambal, assembly GCA_022985145.1. Classification (NCBI taxonomy): domain Eukaryota; kingdom Metazoa; phylum Chordata; class Actinopteri; order Siluriformes; family Pangasiidae; genus Pangasius; species Pangasius djambal. The sequence goes on along the minus strand of CM040986.1, from coordinate 8,872,573 downwards.
ATGGAAGATGGTAGGATATCCACATTACTGGCCACAAAAGGGTGAAAAGGATCCACACCACTATGGAGCACAAAACAATTTCCAACTCATCAGTGCAAATTAAACCATTGTTCCTAAAGGGCACGCAGTGACAGAGAGCAAGTGGAAATGAATTCCTTGTGAAAGAAAAGTGCCGATCCTCAATGTTCTCGGCACTTAGAGACGAGAGAAAGTTATCTGCACTGTCGGAGAAGAGGTGTTTTGATTGCTGTTAACAACGCGTACTTGCTGTTATTGTGCGTTATTGCGGCTTGCCAGCATGCAAAGTGTGTCCTTTTTCGCCTTCCCCTGGCTAAACACGTTGGCTTATCAAGCACTCACCCAGCAGGGAGACGCCACATCTGTGGTGTCTGCATTCATGGAAGAGGAGATGTGTCGGAGTTTGCAATCAGCGGCTTTGGAGCTGTATGAAGTGATTATACAATTACTGTGTCTGATTCATTAGGCATAACCTGTTAACAACATAATTAAATAATCAGAAAAAAAGGTGCCGTCAGAACAGAACTTGAGCATCTAAATAAAATGACGGCTTCTACTAACTGCAGAGTTCACGTTCCCCTATGCTGATGAGACTTTGACGTACATACTGCCATCAATATGGCACCAGAATGTGAGTGTGATCTGTAGGTGCTAAGCAGTGACACAGTCTGGAAGTAAACCGTAGTGTGTGGCGTTGCTTCTTTTCTTGAAAACTCATTAAAAGTTGAATGCTGCCATGGCAGCCTTTTTTTTTTTTTCCAATAATGCTTTTCTCCTGCCCTGAGGTATCTCACCTTGTTCCTTTCTGGTGCTCGCCTATACACAGCTCATTGTAGGCCTTTAAGAGTACATTTCAGAACATGAGGCAGGGGAGGGAGAGCGGTACAGCCAGTTTAGGTCACTTGATTCCCAAGACTGTGGATTTTCTCTTCCAATCTCTGCAATTGATTGCCTCTTCACAGCAAGTGGATTTCTGCATTTTGGTCCACTGGGCTCCGTGTGCTGCAACATAATTAACCTTCAGTGGAGGGGAACTTTCCATTGACCCACTGAGCTTCCCTGAACTTTTGTGAAACGGATGGATGGTGGAGTGGGCAGTTAGTGGAGGGAGAGGGGTGGTGGAAGCTTTCTTATGGGAGGGGGAAGAAGTTCGTCTAAATGCATTGATCTGCACTGTTATGCAAAAGTAATTAAACAACCACTAGTCTCCTCGTCTGCAGTCCCCGAGGTACGTGATATGCTGTAGAGACGCTCAGGGACTTGAAGAAAGAACGCTCTCATTCTGCCTACTGCTGCCATTTCCAGCTGCCAATAAGAGCCATTAGGATTCTGTACCAGCGCTTCTTTAGAAAGTAAAAATGCAGTCCTGTTGCGAAGAGATACGGCAATGTAATCCATCTGTGTGGATACATTCTGTTTTTGTTGCTGTTACCACGGTATTTACCCAAACCCAGTAAATTACCCGTATTCAAAACAGCATTTTCTTAGCATACTGATCCTTTGTCTGTCAAACCATATGCATTTGGCAAATATGTAATTTTTCAATAGCAGCTGGACGGGTTCCAAACTAATACCCATAATAAGCAGCTGGGCAGGAGAGCGGAGAATGTTTTCACACTGACATTTGGATGGAGTAGAAGCAACCTAATAGACTCATTAGTGAAGTGCGTCTCTCTCCCTGGGGTTGGGCCATCATGCTGGCTTGCAGTAAGGACACAGTCCTCTCCCCCACTATTCTGGCAGACCAAATGAGTCATTAATCACTAGAGAGGAAGCCTGGGCGACTGGGTGAGACACATAGTGCTGACCAAGACATTAGCATATGTACAACTCGTAACTGAATTCCCATGGCGAGGTTGCTGCTGACCAGCTAAACGCAGGTTAACTGCTATTAAAAAGGGCAGCAAGAAGTGAATGATTTAGCTGTAAAGTCAGCAGTGTATATAAAAGTGAGCTGAAACACCAAACTGTGTGTCTTTACCTGTAATATTACCCAGTGGCCTTCATGTGCAGCTAGGTCCAAAGCTTTTTCAGCCACCACCTCCTGTCCCTGGCCAAGAGACACGTTGTGGAGGTTTCTATTGTCAAATGTGTAGCCCAGCTTTCGACCTGCAAGACACAATATCATTTAGCAGCTACTTTACAAATGCTCATAGGAACTACTTTACATATGTTCATACAGTATATAGACAGACTCAGTATAATTACAATTGTCAGAGGATCTCTTTTTAGGCAAGCACTCACTAATTGATTGCAGTGCACTTTGGCTATGATTCGATTAGTCACACTCGCACACACAGCCATGCCTAATCGATCTCAACACTCCTCCCGGAGCCTTATAACATGTACCCTTTCAAATCACATGATTCATGGACAGCCAGCGCTGGCCTCCTGATACAAGACGTCTATTTGTTTTTTAACGAAAACTGGTATTTTCTGCTTCTGAAACATCTCCCAAAACAGCAGTCGATCAGCCACCATGGATTTGAACATGAGGCCATTAAAAAGTTTTGTCTGAAAACTGTCAAGTTTAAGAAAACAGAAAAAGAAGTCTAAGCAACTGTACCATGTTTCTCCACGTCCTTTAGTGGATCAACTCCAGGAGAGAGGATGAAGAATATGGGTGTGGCAGCTCCGGATTCTTCAAAGGAGACAGCAAAATCTACTGATCGGCTCATCACATACTTACTGCCCAGCTTTTCCTCCACAAAATCTCTGTCCAGAGAAACAGAGGTCTTTCATTCAAAATGCATGTATAAGATACTATAATCTGTCTGTTCAAAATGATGTCACTAACTCATTTTAGATAAAATGTGCATAGATTAAAAAAAGGTGTGCTCATGAAACAAAATAGAACATCTTTAGGAGTAAAATTTCCAAGCTTCTACTGTCAGTTGCATACAGCATATTTACACAAGGATCATTCTTGTAAGATTAGTATGGTCCTTCTTAAGCCAAAGGGCATGATTGTGTGTATATATGTGTTTTTATATTTTCTTTTCTTTTCTTTTCTTTTTTAACTGTAGAGCAATTCTCTGCCTACACATCCATGTTCACAGATAGCCACAGATTTTACTCCAGCCTCAAGCCAGCTAATCAGAATTCTCCAGCCTCGGATAACCTGAGTCATGCATGTGAAGAACTAGAATCTAAAAAGCTCAAACCAGATAAGGGTTTACAATCAAGGTTTTACAGACTGTACAGCGATGACATGTTCATAATAAAATCCATTTACTAAGTAACACCTTATTGTTTGATTAGCCTGACGTATTCTTATTGGATAAGTGTGATAGCTGACCTGACGGCATACGTCATTCTGTCGGGTCGTAGCGCTCGCATCATGCACAGCCTCTGCAGCGAGGTCTTGTTCTTCCACTCTTGAGGGAATTTCTCTTTCTCCGGGCACTCTGACTCCACAAACTTCTTCCAGCGCTTTGCTGAGCCCTCGATGTCTCGGTCCAGGTTACGGAATTCATCCATTGTACAAAGTGCCTGAGACAAAACATAAACCACCTGGTTAGAGGATCAAAGGATCCACAAAGAGGTTGGAGGTAGTTATATAGTTAATTATTTTCCTATAACTAGTCCTGAAGTGGTTTATTCCTCTTATGCCACAGTAATTTGTCAGCTATGTCAATTGTTTGTCATACATTTTTTTCCATTTGATGTTACATTTAATGTTTTGGAACTTCCACGAAACAAGTTTATTAATCAACACCTTATGACCAATCAGACTCAGGAATTCACCAGTGCCATGGTATAAAAAGGTTACACAAGTCATGAAAGAATAATTATAGCACTTTCAAAAAAAAAAGGCAGATGCAAATGTTTGAACTAATTTCAATTTGCTTCTCCTACTATTAATACACATTAATGAACATGAACTGTATGATTTATTTATCACACCAAATGTCTTGTTGCTAGAAATTAAATTTCTTCTTTATTTTATCCTAAAGGTATGCAAATGTTTGCAATTAACTGTACTTATCATAGTTACTTTCATTTTAGAGCTATAACGCAGTACACACATCAGCAGCACTGCCCTTAAAACTACAACACTGACAGGTCAGAAAGTTGTCAGCAAAGAACCTGGTCAAAGTTTAACCTTGATATTTTAAGGACATTAAGTATCTCTGTTGAATGATGGCAAAGACATGCACAGTTGGGGTCATAAGTTTACATACGCCTTGCAGAATCTGCAAAAAGTTAATAATTCCAAAAAAAAAAAGAGGGATCATAAAAATTGCATCTTGTTTTTTGTTTAGTACTGCCCTGAATAGTCCAAAAGACAAAATAATAAATGAACCAGTTCAAAAGTTTACATACGCTTGATTCTTAATCCTGTGCTGTTGCCTGGATGATCAATGACTGTTTTTATGTTTTGGGATAGTTGTTCATGAGTCCCCTGTTTGTCCTGAGCAGTTAAACTTCCCACTGTTTTTCAGAAAAATCCTCCAGGTCCTGCACATTCTTCAGTTTTCCAGCATTTTCTGCATATTTGACCCCTTTACAACAGTGGCTATATGATGCTGAGATCCATCTTTTCACACTGAGGACAACTGAGGGACTCATACACAACTATTACAAAAGGTGCAAACATTCACTGATGCTCAAGAAGGCAACGTGATACATTAAGAGCCAGGGGGATGTAAACTTTTGAACAGGATGTTGTTGTTATTATTTTGTTAAAAGATCTTATTTTTTCATTTAGTATTGCTCTTCAGAAGCTACATAAGATATTTACGTGTTTCCAAGAAGACATAATAATACCAATTTACACCGATCATCCTGTTCAAAAGTTTACATCCCCCTCAAATATGCAGAAGATGCTGGAAAACCAAATAATGTGCAGGCTCTGGAGGAAACAAGAGACTCATGAACAATTATCCCAAAACATAAAAACAGTCCTTGATCATCCAGGTAACAACACAGTATTCAGAATCAAGAGTATGTAAACTTTCGAACTGGTTCATTTGCATAAATTCAGTCTTGTGTACTATATGTAAACATCTGTTATGTGAAATAGCCTATTCAGGGTAGTACCAAAAAAAAAAAAAAAATGTTTTATGATCCCTCTTATTTTTAAAAAATTATTAACATTTTGCAAATTCTGCAAGGAGCATATAAACTTATGACCCCAACTGTGTGAGCAGCAATGGTAATTATTTACATAAAAATCTTTTGCAGATTCAGCGGTGAATTTTTATCAATTAAGTTTATAATATAAAATATGACGTATATGAAAATAAAATAACCTTTTAGCAAAGGAAACATAAGGCAATGGTTAGGTATATCACTGGGCATGATCAGATTTATCAAGCGTGTCCTTCTGCCTGAATTTTTAATTATTATGGCCATTTGCTTGTTTTTGTTTTTTTGGTTTTTTTGGTCATGAATGGATAGGTAGATGAACAGAGCGTGCATTACAGGGCACCTACAATTTAATTTAAATTTCACAGGTCCTAATAATAGATTAAAGCACATTATACACTATAATACCTTTGTAATACTTGGCGTGCATTGTATATTACATGCATGCAGGTGCCATAATTGCTGAATGAGCCATGTCGAACTGCTAAAGAAAAAAGGGCTGGCAACAACACAAGTCCCAGGGAGGTTTGGGGGTGGGTGTTTGGGTGTTAATTTAATATAATGGCAAAGCAAATTGTCTTTATACTGTTTAAATTGCTGAGTAAACATTAGCAAGTTTCTTCACAATGAAGAGTTGCAAAGTGCTGATGCTGCAAAAGGAAAGCCTTCGTATTGTGAAGCACTTTCTTATTCACAGTGGGCTCCAGAATTATGGGCAGTGTTCATAAAAATGAAACAAATGTAAAAAAAACAATAATAATTTTATTTTCAAACAAAGGGAGAAATGTCTTAATATCTTCTCTCAAAAATATACGTTCCAAAGTCACTGACACTCCTATATTGATTAATGAAAATATCCAATATAGGAGTGTCAATTACTGTATATCCAATATATGTTCCAAAGTCACTGACACTCCTATATTGGATATTTTCTATAATCAACAACAAATTGTCATTCTTGAAAAGTTATTTGTCATGTGCTCTCAATCCGTTGGAACTCTGTTACCCATGCCCTGTTTCCCTGCAGTGTAAATATGAGGCTGCGCACTTGTAAAATCCATTTTTCACCCTTACCATGTGAAAAACCAAAGTTTAACACAAAAAACAGAAGGTAGTTCACCTGAACAAATCAGATAATGGTTAAAGAAATACACAAGCAGTTAAAATATCTTTAAGCACAATTAGGGCCATAACAAAAAGTTTCACATCTGAAACAGTTGGAAGTTTACCAGGAATTGGACCCATGAGCACACTGTCAGCCCATGCAGTGCGGAGGATGGCAAAGGACAAAAAAGCCCAAACATCACAATTTTTAGAACGGCACAGTTTACCTGTTTCTTGTGGTTGTCAAGTTTGAAAATAAACTCTGTTTTCGTAACAATAAACTATTTGGAAGTTGTGGGGGAAAGAATGTGGGGACTAAAACTAGAATGGAATGTTCAAAAAGCATATATGGGTATGATGGTGAGGTGTTCTGTGTGTGTGTGTGTGTGTGTGTGTGTGTGTGTGTGTGTGTGTGTGTATATATATGTTTGATGTGAACATTACTTAAAGCTCTTGATCTGTATCTGCATGATTTTTTGCATTGCACTGGTGCCAAATGATTGGCTGTTAGATAACTGCATGAATGTGCAGGTGTTCCTACAGCAGCAGACCACCTTTAGAAATATATACGATTTATTTATTTATTTATTTTTAATTTCAATTTGGAAAAAAAGAAGGTTTTAGAATTTTGAAATATTTAAAACAAAGAAAGTAATGTTCAAAATCAAATGTTCAATATCTTATCATATTTTAATATTCAAGATTCTGCACTATTGTCCCTATTTAAATGTAAGCAAATTTGGGATATTCACCATGTATCTTAATAAATATAATATTTAGCTTAGTCTTTATCCTAGTTCAAGCTGTACGAATAGGTGTTTTCCTCAAATTACTGTTCTAGCCTATAAGACAGTTATATGGGCTAACTTTACATTTATTCTGCTGTCTTAGATGCTGTAGTTAGTTCTCAAACAGACACACAATGTTACTTTATCTATAATTCAAAAAGCATAATGGCTCCATCAGGCATCACAGCGACTGTGTATTGCAGCTGGTGGACTAGACAGTTAAGCAAACTAAAACAGTCATTTTAGACCATCTTCTAGAATTATGTATCTTTATATTAAGGAGTCAATTTAAATATTAACATGCTTTGAAAGCATCAGGGATGTACTTGCCATTATGATTCAGCTTACTGCTTATCAGATCTGACAAGTGGGTAAACTTTTCTCTGCATCGCCCTTGGAGATGTTCGGCACTAATGCTATTCTGTGTGTCATGTGCATCTGACATTCCAAAAATGGCTGAAAAGGAAAATGTCCAGAACACCTGGGTTGAGTCATACATGAAGAATAATTTTTTTTTCTCAGGTTCCTGCACATACTTGGGTGGGTGATGTAACTCCGATGCAAGTCATCTTCTAAGGTACAAATTTACACATTTTACAGATTTCGCGTGAAACAAATCAGAAGTAAATGACACCTCAGTGCATGCATCTAATGACTGTTGATGTTTTACCTTGATTCCTCCCCATGAATGATGAGACAGGAAGTCGACGGGGGATGTTACACCAGGCTGGACAGGATATCTCAGCAGAAAATCCAGCTCATTAGTGTTGATTTCCTTATTCATCACTAAAATCTGTGGAGACAAGACAGACAGAGAGAGAGAGGGAGAGAGAAAGGAAGTGAGAAAAAATGTCGGGCAAAAGATGCTTATGAAGACACTGACAGATCTAATGAGGGAAATACCCCACCTGAAATGCGAGCTGCGCCGTGTATGTGAGTTTGTCGCATTCAAAAAGGCCGCGGGTGGTGTACTGAAACACGGAGAATGTGATGCTGTCGATCAGATTTAAAACCCTCTGCTTCAACACCTCGTCTGGGGCTGCCTTCATTACAGCTTTCTGGAAAACCACACTGAAGGCCTGACAGTACACACCCACACACACACACACACACACACAAGCAAGGAGACAAAAATCTAGATCATAAACCAGCTCCAAATATTTGCATTGCTGAGCAATTAATCATTGGGCCATTTTAGCTCAGCATTAAATGAGCCATTTTAGAAGGCAGCTTTTATGGAAGTTTGTATGCGCTTATGCTCATTCTCATTTCCCCTGCATAAATTTGTATAAAAGAACAAAGCAATTATTTTGTGAGAGCTGAAGATTGTATTTTGTCACAGCATGTCTCAAAATATGAGAATGTCACTGAACAAAGACGACGAGCAACTTAATTAAGTGTTTTTAATCTGTCTTCCACTAATGCTCACGAAACTCCTCTTCTGAAAGCTGACACCTTGTCAGAATCAAACTTCCCATTTCATTACAGCAAGCTCGTGATTGTTCGCAGATGCTGACAGAGCAGTGTATTAAATGCCGTATATCAACAGCTGAAAGAGTGAGAGAGCACATTCCAGAGGAGGCAGAACTCTAAGAGGGAGTCAGAGAGTGCACATAAAGCTCAGGCTCAGTAGTGAGGGTTACCTTGAGAGCAAACTGGTACATGGGATGGATTTTATTGAGGTCATTCATGATGAAGTAGAGGAGAGAGGCACGGGCAGCCGCCGGACGGTAGTGCTCTCTCGCCTCGTTGATTTTAGCTTCTGTCACCTTTGCCTCTTTCACCTGAAATCAAACACACACACACACACACGTCTTATTATACTTATGAGCACCTTCCAGTGACAATTATTAATCCAATAATTAATGCTCTATTACACCTAAATCTTACCTTAACCTGACTTTAGTTACCAAAAGGAAACTTTTTGGCTCCACTTTTTTTTTTTTTAATGTTGGATTTCTCATTGGAAAATTGTGAGTGAGAAAAGAAGCTCTTGCTTCAACCAAACAATTTGCACGGCCAATACTTAAAACATATTTCATTTAATCATTTAAACATATTTAATGTGCTTCAGAGTGGACTTTTCCTTTAATGAAACGCTTTACCATCACATAATTGACAATATCCACCTTTATGATTATATTTATACTGAGTGAACTGAACAACCTTCTCTTCGATCTCAGCAGCTGTGCGTTTGGTTATCTCCAAGTTCTCTACCAGCTCTGTGTCTCCCAGGAAATTTCCAGAAGCTGAAGACAGGCGTGAGAGGAGGTTGTCTTCCAGAGTTTTCAAAGTGATCTTGAAGCCATTCTGCTGCTTTGTGAGGTTCGACTGAAAAACAGCAACAGCAACAGGCAGCGATTAAACCGTTGACCTGTGTGAAAAGTAAGTGAGGCCCAGAAGCGCAGGGACGAGCTGTGTGTGTCACACAACCCAAAGGCGACAGTAATCAATACATACTGCATCCGCAAGCAGCAAATATAAAAAAAGGTCTGAGAGGATTAACTTTTTCTTCCCCTTGGCATCACATGCAATAAACTCTCCAGTGACATAGATCCATACACAAAGTTTGATAATGAAACAGATATCCCTTTACAAATATGCAAACACACACACACAGACACCTTACACACACAGATATCTGTATCAGTATCCAAAGTGGGCACAGCCTAAATCAGAAAGTTTTTATTTTCAATTATTATTATTATTTGTTTTTTTATTAAATATGAATCCTACCATTATGTGCCCCGGAAGCACCGGAAAACTCTGGAAGAAATCCCCAAATTAAAAATGCCAGCACTATCAGCATTTTGTGTAAACTCTGGCTCTGACAGTTCCTCAGCTTCATCTACAGCATTTGATTACATAATTGGTCTTTGGTTTTTGTTTGTGCCTGCCCACAATGTTTTCTAACTAATTTACTTGGTTCTGTCTCCCAAAAAATAAATTAACAATTAGCCTAGTTCAAACCACCACAACTCTGACCAGGCCCTCACTAATGATGAATGAATGAATATGGTAAATGCATTGCATCTTTTTTTTGTGTTATACACACGTCTAATCTCAACCAGACGTTTTGTGGTAAGTGCTCCTCCTATTCGTATCTGTATTAGTATCCATGTAAACAAATGATCTGTTCAGAAGTATTCATATTCATTTACATCTCTAGTAAGTTACTGGATTTATTTAGACATGTCATGTCAATTAGCCATGCTTATTTAAAAAAAAAATGTTGTTTATTATCTTTGCCAAAACATAGGCAATAAATGAACAACTACAGGACTTGGTCCATTTATGGAGACCTTTATAACATCATTAATAATGCAGACTCCACCTATCTATAATAGGCTATCTTGGCTTTCTATTGGAAATCACTTAGATTCAAACGCCATTGACCTTGACCTTACACATACAGTAACCTTTAGCTAAAAATGTGAAAGAAGCCCTTATCTTCCCTAATGAGTCAGTAAGTACTAAGTAAGTCTGTGTTGTATAGTATATGCAATTTCCCCAAACATGGGAAAAGCAAACAATTAACCAGTCAGCAGGTTTAATTAAAAGTAAAATGAGACAATGCATTCATAATTTCAGGCAAATAATGAGGTAGTTGGTTAAGTTCATTAAAAAAGTGAGCTTTTTTCTTTCTTCGCTAAAGAAGGAGCCAGATGCCTACGCACTCGGCTGACATTTACACAGCTCACAATCCTTTCCTGAGCTTTGGCATGAACGCAGTTTAAAGCCTATTTAGTGATTAATATTTTTTTTTTTTTCTTGAATGTCTTTAAATAAAGAAAACGTAGGAGAATTTGGCAATGAAAGAACACTAAATCTATGAAAAAAAGGTTTGTGAGATGTACGTAATAAACTGCAGTCGACTTTTCACAAAAAGCACAACAAGCTAAAACACAACAGTTAGCTCGGCTCACTCCCATGCATTTATAAAGCAGGAGCATGAAATAATTATGTGGTTTTTACAACTTTGAGAATTAATTGAGGTAATAATATAGTTTCTCTGTAGTATCTCAGCTCTTTTTGATTAACTGAACTTCATTACATTTCACAGCAGATTTCACTTAAGGGACGTGCAGTTGGAGAAAATCACAAAACTCTTTTTTAGGTACTTTAAAAAAAAAAAAAAAAACTAATTTGTTTACAGAGGAAGGTCTTCCAGTTTGGATTAAGTGCACACTTTGGGGGAATAAAGGACGTAAGAAAGAAAAGCATAAGAGAGATACAGAAACATTTCTCTGTCTCAGCAGAACTTTCAATTTTGAAAAGCCCTACAGTTAACAGTGTAGGCTTACATGAAAGTAGCTTACTGTCTGAGCTAATGAGAGAAGAGGGGAAGCCTAGAGAGCATCGGCTCTAATAGTGGTGCAGTAAAAGAGGCGTAATCTAGAGAACAGACCTCATTTGCAGCTAAGGTTTTGATTTTGTACGATTGCTTTTGGAGGAGTCAACACACTCATCCAGAAACCTTACTTGAGTGAAGACTATGAAACATGTTTGAGAAAGCAAAACTAAAGGTCATGCAAAACTGAGCAGTTTTGTTATTATAAAAAGGTGATTGACAAGCCGCTGGCTATTATCGTAACATGACCAATTATCTCTGAGTTTACCCCAACTACAAAACACAACTGATGGAGCCAATTAAGTTTAAAAAAAAAAAAAAAAACGTTCTCCACCAATTAGCTGCTATGCGCTTAATTCCTCCACACAAAGCAATAAGAGGATAAGCTCATATCAAAGAGCCGTCTTCCAGCTTTTAATGAAAGCCACAGTGATGATCTTCAGGGGAGACTTTGGTGCAAAACAGCATATTATCCCATCAGCATAATAGTGAGATGCCTGAGACGAAAGGCAATTGAAAATAATTAAGTGCGGCAGCTCTCACCTTGAGTTCCTCCAGGTCAGGTCTCTCCATGCTGACCACAGCAGCCAGGAGCTGGTCTTCCAGGCCGTCCCGCGTCACTGTGAAGTTGACCAGTGTACACTGGGCCTGCAACTCTGGCTGGTAGTGGGGGTTAGCCAGCTTCGTGTGGAGGATGAGCCGGAAACTAGGGTTATACTCACACTCCTTGTCACCGATCTTTATGTAGCTGGAGTAAAGCAGCAGAGGGTATGTGCTAAAACTGTGTCACAATCCCTGTTACATTCATAACAAAGCTCTTGGAGCAACTCATACATCCACCAGCATTGCTCTATGAAGGATGCAATCTTCATAGTCTTATGCAATGCTTATAAAGGTTCAGTGTAGGTATACTTTTTATCTGAACAACTGCAGGCATTTTAAAATGCACTTTGTTAATGGTATGGAGGGTGAAATATACAGGACTGGTGTGTTATAGATATTCTGTACATGTGAAATGCATGGGGAACTTACCAGCAGGGATTTCGCTCCCTTATTTAATTTTATCATATATCATATTTACCATATTTTATCAATGGCTGTTTAAGAGGTTGTTTTATCTTGAATTGATTCTACCTAGGTTTTCACAACACTTACCGTCCTTTCTTTATTGTTTCTCGACCGAGTAGGGGCCCAAGCACTGGATCAACAGTCTCCTCCAGATTTTCAATGAGGACAACCTCACCTGCAGATAAGGCCCTCTCAATCGAGTCTAGATATCTACAAAGAATTAACAGATGGCAGAAGAAAACCACATTGTGGGAAATTAAGAAAATATACTTTCTACATAGCAAAAATTAGAAATTGCAATCTGGTATAGCAGCCAGTGACTTTTACCCTCTCTGTCCAATCCTAATGACCTGAAGGTCATCTCCATATTTGTTCTTAATCCATTTTATCCCCTGGAGTTGTGGGTCCACCATGAGTGGCCAGCGCTCACAGCTGGTTAAGATGGTGGCATTTTCAGTGGACATCCGATCAGCGGGAAGCCCTTCGTTCTGCCAGGCGGCGAGATCTGCATCGTCCATCAACATAGTGAGAGGGTCCAGACCTGGTGTGACTGGGATAGGCACCTGATGGAGAAAAGGAAGACATAAGTGAGTCACCACACTGGGTTTCAATTCTAAGAGTAAACAATGTTAGACAACTAATTCGAGTGAACAAATGGTGAGATGTTATTATAAAGCTACAGAGATTACAGGGAAGCTGCTATTGTCTAGTAAGCTATAAGAGCAGTTATGACAAAGAATAACAAAGAGTTTGCAAAGTAAACAGTCTAAGATTTAATTGGCATGGAAATAAACCCACTGTAAGCTGGCTAAGATAAGGCCTCCAGGTATTGTCCATTAGTTCGTGGCGGTAGCGCTTGGTGAAGTAGCCCAGGTAAGAAACAAAGGCAGTGATGAGCAGAACATCCCCACACAGAGTCCTCTCCTGATGCTTGAAGTTAGCCACCGCCTCAGCCCAGCGCACGTTCTCCGATGCCAAACCTCCAACCTGAGGAGAGGGAATGATTCACTTACATGAATATGAATCTTGTAGTTAAGACCACTGATAACAGTTCATACAAATTGCTTTGGAAACATCTTTTTAACTAGTTTCATGATTGGCTCACATTTGGAAAGAGTAATGATCACAGATTTTGCTCATGGGGCTTTGATTGACGGATCTGTCCACCTGTCTGCTGTGTTTATTGTGTAATTAAGACCTAAGCTGCCAAAATTACCTGAATAGATTTTTTTCACATCATCATGATCTTCACAGAAATTCACTGGCTTCCAGAGGAGAGCAAAGCAATACTGCCAAAAACTATATACTTCTGTGCGTTTGTGTGTGTGTGCGTGTTTGTATGGGGGGTTCTCACCAGGCGATTGGCAAGAGTGATTGTGCGTGCTGTGGTCTCGGCCTCTTGTTGGCACTTCAGCTTGTCTGCTGTGGCTTTCTCAAATTTTGCTGTCAGCTTTGCCAAGTTCTCATTAAGGAGCTGTCAGGGGGAGAGGAGGAATAGAGGTTGTTAAAAGAGAGAGACAAAAACAGAAATGAACGCTTCTAAACGCTATCCACATAAGAGTATAAACAAGGTATTTGTTTACACTCTTTGTAGCCTTGAAAAGTTAACGAAGAGTTAGCTGCCTCAACAATGAATCCTCACTGCCATGATAATAACCAGAGGGACAAACACAATTAGCAGTTGAAAATGCAGCTTTATCACTTTGAAATATAGAACTGAAAACATTTTATAGGATTGTTTTCAATGCATCCTGTGCTAGAAGAAGAAGAAGAAGCCTTTATTTGTGACACAAACATTGCAGCACAGTGAAATTTGTTTCTTTGCATATCCCAGCTTGTTAGGAAGCTGGGGTCAGAGCGCAGGGTCAGCCATGATATGGCGCCCTGGTGCAGAGGGAGTTAGGGCCTTGCTCAAGGGCCCAACAGAGGTAGTTTGGCAGTGCTAGGGCTTGTACCCCTGACCTTCTGATCAGTAACCCAGAGCCTTAACCTTTGAGCCACCACTGCCCCATTTCGCATATCCCAGCTTGTTAGGAAGCTAGGGTCAGAGTATTTCTGCAACAAGATACTAAGCACACTTAACAATGTTTCTGAACATTTTCATGTTGTTGGAAAGAGAGACAGAGACAAAAAAAAGAACCCCAGGTACAGCTGACTTACATTGATTTTTGCTTTAATGACCGAGAGTTTCTCCTGAGCAGAAGCTAGTTCTGCATTAGCCTTGTTCAGGGCTTGTCTCTTGGGCTCCACTTCACAGTAAACCTCGTAGAACTTTACAATGTTAATGACCCAGGAGCAGAGGCCTGCTGCAGCATAGGACTTTGCTGCCACCAGCTCCGGTTTGAACTCTGGGTCCTGCAGGTATGGCTGGATGGCTTTCAGGCAGTTCTCATGGATGTTCTCCTTGTTGAAGTTGATCAGTGAGTCCAGGAAGGTGTCGACTTTAGCCATCATGACTTTAGCTGCTTTCCAGCTGCGGTCTTTTGGAACTTTGCCTCCAGGAGCCATCAGAACCATGACGGCAGCAGTCACGTTGGTGACGGCAGCCACGGGAGAGCCAAAGGACTTCAGCTCTGTCAGATTGTTCTAAAGAGAAGAAATACGACATTGAAAAACTGTATGCTAATAAAATATCAGCTCATACTAAATAGTATTTAAAAAAAAAAAAAAAACACTTGCTCTCGAATTGGTGAATAACTTTACTGGCAATTTTACCAGCCATTTTGGTGAGAAGGGTCTATCTGCAGACTGCAGATCAGTGGGTGTGTCTTTGAGTCATAAAAATGGGTGTGTCTTTGCGTCCACACCCAGATAGCTCAGAAATGTCAGTAGAACGTATGCAATTTATACCTCAACAATGTCTCATATGGTTGGTTTGCTAAACTAGAAGATGTTATGGTGTTTTTTCACCGTCTCCTCCATCAGTCATCCTTGTGCACAGTGAGTACATTTCAGTGTTGTAAAACAGTTGATGATTTATTCAGTCTCCATACTCATACCATGTGATAAGCAGATTACATTTAATCAAAAGTTCCCTTCATGCAATCTCCCATGATTAACTGACATAACACTTTTTGGGGCGTAGTTAGGCATGTACCACACGACTGACTACAGTCAGCCACGGAATAAATATTCTTGTCTGCAAAAAGCAACAGTGAGGAAAATGACATTGCGTTGGTGTCTTGCCAATTAGCAAATGAGCTGCATGAGTGTGTGTGTGAGTGTGTGAGTGAGAGAGAGAGAGAGAGAGAGAGAGAGAGAGCGAGAGAGAGAGAATATATTGACCCAAAAAACACAGCTTTCAAACATTTCCAAGTAGGTGCAGTTTTATGATTGCACTCAGGTTTTCCATCTATTTAGAATTAGCAGTAAAGATTACAAACATGTATAAAGATGACTTAAAATACTTTTAGAAATCCTGTCAGGCTTAGCTTATGTTAGCAAGTTGGCAAGAATTGGTGAAGGTTATGAGCATTTAATAAATATTAAAAATACTAAAACCCTGCTTAGATATTCTGTCACTCTAGCTTTAGCTATATTATCCATGTGACTAACATTATCAGTAAGTATTACAAACACTGATGAGCATGACAAAAATGCGCCTAGAATACTGTCAGGTTAGCATAGCTAGCAGGTCGGTATTAACAGCGAAGAATGTAAACATGATTTACAAGATTCTCTCAGAAATTCTGTTTACATGGCTAGCTTTCAGGTCACAAATATAAATTAAAATCCTCTCAGTATTCCTGACAGGGTAGCTCATGTTAGCTCGCTTGCTAACAAAATATGTGAAAATACACATGCCAGCTAGTTACCACAAGAAACGTGCCTACTCAAAAATTTCCATATGGTCTTCAGTGATATTAAAGTCACATTCAGAGCTGCTCTTATTTACATATGGACTCAATAGCACATCAACATTTCCATATATTAACATAAGGACACAGTTCTGTGGTCTGCAATCTGCAAACAAACCCTACTGACTTCTATGGATAACTGATTGCTACTGCTTATGCTAAAGAACATGTGTACTATACAGTCATGTAAGAACCACTTGTGTTCCCCTTGAGCCTTCATTAAGCGTTACCACTTGTTTACATCAGAACTAGATACCACTTGTCATTTTTGTACAGCTTATGTGTTCTCACCTTGTGGCCAAAGCTGGCAATGTATAGATAGTGTGAAAGGGCTGATGGAATAAACAGCAACCCGGAGTGTAAAGAGAATGACAAAGCAGCGGACAGGTCAAGTGGTATGAAGACAGACCTAACAAGCCAAAGTTTTGTCAAGACTGTCAGTCACGTCATTTGTAGTTCCAGGCTGTGACCATTTGTACTTATTTAACGTTTGGTTTATACAGTAATAAAACTCTTACTGATTTGTTCCTACACAGAATAAATGAATGATAAATCAATTATTGAGTCATTCATTCCTCTGTTGCTGAAGAGGTGCAGAATTCTTTTCAAACCCTGGATTTTATAATTCCTTATACCACAGCGCTGTTGAAGTCTTGATTGGTCAGAAGGTCAGGGTTATATTAGTGTGCTCCTTCTAATATGTTATCATTTTTATAGTAACACAACAATAATAAATCATATGGAACTTGGATGGAGGACATCTAATAATAAATAAAAAAAAACATTATTTAACAAAGAAAAATGTATAATCTTTGATATGTTTAAGCTTTCTGTAAGTAGATATTTATTTAACATTTATGGAAGGAGTCTCCAGTGTCAGAGCTTTGTAAGTGAGGTAAAGCTGTCCTGCCATGTCCCTGAAATTCTTCAGGACAACTTTTTTTTGGCAACATGACAAAGCGCTATAACATAAAATCATAAAAGGAACTTACTTATTAAAAAGTATGAGGTGTCATTCTTTAAATAATTAAACAAGTTGGCAATAATGTGGTATAAGAGGAATAAAACACTTTGGTACATGCTGTTACAGAAAAATGAATCGACTTCACACCACCCTGTCGTTTTTTTTAATTTTCTGATAATAGCACAATCCTATAATAGCATGCCCCATATAGCAATACCAAGACAAGAGGCAATTTGTAAGAAGATATGCTGTGTTGTGTGTTTGACCTTGTTGAGTGTGTTGAGGGCTTCCTGGGCTGCTATGAGAGCAGGCTCAGCCTTGGCCAAATCCGTCTCGCAGTCCCTCTGCTTTCTGCCCACAACTTCAGCGATGCTGGCCACCTTCTGCTCCTCCTCATCGGCCACAGCCTTTTCCCGGCTCACCTTCTCTGTCTCCACCCCCACCACCTGAATTAGCTTGTCTGCATCCTCGTTCTTCTGCTTCAGGTCCACCTCCTGAGCGGCCAGCTTGGCCTTCAGGTCATCCACCTACCGCAGGACACAAAGGGATCCATGAGAAATAATAAACAAGTTAATGCTTTAGAGAATGTATATTGTATAGGCTGTGTGGCTTAGCTGCTAGAACTATTCTAATAGTTTTGTGAAAAAAGACACTGAGGTTTCTTTAAAGGATTATTGCACACCAGTGATCTGCGGTCCTGCATGCTGACTCTCCCTAAGACGTGATACTGATACTAATTGGCCAAGCCTGCTCAATTATGATTCTTATCCAGCTGTTAATCTTCAATATGAATCTTCAATAATCTTCAGCAGTGGCATGGGAACGATTCAAAATGCGTGAGGGAGGAGATAAAACCTGCGTATCTAGCACATCCGGTTCTTTCTTGCATAGACATTTGTAATTCTCCGGCACTTTTTTCTTTGCTGCTTTCGTTATTCATCCTGTCGTGCTTTAATGCGATTCAATTCAATCTTATTTATGTTTTATTTTTCCTGTACTTGATTAATTTACTGCTTAACTTGTTTTCATGTCTGTGTTAAGGGAGCAACGGTCAAGTCAATCTCTTTGTAGGTGAACACTAAGGTTGCTTTCATACTTGCTGCTTCTACGAGGTTTACTTTTTTCTTTAAATACCTGCACATGTTTTACATGGAATCCTATGGGAAGCAGCCGCAAAGCAGGCTGGATATGATGACTTTAAAAAAAAAAATGCTGCCACTAGCATTTTTTTTTCTCACAGCTGAGTGCTTCCAAAATTATAAAAGTTGAACTATTTAGAAAGGTGTCAGGTGATGTCAAGTGTTGTCGACCAATCAGGTTACAATTTGGGGGGAAGCAAGCAGAATAAACATTGAGGACAAAGTTTAAAAAAAAAAAGTGTTAAGTAAATATAATGAAATTTATGAAATGTTGAATTGAAAATATCCATTCTCTGTACTGCTTATCCTACACAGGGTCACGTATCCCAGGGGACTTGGGGCACAAGTCAGGGGACACCCTGGATGGGATGCCAACCCATCGCAGGGCACAAGTACACACACCATGGACAATTTGGAAATGGCAATCAGCCTAACGCATGTATTTGGACTGATGGAGGAAACCGGTGTACCAGGAGGAAACCCCCGAAGCATGGGGAGAACATGGAAACTCTGCACATACAGGGCGGAGGCGGGATTCAAACCCAGAACCCCAGAGGTTTGAGGCAACAGTGCTAACCACTAAGCCAGAATGCCCCCAAATCGATAATATTTCATTGCCTTTATTGCAGCACTGCAATGCAACTACAAATAACACCATTTTGGGTTAATTTTTGGGAAATTCACCAGTACACAATGTAACATCCTACTTTAATTGTAGCTGCATACAGTCAAGTCACACATGCAGCTCTCCTTCTATTGATTTCCTGCCTCCAGAACTACAGCGAAGGCAAACAACCTCCTCATTTCCAGAGTTAAACCAATGTTTATTTTATGTGCACATTGCATGAGCCTTTTTTCTGTTTCAGCACAAAAGGCGATCCAGCTAGCACTTTTTTGTTTGTTTGTTTAAAAAATACCAAGGGTAAAAGCAGTCTTACCCGCTCAATAAAATTCTCTCTGAATCTGATTAAAATTCTGATTTTTGTCTAAACAATAAATTTAACGAAGAAATTAGTTTCATAGTTATGCCAGTGCCAGTAGAACAAGGGTTATTACTGCTAGCATGTCTGCTGATTTTGAAAAATTGTGAGTATTAATTCCCTATAGAAATCACTTGCACTCACCAAGCATTTATTTGTTAGGCTTATTTTAACTTGTGGTAAACAAGTTGCTCTTTAAGTTGATCTGGGACTGCATGACTCAACAGACCAAGAACAGCATATAATCACCATTTTCTAACTTCACACATCCAGCAAGACTGAAATCATTCTAATGTAATGAATACATTTCATGTTATGGGCTCATGGTCATTTGTTACAGTAGAGAATTATAATAATAATAATAATAATAATAATAATAATATATAAATAAATGTTTAAAAAATAGTTGGAATGCAAAATGGAATAGAGCATATGCTGTAAGCTATATTTGTCATGAGCATCATAATCATTAAATATGAAAGTAATGAATTTGTCATTATCATCTAATTGCATCTCTAGAGCTTATAAATAACAGATTATTTGTTATTGTTTTGGAGTTGGATTAAAATTGCATTTATGATTTTATCTGAGAAATGAGTGTGTTGTCATTTTTAATTGATAATGAGCAAGAACAATACCAAGAATGAAGGCTGGTGTAGATATGATTGATGCGGATACTTTAATAGACAAAGTCTTTCCTAATTACAAAATGCTTGATACAGCCATTTTCCACCGAGCACTGTCAGAGAGGGAAAAGTCAATCAGAGGAAAGAATTGCAATGAAGTAATTAGCTACACAACTGCCATCAGCAA
Organism: Pangasius djambal; assembly: GCA_022985145.1. Lineage (NCBI taxonomy): Eukaryota > Metazoa > Chordata > Actinopteri > Siluriformes > Pangasiidae > Pangasius > Pangasius djambal. The sequence continues at coordinate 8,852,400 of CM040986.1, read as the reverse complement.
CAATCTAAAGCAGCATGATGTACGAACTAGACTGCACAAATTGTTAGATGAGTAAAGTATATAAAAAAAAAAGTTCCTCTGAAATCTCAACTCTTCTCAAGGTACATGAGAAATCAAAAGCAGATTTTTTTATTTTTTTTTGCTTCCAAATGAGCTGATTAGTCAGAAGAAAATGAGACGTCTGGGACAAACCACCTTCGGGGTAGCAGAATGGCGAAACACACAAAAATCAAGTTGCTATCGTGTGGGTAATTAAACAGATGAATAGGAGGTAGAGATGATGGAGTACTAATTGCTCGCAAAGCACAGTCAGAAAGCACACTTAAATCCCACTTCATCCAAGTTTCTCCCTCTTCGCTCTCCAAACTGCATGAAACAGCTATAATGATCCCCACTTCTGCAGACGAAAAGGTACTCAGAGAGCTACATGCAACCTCGGCACAGAGACTGCACCATGTAGAGGCTGAAGATTCCATCAAAAGCATATCAGAGCAGTATGACCTCTGTTAAATGCTTTTCATGCTACTCTCAAAGAGTAGGAAGAGAGTGGAGGAGGCCTGAAGATTAAAGATAACCACATTTATGTGAACACGGATCAGCAAACATTATTATAAAGAGTTTTGGGAGAAAAAAAAAGGTGTTTATGGCTAATAAAGCAGCCTTATCTAGTTTTATAGCAGAGTTGAAACCAAATATTGCATGTTTTCAATGAGAAGGGAAAAAAAACCTGATTTGAAGTAATGTGGTCTCAAAGTGTGCCTAAAGCAATGGGCCAATATTACACAATCTAATAATGGATCTAATAAATGGATCTAATAAAGGATAACCTGGCAAAAATCCATATGAAGTCTCCGGCATGCGAGTAGGGACCAGCTAGTTTGCATCAATATTCACTAATTACATGTTACAGTGGTCCCACTTCAATAAAGCCGAGCGCTACAACGCCAATAAACTTTCTCCCTCATTAACGCCCACTTCTTATTTTGATAGCCAGCCAGCTATCACTCCTGACCCATCCCGCTTTCCTGCTCTTCTTCATCATCAATTCCCGAGACATTAATCTAAACAAGCCACTCCAGTGGGCGTCAATCTCTCTCTGCACAATAGAGTGTTTCAAATCAGTTTCCCCACCTTCCTCTTGAGAAGTGTGACTTATGCGTGCAAATGAGATCTCCGATTGCTTCTGCATCGAAAGCGTGGCGAGGTCCAAAAATGCCGCCCTGAAGGCATTAGTTGCGAATGAAAAGAGAGTTTTAGCAGGTCTGCACCTCTGGGATTCACACCCACCTGGTTCTAACCTGACACAAGCAGCTTGAAGAAGCCACCCTGCAGCTCTTAATACACAACTGTCGAAATTACCCAACACCAAAGCAAGGCGAAGTTAGGAGGATAATAACTGGAGCTAACAATATTTTAGTTCCAGCAGCCCTTCATTAAACATTATTAACCTCAGGATTATGCAAAATTGCATGTTGGTTTGACACAGGCGATGTTCAGTCAGTAATTTATTCCACAGATCTTTCTGACCTTTCTTTTTTTTTTTTTTTTTTTTTTAAATACACAGTGTGTGGAGCGCAAAGAATTGACACCAACTGACCTGCTCTCTTCCTTGAAATCTACAGGGAGAGCTGACGGCTGAAAAGAAAAAAGGAGCCATAATGGGCGACTCCAAATAGAACCAATTAAAGCTCATTCCAGTGTGTCTTTTTAAAGAGACATCTATGGAGGCGGTAATCTGAAAATAAAATGGCTTCTGCCGGGAAGAGGCTGTTGATGTTAATTTTCATGATGGCTCATTTGAGTAAATGCGCACTGCTGCTGAATAGCAAAAGAGAAAGCAGCGGACCCAAGCTGGTGATGGACTATAGTGAGGTACAACGCCATGCATGTTAAGGCATTTTTCTCTCAGATTTTCTGAACATGCTCTCATTTGGATACTGCTGAGCAATGCAAAAGGATTGCATCCATCTGGAACATTGACATCACTGTGCTTAAAAAAATCTATTTCACTGGATAGTCATTTAGCCCATTCATTGTTTTTTGCTGAGTATGTAAGCTAATAAATAATTCAAAACTAGATGTCTCCAAGTGACGTGGAATGTACGGTATTTTAGACAGGCAGGATGAAGGACATACCTGAGCCGAGGTGCTGTTGAGCTTCTGCAAGCCGTTTTCTAGTCGCTCCATTTTCATGCTGAGGTCCTTCCTCTTGAGATCCAGCAGGTTCCTGTACAGTTTGATCTGCTCCAGGAAGGACTTGGGTGTAGTGTAGTTGTATCGCCTGTCATTGACCAGGTAGTCCTTCGAGGTTTTGTTGACGCTGACGTGGACATAAGCCATAAACTTACTCACCGAGTTCTTCACTTGTGGCTAGACATGTAGGGGGGGAAAGAAATCTAATTTCCATCTGAGTGTAAAAGAACAACACCTTGCCAGAGGTGTCAATGCATTCAGTTCTGATCATCATTTCATTTCCTCCCAAACACGACACTGAGAATGACTTTTCACCACCCGGCGCAGGCTAATTATTTCTCTCATGACTCCAGGCATCTTGACTTGCAAAAAAAATGGACTCTGCATTGAATTATGATAACAGCTCACCCTGAGAGTTGTTCACACTTGGATACTATCTAAAATATATCATATATAATATATAATATATATCAAATCACGTTTCTGTGTCAAGGAACACTGTGTACGGAACGAGGTGTTTGACCCCTGACCCACGCTGTGAGCGTTTCTCACCTCAATGTGCTCCACCTCCTGGAGGAACCTCATGCTGACAGACTCCAGCGCCTCCTGTGGCCACTCGTGGAACCAGTCGATGGCAGTGCAATTCACCACTGCCGGGAACTTCCTGCTGCGCACCCTCAGCTTGTTACCCACTGGGGAGAAGCACAGAGCCACCTGCAAATATAGGATATCCCAAGACTGGTTAAAGGACAATCCTTACATAATCCTCAATAAAATCTTTGGTACATGCTGTTACTTTCAGGTGGTAACTGTATCACACCACCCAGTTATTGATTATTTTCATACAACAGCACTCTCTGTTTTTTATTCCTTACCTATGGACTGTGAGGCATTCATCATCTTGACTATAGTGCCAACTGTCTGAATATATCAAAACACAATAGAGACCTTCCTATTTACACACCATTCTGCAACCTTAAAAGGCAAAACTGTGACAAGCTGTGACTTAGCTACCATATATCATACAATATTGTAAGAACAGATGTCAGCCCATCTAAAAGAAATCTACATCATCATAATATATTGTGCAATCATGCTACCAAGCTGGTGGTCCCATGAATCACTCATCCTCACACACCTTGAGCTGTCGACGGACACGGTCGATGAAGAATTTCCAGCAGTTCTCCCTGGTGTCCAGGAGGCCCAGGCCACGCACCTCATTCCTCACACCGTTAATGATGTTCTCCACCTCGTCGTCAGGGAACAGGTCTGGGATCTCACCTGTGTGCAAGAGAAACAAATATACAGACAGTGAGAAGCTGAGGGTGATGACAGCTAAGCGACTCAGGGGTTTTGAATTACCATTCTGTCAGGTCTTGTAAACATTATGATTAAAAATTTCAAAATAACATAAGGGAGCTGGTTTAGTATTTGCTACCTCAGCCATTAGCGAAAGTTTGGCTTTGAAATTAGTAGCGCTATCTTGCAGTAATGTTACTTTAAAATAACACTGCATTATTAGACCATTAGGAGAATGATTCTTTAACCTACTCTTTATAGCTGGCAGAGAAATAAAGCCGACTTCAAAGCCAGCTGTGATTTAGTACATGTCAGTGCTTACCTGATGCTAAAAGATCATTGACTAACACAAGGAACTTCTCATCTGCAACCTGGGCATCTGTCATGAGGAACACCGTGCCAACATTCTTCACCCCGGCTTTGATGTACAGCGTGGCCAAATCGCTCTAAATACACACACTCCTGTTGGTTTTTCATTTTGCAATTCTGCATAATAACATAGAGTGCTGAAAAGGGACCACCTTTATTCATATGTAGGACTGATATACACTCCAAGAAAGTAAGCGAAAGTATGACATCTCATCTCATCAGTGTGTCACTTAGAAAGTAAATAAAGTGCTCAGAAAGTTGTGTTGTAAGTGTTTGTGTTACAAGAGGCTGCACCTTGAGATCGGTAATGCCGTATCCTTTCTTCAGAGTAATCTGGAAGACCTCAAGGGAGCTGATGAAGGCTGCCAGTCTTGTCAGACTCTGCTTGCCGCTCCCGCCCACCCCGACCAGCAAGGCGTTTCCCCTGGGAGACTCCAGGATGCGGTTGATGCGACAGCTGAAGCAGATGAGAAGGGTGGAAATGCAAGAGGAAGGGAATTAGAGCTGTTATTGCGGAACTCGTCGCTGTCAGTTCGTTATCAGCATTATCATCATCATCACTGTCATCATTTTCTTCCTCCTCAGCACCACAAACATCATCATAATCAGGCCAACTCTTTCCTCTTACTTTTCCTCATATGCTGCAGGTATAGTATGATACGTATTGATTAAGCTCAATCCTCATCTTTTGCTTACATATGACACATGGCATCCTCGAAGAGAACGAGATTGAGTGCAGCGTTGACCTCGTTGTAGCTGTCGAGAGCCTCCAGAAGAGTTTTGTTCAGGCTTTCCCAGGACTGCACAGGCATGTATTTTGGTTCACCAATGCCCAGGGCGAAATGGCAGTACATATTCATCACCTTGGCCTCTGCCAGAGCCTCCTCCATGTCCTGATGGGAACACAAACTCACTTTAGCATACTATCAAATATTAAACATTAGAATACCAACGCTAGACTGCTGCTGTCTTGGGAGAAGACAGTCCAAATCTATTAAAATAATATCCACCTAAAATATTCCATTCTTTTGTTTTAATTGATGCTATTAACACAATCCATAATTATTTCCTTCACAGAGCTCCTGCCTACGCTGGAGTTGGGCAGCTTCCTTTCTTGGCTGACATGATAGACTGACACAGCAGGACTATGCTGATTTGACTGTGGAGAGTTGAAAATGTGTGTGTGTGTGTGTGTGTGTGTGTGTGATGAAGTTGACAGAATGCTGCTTTACAGAAGAATAGCAGGATAGGCTTGTCAGTTTTCTCCCTTCTTCTACTAGAATAACCACTCTGTGATAAACTGAGTCAGTGGGCAGCGCAAAGAACAGCCATTACATCATTTCTTTTTTATCCTCTGTATTTTCCTCTAATTTGCTGGACTGATGGCAGTGCAGGCTGACAGGCTTTAGCTCTGATTAACTTTGTCTGTCTGAGGCAGTACTGACTGACCAGACCAGAACAGCCTTGCTGAACTGGACATACATGCCCTAATGACCACGACCCGCTTTGTCAAACTGAAGCTGAAGCCTCTCACCTCATAAAACTTTCCCACTATTTCAGACTGCAGCATATCAAAAGTGGCAAAGTCCTTGTCTTCCACCATCTTGTCCCGATAAACTCGGTTGGACTCATGGAGGTAAATCTTCACCAGGTCCTGAGGTGTCTTGGCGCACTCACTTTTACAGAAGAGAATGCCCTGAAATGGAGAAGATATACAAAGTCATTGCACACAACCCTGAGGACAGGTCTTTCAATTCTCATTTGTTCATTAGATGCTGCAGAAAAAAAAAGTACAAAAGGCATAATGAAGAGTTCATAATGAAAAGCTGTACTGTCCTGGAGGACAGTCATTCTGTATTCAGGCCAAATGCAGAGAGAACAGAAATCATCAAGCTTACGAAGGTCTGACAGGTTGAACAGAGAGAGGAATAAACCATTTACTGCATGTCAAAACAAGTTCATAAAAGAATTGACTTCTGAAGAAGATTAAATCCATTTCTGGAATTTATTATAGCAGGCAAATTATTAAATGCCATGGCGCACAATGTCTTAATTACCTGAGGAGATTGACTGTTCCCATTCTCAGAGGCATAAAAGTATAAACAATAGAAACCAAAATGTATTTTGTATGATGTGCATTTTCTGTTAACAATGGATCTTAGTGAATAACCAACAACCACAAAACCAAAAATACCACCACTAGAAACACCAAAAACATCACCACCAATAACACCACCACCAAAAACAACACCAAAAACATCAACACCAAAAACACCACTGCCAACACAAAAAAAAACAACACTACCAAATAAAACCACCACCAAAAACCACAACACCACAAAAAACACCACCACTAATAACAACACCAAAAACACTACCACTACCACCAACAACAACAACACCAACAACATCAAAAATACCACCAACAACACCAACAACAGCACCAAAGACACCACCACCAACAACATCAAAAATACCACCACCAACAACAACACCAAAAAAACTACCACCACCATCACCAATGACAACAACAATAATAATAATAAAAGCTTGGTTTGTGCATTTGGATCTTTGAGGTTTTTTTGTACTGAAATTTGTATCCTCTGCCTTTTAGACACAGAATCATATGCAAGTTCCAAATAAAGAAGTATTTAGTGTAGATATGAATATTAAAGAATCTTTTAATCTATTAATTTGATAACTACTTTATAAACTACATTAATTAAAGGAAACGCTTTAAATTAAAGGACATTCTTACAATGAATTTAACAAACTACTTAGTGTTACAGACCTTTTCTGGAAAAGCCTCCTGTCAGCACCTTGAACCTGCTGGTCTTAATGTTTCAACAAGGCACTGATTACTCACAAGGAAATAAACAGCTGCATATAAGCTAACTTTCTACTTACCCTCAACCTTCAGACCTTCTGGATTCTGACTCTTCGATCATTAAGACAGCTTCCTGTTGTTTTCACAACTTGCACTAAGCCCCATTACCTCCTAATTGATTGTTATTAATGCTTACATTCACCACAAGCTGTTGAATGTAACTAAACCGTGTGCATTGTAATGATCTGGCAGTCCTCAAACTAACTTATCAACCACAAACATTGTGTTTTAACCGATCTTTCTATCTGTCAATTGTTTGATTAATAGGCAATGAATCATATTTCTGACAGTGTTGAATATCCACTGTGGTCAGGTATGCAGATGGGATTTTGCCAGCATTATTCATTGAGACCACGTTTCTGCCTCCACTACAGTTCCTGCATACTGCTGTCTGAAATTGGCCTTGGAAGCAATCAAATTAATCCTAGTGCTGGTAATAATGGGACAATTGTCCTCTGTGTCCAGTGTGAACTGAAGTGAGCAAATTATGTAAAGTGAACATATAGGACATGGCACTGGTAACAACTCTAGACTGAGGCAGACTGTTAATGAAACTACAGCTGTTCAGGACACATGTAGCACCATCTGTACACATACATTTCAAATTCACCAGGACACTGGTCCTTCCTAAACTCTATAAACATACAATGTAGTAGTTTGTGAATGATATTATGTAAAAGAAGAGCTTTTTTATATGCCAAAATTTCTGAATGAAAAATAGAAGCAATGTCCTGCCTATCAAATAACAGTCTTTTGAAAAGGTGGCATAATAATGTTTCGGAAGGTACCCTCGGTTGATAAACAAATAAATCAAACTGATTGCCTGTTCAATCTGGATGAACTCCACAGTTCCCGGCTTTCCCTCAGCAAGAACGTGCCTTGAGAAGTCAGTTAAGATGACATGCGCACACACACACACACACACACACACACACACACAGACACACAGCAAACTGCCTAGAGCTCTGCCTCCCTGTTGGAAGACCCTACAGAAAACATGAGGCTGTCAGCACCAGAAACACCACCACCAACAGCAACACCAAAAACACCAACAACAATACCTAAAACATCACTGCTAACACCAAAAACACCACCACCACCAACACCAAAAACACCAACAACAGCATCACTACCACCAACAAAACCAAAAACACCACCACCAACAACACCCAAAACACCAACAACAGCATCAGAAACACCATCACCACCAACAACACCAAAAACACTTCCACCACCATCACCACTGACAACAACAACAATAATAAAAGTTTAGTTTGGGCAGTTGGATCTTTGTGGGTTTTTTGTACAGAAATTTTCATTCTTCGCCTTTTGGAAGCAGAACTGAATGTAAGTTCCAAATAAAGAAATACTTAGTGTATAATATGAATATTAAAGAATCTTATTCTGTTCATTTGAGTCAATCTGTTAATCAGAGCAATGCCCTGCCTATCAAACGCCAGTCTTTTGAAAAGGTGGCATAATAATATTTCATAAGGTACCCTCGGTTGATAAACAAATAAATCAAACTGATTGCCCGTTCAATCTGGATGAGCTCCGCAGTCCCCGGCTTTCCCTTGGCAAGAACGTGCCTGGAGAAGTCAGTTAAGATGACATGCACACACACACACACACACACACATACACACAGCAAACTGCCTAGAGCTCTGCCTCCCTGTTATGGCAGACCCTACAGAAAACATGAGGCTGTCAGCTCACAGCAGAGCCTACACAATGCTTGCTGATGGATTTTGCCCTCAATGGAGCCTAATTATCTGAGCATCCAGATTCACAGGCTATAAATTAATTACTTTAGTTCTGTCAGAGAAGTTCAGATACACACCGAACCTTGTGGCAATATTTGAATGAGAATTTTTTTAAGGTGTTAACAGTAAATGTATCCTGCTACAGAGGAAACGGCTCTGCATTTTTTTCTTACCTTGTTACCATTCTTATTTTCAACTCTTACAGACAACAGTAAATATGTTAATGTTTTAATATGTTAATGTTAACAATAAATATGTTGGTGTGTTAAAATCTTAATGGTAACAGTAAATATTTCAATGGGCTAATATATTAATAATGTGTTAATGTGTTAACAATAAATCTATTAATAGCGTGTTAATATGGCAACAGTAATTATGTTAATATTGCGCTATGTTCGCAGTAAATATATTCATAGCGTGTTAATATGTTAACAGTAAATATGTTAATAATGTGCTAATATTTTAACAGTAAATATGTTAATAGAATGTTAATATTTTAACAGTAAATATGTTCAGAGTATGTTAATATGTTCATAGTTTATTATTCACTTTTATACTTCTGAAGTTAATCATCAAACGATCAGCTCTACTGACTCCTTGTAAGTTGAAAAACACAAACATATAAGCTATTCAAAATGAATAATGAAAAATGGTTCAGTAAAAGCTTCTGTAAGAGCAGAGAAATTGCCGGAAAGTGCGGCCCAAATGGACATGACTTAGAGTTTACTCTGACACAACGCTGGCCTGAACTAGCGGCTGAATTAGTAAAGCAGAAATAAGGTCGGCTCTTCAAATGCTCTCTCAACTGTGTCCCATCTGCGCCTCTCTCTCATTTTGCTTCATTATTCTGACTGCACTGAAAACAATGTGCAGGGGTTTAGAGGCCAGCCTCCTTTTTTTGTCTTTCATCTTCTCCATGCTGAGGATGAGGCCCAATAAATCCCTCTGTTTTTTTAAATACCAGACATCAGTGCCAGCTTGTTGAAAGCAGCACAATAGCAATTCGAGGGGGAAAAAAAAAACATCACACTTAAAGGAAAGGACACTTAATTCTTTACGCATAAAGCTGTAGTTAATGGCACGAAGTTTCCAGCAGGCTATGCTTATCCAACTTTGTTGAAAGTACAATTGCATGTTGGAAGTACAATAAAACCGACTACAAAAGAAAATGTAACCAAGGGTTGACCCAAGTAACTGCTGTGAGAAACATCAAAAGTCTTTTCATTGTAGAATAAAAGTGCCAATTTTCTTGGTCTTTTGTCTGAACTGAAACAATTTCCATTGGATTATGAATGAAAAAAAAAAAACAGGCAGAATTAATTATTCATTTAAGACTCTTTAAGTCAGAAAGGCGCGACATAGATATTTGCCAAGGGATTGCGCTCAGCCAAATTTTCATTTGAGTTGGTTCATTTAAATACATTAAAAGCGTAATACCTGTGAGATGTGATCTATTACCCTTTTCTTTAACTCTACTCTCCGATTAAGTCTGCCTTTAAATCAATAGCCATTTAAAAGAGAAATTACTGCTCAAAGATGAAAGGCTCATAAAAGCAATGCCATCAATCTAATCCTGGGCATAATGATGCCCAATAAACTTTAAATACATCTCAGACACACTCTGGAGTAACCTTTAGGGCTGGCAAGGGCATCTGGGAGGGGAAGTTGGCTAATCCTGAATAATTCAAGCTCTGTGGAGACAAGCAGGGTTTGAATATATATATATATATATATATATATATATATAAATATATATATTTACCTGGAATATGTTGGAGAGGTCACGCAGGTTGAAGATATAGTGGAATTTGATGGCAGTGGGCAGGAAGGTGGCACTCACACGCTGATGAAATGCCAGAGCCAGCTGGACGAGCTGGACGCAGCTTTTTTGAAGCACAGTGCTGAATCCCTCGCCACTCAGGTGCTGGCTCAGAATGCTGCAGTAGATGGTGGTGAGAGCGTCCACTCCAGGGAACGAGAGTGCAAACACAGAGAAGTGGCGCTACAAAGGAACGGGGTTTGAGAACTTTCGATAAACAGATACAAAAGTACTTTCTAAACTGTGCAGTGAATTGGCTCGTTCGTCCTGTAATAGCACAGACATGAGGGCTTGGGGTAAGTAAGCCAGTCAATAGTAAAAGACAATTTCACTACACTGCACCCAAGAGAGACAGACAGAAAGAGAAAAAGAGTTTAAACTATATATAGAGAAGAAAAGACAGTCTACTTAAATAACAAAAGTAAAGCACGCATTGTACGTGAAGGTGCTAAAAGTGACTGCTTATCTGAAAAAGTGTGAGAAAGTGGATTACATAAGCAGATATTAAATTAAGCTCCAGTCCGCAATGCATTTTAAAACACGTAGGCTGAAAGTAGTTCATTTTCTACTGAATAGATGCATATTTTGGATTAGTTCAAAACACTGGCATAAATTTTTAACTATTTTCACTTTGTTTACTGGGATTTGTGCTTCCCATGGCTAGTATGCCTTGACAAAATGCCTAATTTATCAGTGTTTGGCAAAAAGCAATCATTGTAGTATGTTGGAGAATAGGGTTTTTTTTCGAAGAATGAGTGTGTTGGAGTGTTAGACGTTTGCGCAAGATCTACAGTAAGGGTGTAATCCAATGCCACTATCTGTATGTGTATATGTATCTTTATCTGTTTAGTGCTCCAAACAAACACATTTGTATTTGAATTTAAATCCAAAGTAAGTGTGACCTAAACCAATTTTTTTTTTTCTAAAATATGGACCCTACCACTAGGATAGCCAGAAGTCTTCTTTCAATTCCTCATCACTCCAGATTATAATTGGTCTCAACTAGACCTATTACGTGTGGGACTCTTTTTCAAATCCCAGTCGTGTGGTTAATATTTTTGCTTGCATCTTCCTGCAGTATATTCTAATGAATTTAGAATTTACTTGGTTCTATTCACCAAAATATAAACAAACTAGGAGCCTAATTTAAAGCAATGTGACCCCGATGAGGCAGTGGATGCTGTACCTTCCAGAAATACTTTCCAGTTCCAAGTGATTATTCCTGGATGGTTATTATAACACACGTACAGATGATTACATATACCTTTTGGGACCATCCTTATACTTCAATTACCATGCGAAAATGTTATTCAATGTCAAATATTATTCAAAGGTCAACTGAGTCATTATTACAATACTGTATTTAACCACCCCAAATGTCTAATAAATGTGTCCCTTAGTGTGTTTAATCTCATTTTATTGGCTACCTGCAGCTATGGTGAGACAGCAGTCAGAAACACCTTTTTTTTTCTTCCCCATTTCTGTTTGAAAGCCAGCTAGCTACACTCTGAATTCAGTCATGGCAGCCTGTACAGTACTGGAGGTTTACTGCAGGAGGGAGAAAAAGAAGACTACATCTGGTATAATATAAAATAAAAATGTCACTTTCCTTCTATTGCTAGCAACTTATTTTAATCCTTTCAGTCGAACCTACTTCTGTCTGGTATCCACTTAAAATGTATGAATAAGTCTTACTTCAATCAATGTAACTATGCAGTGAATTTATTTTGTATATTTCCTAACCTCCCCCTGAAATTAATTTCTGGCTACGCCACTGTGCAGCACCAGTTTGTCTTAATGAACATGCTCTTTCTTTGTCCTCTGTTTGGACAGTGAAAACCTCCCACTCGCACTTTTTGTTGCATCCCACAAAATCCCAGTCTTGATGGACAACTCTAGTCTCAACTAGATTTATGGCAAGCTTTCTAGAAGAAACAAAATGAAACAGAAAGTGCACCTCCTATTCATATCTGTATTTGTATATGTTTAGAACACGTAATCTGTCCAATCTGAATAATGGATTTGTATTCAGCCTATATTTATTGTGTGCACTCTAGTGGGCACTGGTACCTATAGTCATAGTCTACTTTGGTTGGTAAAAAGATAAAGGTGACCTTTGCCCTTTGCCTTCCGATAAAACTATGACACTGGGGACAATGACGGTATGGACAGGGCCTGGGACAAGACTCAAACCTGAATCCCAACACTAGAGCATTGATTTCACCCTCAGGCACAATTCCACTTTTATTCTGAACATAGCCATGGATACGTGCTTATGTAACCTGATAATTTTATGGGACCAAGGATATTACTAGAACATCTGTTCGCTCTTATTTCTTTTCATTAAATGGTATCAAATGCCGCAAAAAGCATCTTTTTTAAGCAACATAACTGGGATGCGATCCAAAAGTAATACTTACATTGCATTTTTACTGCTACGGCAAATTACATAACTAATTGAATACAAGAAGCAATAGCTAAATAAGCATGTTGCATGCAGCAGAACCAACTAAGATTGTGTGTGTGTGTGTGTGTGTGTGTGTGTGTGTGTGTGTGTGTGTGTGTATGTAAGAACTTGTAACCTGAAGACGTGGATTAATAGTGAAGCTTCCCGCAGTGGGGTTCATGCAGGACACGTACTGCACATTGTGGATCTCCTTCAGCTGCAGCTTGCTTCTATCGTACCTGAAGAAACACAACACACACACACACACACACACACACACACACACACACACACACACACACACTCAGCATGCACAGCTTGCCTTTGCCCAAATCCACTGGAAGATTTACTGACCTCAGCTATTTCTCACCATTTTAAATCTAACACACCCCAGACATACTGCAAAACTGAGTTTGCACTCTCTTTACTCGTCTCTGCAAATAAAATCTGCCATATTTGTCACCATTTGCTCAATCTAATACAATTTACTCAGCAAATACCACATACTGTAACCATCTCAGCCAGAATAACACCCTGATTGCGTACATCATAGCAATTACCCACTAATTGACATCCGCACCCACACGGGCAAGGCTCAGGGGCGAAGATATTCTTAGCAGCACTGAATCACAAATTTGTTTATTTGAATGCCTATAATTTGGCTCCAACACATTGGTTAATAATTCAGAACTCAGGCTTATGCAGGCAATCCAGACCTGTTAATATTAATGATGCTAAATAAGCAAAGGGGAAAAGTTTTGAGTACCAATGATTGTAGTCCATGTGTTGGCGGATTAGTGTGTGGGGTTGCACCGTGCCGTAGGCGTCCACCTCTGGCATGTTCATGTCGTCGATAAAGTAGACAAGTCTCTTGCTTCCTGGAGGGCCGTAGTTCCTTCCTGCCTTCTTCTCTAAAGGTTTCTCCAAGACGGCTAATGCAGTCACAGTGAAAGGAAACAATTAATCCAGCCTTGTTTTTTTCTCATCGCGGTGTGTGCATTAGTTTTTTGTTGGTTTTTTTTAAATGTCAAAACAGTTTGCGTTATTGCATATGCAAACCAGACAAACACAGCTAATGAACCATCAGTCTGCAGTCTTGTGAGTATGAGACCGCAGCAGCAAAATATTAATATAAATCGATTACCACAGCAAATCACATCACACCCAGCACTGCATATAAACTGCCTGTTCACTTCTGATGTGCATGCCTTTTGCTACAATGGTCTGTTATTTTTGAAGAGTAAAACATGGTTTGTGATCTCTGGTGTGGATGAGATGCACTGAGGAACCAACAGGGACACATGGCTGCACACACCACACAGTGATGAATATCAAACCCAGCAGGCTGACGAGGCAGGGGAGGACAAGAGCAGAAAAGAGCAGATGACGCTCAGAGAATTTGCCGCTCGTGTTACAGTTTAAAGCTGCCCACCTACCCCCAATCTCGAGCTAAAACACACACTGTTGTTGTCCAGAGATTAATGCAATTTCAATAAAATAAACAGACAATTCTGTTTCATACGCATACCTTGCAGCATGGCTGACGTGGTGTAGTAGTTGAAGGGGACATTTTTAATGGTGTATTTTTCAGGGTCTAAGGAGCCAAGTTTGCCGCCTACAAGGACAGATTTGCCAGTGCCAGCATTTCCTACAAGCATGACAGGCCTTCTTCTTTCCAAAAGACGATCCATAAAGTAGCTCACCCGAATGGTCTCTGTGGTGTGAACCAGGCACGCCTACACAGAGGAAAAACCATTAAACACAAGGACGTGTAAGCCATAAACTAGCTACTGGCCCATTGGGAACATTTAATAACAGGTAAATGAAATGAAAAAAAATTCTTCAACCAACCTGTAGAGGTATGTCTGGATCCATTTCAAACTTAGGCACCATCTTAGACCACGGCTCAAACTTCTTTGTCTCCGGGTCGATGTAGTAGTCAAACACGGTGCCTTGAGATGGGAACTTGATGGTTTTAAACTCAGTGACCCACCACTTACTGAACTCCACTCTGTAATCAACCAGCTGTGAAGACACATATACAAATCTCAAGACTGCCCTTAATTTTATTCCCTTGAATGATAAGTGCTTAATAAAAAAAAAAAAAAAAAAAAAAAAAAAAAAAAAAAAAAAAAAAAAAAAAAAAAAAAAAAAAAAAAAAAAAAAAAAAAAAAAAAAAAAAAAAAAAAAAAAAAAAAAAAAAAAAAAAAAAAAAAAAAA
>CM040986.1:8780958-8837304 GCA_022985145.1 Pangasius djambal | reverse complement strand
TGGCATTGTCTTCAATAGTGCCTTAATAGCTTGTACAATTTTGGTGAACAGTGTGAGAGAGATCATGCACCTGATCTTGAAATAGAGCCCCACCAAAGGCCCAGATGGCAGCGAAGACAAAGTAGAGCTCGTAGAGTTCTTTATGGCAGTCTGGAGGAGTGTGCTCCGGGGTCAGCAGACATTCTAAGAGGTGGCACAGCATCTGGACCATACTCTGCTCCGGGATCGGGATAATTTTTTTAAATCTGCAGAAAAACACTGACAGCTGTGACAACGTGACTACCGTGAATATGGTGCCAGTGACTGAACTTACTACAGGAGAACAGCATAATACACAAGTTGCATTAGGACTAATTGTACTCGATTCAGAGTTAAGTTAAAATATGAAATTCCATTTGAGAGCAGTATTAAACACATAAATATGACATTACACTGTATATTATAAACAACTAATCGTCAAAGCCCTGAAGAGGTCATGAAAAGATTTTTATTATTACATGTTCACACAGAAGCTCAGAAGAGCTGCATCAGAGATTTTTCTCAAGGACCTCATTTTAAATTCATTACTTTAATAAAGTTATGAGATACTCCTAACCACAGCAGATGATTGCTCAGTCAGCTTATTCATTTAACTGTAGGCATATTTGCCTTACAAAAGAGCACTCATTAACCAAAACATGGCTAGGGTTTATTCATTCAAGAACACAAAATAGAAAATTGATTATGAGGAGTACGAAGAAAGCAAATCATTCGCCACATGACCATGATTTTGCATCTCACAGCCAAATTAAGTCATTTGTATGCACAATTTAGCACATTGGCACTAGCTAAAATATCTATTATATAATAACTATATCATACGCAAAGATCTATAGATCTAAATGAAGCTTATCCAATTATGATGGGTAAAACCAGTATTGTTAAATCAAGAAGAAATTGTAGTAATCACAATTTCACTAGGACTATGCATGACTACTAGATGTTTATTTAAAGCTTTGCCTTTCCTTCTTCTTATGTGTATATCATCATTTTAGTTAAAACTGTATTTTTTTTACTGTCTTTTGCTTTGTTGTACTGCAGTTGGCACATTTTCCACATTTTTGATCCTCTGTTTTTTTTTTTTCCTTTCTCCTGCTTAAAGACAAGTGCTTGTGGTCTAGATGCTATTGAACAACTCCTTCCCCAAAAGCACTACTCAAGATAAACCTAGTAACCTCTGAGGTATGAATAAAAGAGCTCCAACTCCAATAAAAAATAATAATAAAAAGAAAATTCCCTGTAAATATATTAAGAAATGTAAATATTTAGGCATACATTTTTGAAATTAAGTTGCTGACATAATTATAAATATGGCTCGAACACTAGCATAATTTGTATGGAAGTAAAAGCTGAAGTGAAATGCAATATGACAGTACAATCGGACAGTACAATTATTTTATTTTTTTTGCATTACCTTGATCTGAGAGTATCGAGGCATGGTGGGAGGTACTTGTCAAACAAAATGGTCAGATTTGCTTTCTCAGATTGAATTTCTCTTCTGTCAATCCAACTGGTCACTGGTGGATTCCATCCTAAATCTGCTGGGTTGATGTATAATATACCTACACGAAAACAAAATGTCATGCTCATACGCACAAGAACACACCAGAACTATTCTAAACAACATAAATAGACCCCATTCAAGCTCCAGTAAGTATTCGGTTCTGCAACATCATCGCTACAATATCTATAAAATTTCTGTCAAATTTTACTGGGACTTATTTTCCCAGTAAATTAGAGGTTCTTCTGAAAGAGTAAGTGTGATAGAAGGCACTCGGACCAGCTCTGGAGACAGTAGCAGGGGTAGCAGTGCGGAGGTGGCTAATCTCGAACACCAGCCTCATCGTGGGGTTCAGAGGAATCCGCTCATTACTGGCCAGAGTCAGCACCTACAGTGTTCCATACCAACACACACACATACACTCATGTTTCAATTTGAAAAATACTGTGCAACACGATTCGCTGGTTACGTTAACCTAACTAGCTGACTAATTGCATACATTTAAATTATTATGCACTGTCAAAGATGCAAGCCGAGCAGTTGAAATGGCATTCACTGAGCTGAAACATGAAAGCACAGAGTTGTACCTTGTTATCATCCATTACTGTGTTCAAAGACTCAATCCACATTGGATCAATATCGCCGTCCAGCACAATCCACTTGGGCCCGGCGTGGCTGATGTTGGCCAACTCACGCATGATATTAGAAAACAGCCCTGAAATGAAATCCTATTCTCAGTGTCATGCTGCAAAACGACGGGCAATGGGCGAACAGGCAGAATCATTTAAAAAGAAAGCCTTTTTCGAATGGAAGGCAGGAAACACAGAGCCAGCCCTCACCGTCTTTCCACTCTCTGGTGGCTGGGTTTATGATGCCGAAAAGCTCATCATTCGTGACAGCTTTGGGGTTAAGGTCGGCCCATACAGGCCTGCGCTTCATGTTCTGGTAGGTCTTGTGGAGAGACTTGAGTACTTGTGATTTGCCCGTGCCAGCGTTACCAACCACAAACACAGAGTGTCGAACAGCTAAGAGCTCCTCCAGCTGAACCACCTGCAGAAGACAAATTTCAGTTTTTAAATGTAGCACAAGCAGTTTTACACAGTTTCATTCCCAAATCGGAAAACACACTGGAATAGAAGCATGCTGGCCCTGACAATCAGGATCAGCTGGTGTAGGATTGTGCTGGCAGGGCTTGTCTCTCACAAACGACATCTCTGATGAAGATCAGGCTGCTCAGCGAGACCCATCTGGCTGAATGGTGAACGATTGGGACATTTCTGGAGTGTGATAAGAACAAGAAGCATTAAACGAGAAAAGTCCTCAGAGAGGAGGGAGTGGGAGACAGGGTGTGAGATGAGTGGAAAGAGACAGACAGTGAGAAAGAGATGAAAACTATACAGAGAAAGACCAAGAAATGAGATAGACATAAAGAGACAGAGGGAATGTGATTGAGATGGCATGTTCAATCAATGGCATTGACGTTGTTCCCCATTGGGCTCCTCAGAGCTGTTTCGGTGGTTCAAGGGAATGAATGATTGCATCTTTGAAGCAATGTCTGTGGGCTGGTTCGTCAGGGACAGTGGCTACGGGTTGGGAGAAACTTAACTCTATGCCCTCCTCCTCCTCTCCACTCTCCCTTTCTTGTGCAAATCACATAGCAAGAGGGGTATCAAAGTCCAGGGCACAACTGAGCTAGAATCAGATACCTGAGCATCTTCACTTGCACCATGGCAGGGGTTAAACACCTCACTCAGAGCTCAGCCTCTGCTGATGGAGTGCTGTTATCCTGTTTGGGTGGCTCTTTGACCTATTCGAGATTGCACTTATTTCCCCTGGCTCTGGGCGAGAGCGGCGGCGCTGATATCCGAGACTCGTCCTAATGCTGGAAATTAGAACTCAGCCCCAGCACCTGAGGCACTATTACACTGTAATTCCTGTTTCCTTATATTTGTCCAATATATCCAGTTTCCGACTCTTTTGACGCTAATGTCTATTTGGCACAAACACACCAACGGGTTTATGGCTCTTAACGGAAGGCGATGTGCAAGAAAAGCAGAGCTGGCATGGAGAAAAGAAAAAAGAGTGATTGCAGCATCAGGGCCATTCCCTAGCTCTCTGCTGATGACACCTTGACATTTTGAGCTCTTCCGAACCTCTCACTAGAGAGATATGCTCTGTAACACCTGTCAGTTGTGGGCTGATATGAGATGACAGCTCTTTGAGCAGTAATGGTTACATTTAGAAGCCTATTATGCTGCATGAACAAACTGGAGTAACCTACAGGAGTTAGCAACAGCACCAAAAATTATTTGGATTACTGAAATATAATATCTGTCTATTGGAAAAAAGTGTATGTCAGTCTTAAATAGTGCATTTATACATATGCAGTATATCATCCATATATGACCTTGCTGATTGAGATTGAGAGTAGGTAAGGGAGAGAGAGAGAGAATAAAGAATGAAGGGCGTGAAAGTCTGAGATAATAGTGAGATAATAGAGAGGGAGAATGAGAATGGTATTGGTGTCTGTCCTTGTCATGTTCCTCTGAACAAGACTGGTGTCTCAAGCAGCATGAGCAAAATGATGTTCAAGGATACCTGTACTTTCAGCAGGAATTTGAAGAAATTCACTCATTCATTCACTCACTCACTCATATTCAGTAACAGCTTGTGGAGTGGGGACATGGTCAAGCACCGGGTGTGAATGGGAGGAGGAGTCACAGAGAACTAGTGGGTAATGTGCGAGTGGTTACACCTGTGTGTGGTTAAGACCGAAGTGTATTTATAGTCGGTGTGTGTTGCAGTAAGGTTCTGTTGACCCTGCAAGAGAGAGCAAGACAGCCTCGTGAAATGGTGTGTGTGTGCGCTGAAAATTGCTTAATTAAGTATTAATAAAAAAGACAGCATCAAAGCCTGTCTAAAGCCTGCTTTCTGTGTCCTCATTCCCCTCACTGCCTACCAGCATTCTACACTAGTATATCCTGGTCAGGGTTATGGTCGAGACATACAGTAGCTTGGACGGAAGATGGGAACACACACTGGATGGGATGCCAATCAATCACAGGACACAATGCACACAATCAATCACAGGGCACACACACACACACACACACACACATTCACACCTTGGGGAAATTTAGTGTAGGCACTCTAGTAGCATGATTTTGGGAGGTGGGAGGAAAGTGGAGAACCTGGAGAAAACCCACATATGCACAGGGAGAACATATGAAAGTCCACACAGACAGTAACCTGAGCTAACACCAATCTAACACCAATAATATGGCTTACAATCGGAAATATAAACTCTGTATATTCCACAACACAGCCAAATGATAATCCGAAATGCACAGGTTCCCTCACCTTAAGCACAAAGTTGTCTTCAGCCTGCAGCTTGAGGTCCAGTACGGACTGTTTGACGAACTTCTCAAAGTCCAGGTCCCTTTTACGGGGGACATCCAGAGCAGGGAACAGGTCTCCAATGAGACCCATGAAGACGGGCATGTCGTCTGTCACGATCTTGGGCACGTTAAAGTCTCTCAGAGCTCTCATGAGCACTTGATCCTCAGGACGCTCTGGATCGCCTCTCTTCAGAGAGCCGGCCACCACCAGCACAGACTTAATGGCTCGCAGTCCCCAATCATAGTGGTCCTGAGATATACGAGTGAGTCAGAGGAAGCAAAACCTAATATGACACGTGATGCAATTCCACATTGTAACAATACTTTATTTATTTTATGCTCTGAAAGCCTACCCTGTAGCACACTAAATATGATTTTGAAAATTTTTTTATTTAAATATCTTAAATGCATTTTTTTTCTAGTTGAAAAGTGCTGCCTGAAGAATAATACTCATGAAAATGTACAGTAGTAGAGAACAGCTTAAGATAAGCAACCCCAAGTATTTAGCCAGCCATATTCAAAACAAATCGAAGAGAAAACAATTTTATTCTTGATGTAAACATGGACAATGCCATGACTCAGAAGAGAGGTAATATTCCATCATCATATGAATACATATTTATCATTATAAAAAGGTTCTTTGCTCAGACTGCGTGGTTGCTCATGACAAGGTAAAGAACTGCAGTTAAAGCTACAGTTGGATTTACAAAATACAAAATTTTATTCAGTGTTTTACAAGAATCTGTGCAGTTCCTTGTGTATTTTATTATAAATATATGATGTGCATCAATTTCTGCAGCAAGTTCGACACCACTCATTTTCTCAGTCAAGCTCTAACAAGATTAAATTGAGCCAATATAACTATGTTTTCGACATAATGCTTTGACATTTGATATTGCATTAATAAAATCTGATTTAACAAAGTAGCAAAGACTTTTTTTTAATGCTCATCTTACCATGTTATTCCCTATACAGTATCATTAAAACTATTTATCATACTATATAGAAGTGGTGACCTTTTTGCGTGGAAAATATTTGGGTGTTTTAAAATACTGAAGTCAAACGCAGTAGGTTATAACTGCCATAAAAGTCAAATGGTCTTGCTGCAACTGTCAAAATGTGGCCTTTACAGAAAATGGAGAGAGGTGTAAAATGGATTTAGAGGGAAGAGTGCTTTCTTAAAAATATTGATTTAACAGTTAAACTTTCTTGGTAGCCACAAGAGATGGCAATGCTGGCTGTAACTGCTTTAAGGGAATATTCCAGATTTTTTCAACCTAATCTTTACCTGCTACATCTATAGCATATAGGCAGTTGCCACTGATGAAAACTTTCTTGCATTAACAAACAAACAAAAAAAAAAAAAACACTGATTTGAAACAAACTCATAATAGAGGCTTAAAATTCAGTGATAAAATATTGTCAGTAAAGGTTTAAAATATTAAAATTCAAAATTACAACTGTTAAACTCTAAATAAAAAAGGTGTTAGGATGACATTGACTTTCATCTGCATCCAATACAATAAAAAGTAATTCTGATTTTTTTTGCACTTTTCATGAGCAATCGGGAAACTGAGACACTTTCGTGTCCAATTTTAGCAATGCTGAGTAACATGGTAACACTTAACCTCTAAATTGTCCCCTCTGGAAATTGTCCCATCTTTCTTAGGTCAAATCCTGACACTGTTACAGCCATCTGTGGCTGGGAGCCAAGGAAGCAAAATGAGCCATGCTCACTTTGTGGGATGGATAGCATACTCTCTCTCCCCTGTCGCATTATATCACAGTGTTACTGGCCAACCATGGGCATCTGTGAGGTCATGTATGCGTAAGAGGGCAGATAGTGCTTTACTCTGTCTGGTATTCTGCCCTGTGAGCACCAGTTTGAAAAATCACCCATACACTACTGGTGCAGTATATACAGTGGATAGACAAAGTCTACATACCCCTGTTAAAATGGCAGGTTTTTGTAATATAAATTACAAAATAAACCATGATAAATCATGTCAGGACCTTTTCTACCCTCAATGTGAAATTACAGCATATACAAATTAAGTGAAAAACAATCAGAAACATTTAGAGAAAAATATTAAAAATAACAATAACCTGGTTGCATAAGTGTGCACACCCTTTTATAATTGGGGATGTGGCTGTGTTCAGAATGAACCAATCACATTCAGTCTCGTGTTCAAAAGTAATTATCATACAGCTGTCATCAATGAAATTATTCTGATTAACCCCAAATAAAGGCTTTATGTGTATACTTTGCAATTTCTCATTACAGGTTGGAAGAGATCTGACAGAATTTATCATGATTTATCTAGCATCATTCTTTTACTTCATGAAAACCTGCCATTTTTACAGAGCTGTGCAGACTTTTTATATCCATAACTGTAGAGATACATTAGAGTATGTTTAAGGCTTGAGTTGTAGAGCAGATTTGTGTCAATGCTGGAATGTCCTTTACCTGTTTGGATAGAAGCTCCTTGCAGAGCTGGTAGAGAGTGATGAACTTCCTGGCCAACAGTCTGGCCTCGATAAAGCCTTCTGCTACCAACATGATCTCACAGATGAGTTCAAAGTCTGGCACTACCATGGCACAGGGCCTGCAGGAGAGCCATGAAAATACACTAATAAATGCTCTTGTAGAGAAAAGCTGCTCTAATAGACGACCCACAAGATCTGTGTTAGTTTTATACAGAAAATACACAGCAAAAGCATGCGTTCATTAAGTAAGGAATAAAAACTTTTTCTAGTAACAGCATGTCCTGAAGGGTTGTATTTTATTCCTCTTATACTACAGCAATTTGCCAACACTAAAATTTTTTTATTTATATCCCACACTTACCGAAAGAGAGCTTTCAGATTCTCAGGCAGCTCCGTCCTGCCGGCGTAGCCTGGATTCATCGTGATAAAGATACCCACAGAAGGGATCAGGTTCACTTCCTCACCCATGAAGTTAAAGCGTTTCTTCTTATCCCGAATGGCATCCTGGATACTTTTCACCTGATAATACCATAGACACCTGATGCTAGGGATCAAACTGTAGGATCTTTTTTTTATACATATATATATATATTTTATTCTTTATAGCTACTCTTGTATGCCTGGTGTATTTTGCATTTTTAATAAAGATGACTTTGATAAAAAAATTTTACAGCAGTACTTGAGGTGCTTGTAATGCTCACCCAAGACTTCATTGATGTCACTGAGCTAGATGCATTTACTCCATTTATGTGCCAAGCTACTTCAAGTTAAGAAGTGGAGGTTAAAAAAGCACAAAGCTTGGAATGCTTTTCATCAAGGGAAATCACAGCGTTTTGCTTTGAGTGTAACTCAGATGTTGTGCCATACATGCAAGGCAGACATCACATAGCCATATGCACTACCTCTTCATCTTATATCGCTCATCAAGCCTGTTTGATTGCCAAGCGAGAGCGAATTCAGCTGTACATCGAATAAATATTCAATGGGGATGGCATCAGTTGCACCCCAGATCAGAAAATCATATCACATAATGTATTCCACCTGTGCGGCAGCATACTGGAAGCAGTTTGGTGTTTGCTAAATGCAAATTATTCAGACTAAACGCCCTCGCAGCACTCAATGATGCATCCGGAGGCAGATAAACAGTGGCATTAGACCATTATAATGCCAGTGTCATGTAGCCTATCATAGAGCTGGTGTCCTCGAGTGAACTCCAAATCCATAAGTCTACACTGATGTTATATCTTAGAGGTGAGCATCTCAACTGAATGATGTATAAAATCAAAGTAAGTTTTGCTCCAAAGGAAATTGAATTTACTTGAAAAGTCATGCCCAGTATGGGGAAAATGGAGAAGAATCAGTAAAATTGCCACATCTTTCTTTGGACTAGTAGCATTTAGGAGGAAAATAAAGTGTCATATTAAGGAGCCCATTTACCACTAGTGCTGTGCCTCCCATAGTGAAAAGCTGAGCCAGGCTAATTTGTCTTAATGCTGATATGTCTGATGGTCTCCTTCTGTTTATTTTTGCCTAAGCAACAGTTTTCACATACAAAACTTAAACAGCATGTATTCTCTCATCCTGTTTGCAGTAGGGCTTAAATAGAATGAATCATCAAACAATCCTCCTCCACCAAACAGCCACTTTGTGTTGCAAGTGCACAGGAAGAGGGGGCACATTAACGCCCCGGCACTGCTATTCTGATGTTCGCAAACTTCGTAAGATTATTCTTTCTAAGCACACCACCAAAAAATGGAACGTTGATTCATTATTCATCACAGTGCCGAAAACCCATTCATTTCTGTGACATTTTGAGGATTCAGATAGTGGCAGTGATGCTTAAAGAGAGTCCACCTTTGCTTTCATTCTCCCCTATCTCTGAGTCACCAGCCCCTGAAATGTGCCTTTAAATATGCTCTGCTGTAGCGCAGCACAGTGCTTGGAAAAATGTGCCACCATACACTGGTCATTCACAAGTTTATGAAACTATCCATCATCAGGGGTAGTCTGCAGGCAGGTAT
Organism: Pangasius djambal; assembly: GCA_022985145.1. Lineage (NCBI taxonomy): Eukaryota > Metazoa > Chordata > Actinopteri > Siluriformes > Pangasiidae > Pangasius > Pangasius djambal. The sequence continues at coordinate 8,827,858 of CM040986.1, read as the reverse complement.
TTGTGACTGTGTAATTAAGATTTACCTTGTCATGTAATTTCTCAAGAACGTGCCACATAAAAGCCTGACAGGCACACTCTAAAAGCAAATGTAAAGCAAAATGGCTTTTGTAGCTGCTAATTAAAAGAGGTTGAAATTTAACCCGCTGGTACTTTATAGGTTTCCCTGCAGCACGGCAGGTTCGGAGTTTTGCAGCAGCTGACTGTGAAATGTGTTGTGTCCATTTTAGAGGACTGTGGCTATGAGGCATAGAGACGGATTACTGTCCAGGATAAAATGGACTAAATAAGACTCAACATGCTGTTCCTACTGGCCATTGAGTCTGAGCTTGTTAAACAGCCGAATTCTGATGATTTAGTAGATGAGCTTGTGAGATGAAAAGCAAGAAAGAAGCCAGTTGCCTAAAGTAAGACTGCCTTCTGCATAGTACCAGGGCTACTGAAGCACTTAGTATTATAGGCTTGTGTGATATAATAATTTAATCATCTCTACATAATTTTACACTGCCACAATATCCTGTGACATTTACTCAGATTATATTGTATTAATAGACGAGCCAACCTTCACGCATTTTGCATAGGAGCTGTGGAATTTAACATCAGAGTACGTTAGTACAAGTTGTCATACAAAAATACTCAAAAAAGCAGTCTTTTTTCTACTCAATAAAAGAGGAGATAAGGAATGATTCCTTTGAAATGATTTCCCAGGTCTTCGATATTAACTGACACTGGAAGCCCCGTCCCCTTCCCACTGGATTCGCAGGGCACCCTTGCTTTATGTCAAGCTAATAAGTATATAACAAGTATATAGCTAACATTATTTAACTATATTTATTAGGGATGCCACCAAACTTACACTTTCATTTTTCGGCCAGTAGAAAAAAAAAAGAATGCAAAATTTGACCTAAAAAGATTAAACAGGCCTACAAAGACATGTCAAAAAATGTCAAATCTAACACTTTACAAATAATGTTAATGGAGATTATAATTAAAAAGTGATTAAATATGCCAGTCAGCAATCAAAATTGTTCAAACATTTTGAGCAGCAGATCAACAGGTAAAATGTCAGCCAAGTGGACATTAGACTACTGATTTGTAAAAGGATTATACTGAAAATGTACTTTATGGGTTTTTTTGTACTTTTATGTTTTTTTTTTTTTTTTTTTTTTACTGTTTACTGTGCATTGCTGCAGAATCACCTAAAAATCCATCATGCAGCTGAGTTTTCTCCATTGCTCTTGCCAGCAAATAGTTCCTGACTGCACAGTTGATAATATTATTATAGCCGTCCCTTATTCTGCTTAAACCTGAAATGGTGCAAAAGCTTGCTTTTTTTAGGCTATCGATTTTAGATGATTAAATCGTGTCACGAATCATGAATTTTTTTTCCCAATGGTAAATTGCGAGCATGGAAAGTCAACATTGCACAAGCATACTTACTAATCCATTCCAGGGTTAACGTGATGCTAATGTGAGGTGAAAACTCACCTGCACTGCGACCACAGACAGCACCTCCACTGAGATCCTGTTAAACTCATCGAAGCAGCCCCAGGCACCTGTCTGCGCCAGGCCTTTGTAGATGTTGCCACAGGACTATAGGATGAGAAAGACAAGACAGAATAGGAGACAGGGTGAGAAAGTTACACGCTGGTTAGAGTCTCAGCTGAATCACTTCAGAACAGATGATAGTGAACAGCTGCGGTGCGACGACCAAAACATAGCTACATTCCGGCGTTCCCTTTTTGTCGTTTGAGTCATGAGAATGCTGCATAATTTGCACTCCTTCCACGGCCAATAAGCGTCAATGTCCTAGTGTTTGCTAATAACCCTGCATTTAATTCATATTCAGAAAGCATCATGCAATAACCCTAAGCAGAGCAGCAGCAGAGCCTCTTACATAAAGGGGACACAATATTGTTAAATGTCAAGGGAGGAAGAAATCTGACACAAATGATCGTTGATTGATTGTGGGTATGTGTGATCCTAAAACCCTGTTCCCCCTTGCTTTTTTCTTATTAGCCTCTCCGTATTTAATTTTATTCTCTCCCTCACTCTGACCCATATCATACCACAGTGTACAACCAGGGACAGTAATGATGCAGCAGCCTCGGCAGGTACAAGCTGGATAAAGAGATTAGTCCTGTGTCTCTATTGACTATCATATTATATGGCTTTTTCTCCTGACTAGTGAATACAGCGACGAGGCCGGAATACTGAGGAGATAGGTGACACGGCTTAGGAGGTAAATAAGCCTAGGCATCAGAGCTTTACTAATCTGCTGGCCTCCATGTTGGCAGAGTTCAGCTTTGCTTTGCTTTAATACACAGCTCAGGAGATGATGGACAAGCAAGAAAAGAGGAAAGGGAGAGAGAGCGAGAAAGAAGGACACGTGCTGCAGGGTATAAGCAGCGTTTGAAAACACACATGCATCAGCAAACCTGCAGTGAACTCTCCGACCCTAATTTCCTCTTAATTAAAACAACACATCAAGAGTTGTGCTTGAGGTGAATGCAGATGCAACACGATCTCCCAGAAAGAAGAAGAAAATAAATGACTTAAGATATAGGCACCACACATGGCAGTCTTTCACCTTGTAGTCCATCTGCTCGGAGCAGTTGAAGACGTACACCATGATGCCGAGCGCTCGGCCCAGGTCCTTGGTGGTCTCGGTTTTCCCCGTGCCTGCCGGACCAGCTGGGGCTCCGCTCATGGTCAGGTGGAGGGACTGAGTCAGTGTGATGTAGCATCTGTGATGGTCACACACAAGCATATCCACACAATACCCATTGTGCAAAATTAAAAAAGGAAATCAGATATTCATATGATTTGGGGAAATATTTGACATATCTTTGTGTACTGTAACTAAACATGAGCTTAAACAGAGCCTAATTTAGTAACATATAAAAGTAAATGCCTGTAGACGTTGCCCATTAGTTCTCAGAAACATTTTCCCTAATGACAGTTTATGATTATAGGAAGCAATCACCTTTCTTACACTTTTAGAGGCCCAATGCATAATGGAGCCATCTGCACCACTAGCATTCCTCAGCACATTCATCTCAACATGGATGAAAGCCAGAGTTCTGACACGGTCAACGGAGTAATCCAGGAGCTATGAAACCCCCACTACCATATGCTTGGTAAGACGCAGCGCCATTGATTTCTCCATCAAAGACATGCTTTTCCGCTTTGTTGTTGTTTCAAAGACATCCAGAATCCATTTGGGGCATTTTTAGTATAAACAGCTTGCTGAAGAGCTTCAGCAACTTGCTATCTGCTTTTAACAGGAAAGTGTTTAATGGGACACTTTCTTTCTTTATTGGGCTCTGAAGCCTGTGCTACAACTGTGATGAGCTGTGTGTGTATGTGTGTGTGTGTGTGTGTGTGTGTGTGTGTGTTGGGAAGACTAAAATCACCAAGCCTGAAAAGGAAGTTTCAAGTGCTGTCTTCCCATCCACATCTGCTTGCTGCACACACACTAGGTGACTCATTTGCCTAAACTGTAAAGTCACCCTAAACTTTATAATTTGCATAAACTTTATGATTTGCACTTCCTGAAAGCACATTCATGCCCAAGTCTCATCCTTGCTTTATTTGATAATCTTAACTGGGTAGTGTAGATTTGTACATAAGAACTGTTTCTGTAATCAAAAACAGTGTCCTGTGGCTATCCCAGGATTCTTATTCACAGTATGTTCATACTGAACGCCCTTTCAACATGCTTTGTATTGTTAGCCTTTATTTTTCTACTGTAATGATTTATAAACCCACTATCTGGTGTCACCCACACCACAAGGGTTTGGTTCCCTTTTGAATCTGGTACCTCTCAAGGTTTCTTCCTCGTGTCATCTCAGGGACATTGTCACTCCTGGCTTACTCATTATGGATCTAGATCTATATCAGGATTTCTGTAAAGCAGATTTGTGGCAATGTCTGTTGTTAAAGGTGCGATACAAATGAAATCGAATTGAACTGAAAATGTATTTTTATGAATCCTTTCGGGGGGAAATCATCTGAGTGAGCAGGCTGGTCTAAAAGAGAAAACTGTCACTGCAAGAGTTTTGCTGTGGGAGGCTGTGAGAAAATATTGTAACAGGAAAGTGATATTACATCATAAAATATAAGAACTTATTGTGAAGCAATATGCAAATGTCTTCTGTCATTAGACTGGTTTAACATAGGAATTGTATGGGTGAATGTAAGTTTGGGGCATATCCAATTTGCAAGACACTTTTTTTAAGAGGGTATAAGTGTAAGGCACGTTTTTGTGACTTTTTATGTTGTTTTATGGAACCTCCATGTCGAGCAATTTATTATTTATTCATTCTTTCATCTTTATCCTGGTCAGCGTCATGGTGGATCCTGAGCCTATCTCTGGAACACTGAGGGTGAAGCGTGAATACACTACACCTTGGATAAGGTACCATTCCATCACATGGCACCATGCACACACAAATTCACAATTAACAAAGCCAATCCATCTACTGGCATGTTTTTGAGATGTGGGAGAAAACTGGAGAACCTGGAAGAAACCCACACAGGACATGCAAAACTCCACACTGACAGTAATCCAAGCAACTATCCACTGTGGCACCGTAACAAATTTTGGAGAACTTGAACTTTTTTAATCTACTGAAATTTAACCCTTTAAAATCCTAACATAAATGGGGCCAGACTTACATTCCTCACACTAATAATCGCATTCTTTTCCTATTAGTTTTACTGAATAATTCATAGTAGCTACTGCATAATGTGCTTTGAGATCATACCCGAATAAGGTGGGATTTTAAGGGTAAATATTTTTAATTAGTGGATGTTATGGAGCCAGAAAGATTGATGCAATGGACTTTATCTCCACTCAAGTTCATCTCTGATTAGGAGGAACTTCACACAGTTATCGATAGCTAACTTTAGACTTTAGACTTGAAATTTACATAAAGATTCACATCTTGCTGGTGAGAGCCTCTGTTGGCCTCACCTGTCTGTGAGCGGCGTGATGACAAGACGTGGCGTGTTGCCCAGGTACTCATAGGAGTAGAGAAACTGGGCGTCACAGATGTTGGCAAAGCAGTGCCTCTCCCTCTCATCCCAACGGTGGCGCAGTTGGGACAGCCATATGAACGCCTGCGAGTTCTCCACCTGAGAGTGAAGGAACACAGGCACAGACTAAACCTAGATCTCATACAGAAGTTGTAGAGAGTCTTTTATAGTCATAAGAAAAGCTACAACTGCTAACAATTTCTAACTTTTCACACGCGCTGGCGTGTGAGAACCAATTTGCGACCGCCAGACCGTGTTGGGCTAATACTCTGCACCATGCAAGGACGGTGATTATAGAGGATTAAAGATGAGAGAATGTAACACCTGAGTGGTGAAGTGAAATTATCCAGAGGCTAAGCCACTCTCTTCACTTTGCTTTCATTAGGATTTCTATTTGACTTAGCAGTCATTACTCAAGTAAATCCAAAAAATGAGAAATCATAAGGGAGCACAGTAAGGCTTTCCACTAAAATAATAATATGGAATAATAATATAATTACATAGCAAATAATATCGTATGCACATTTCTTAATGAAAATGTATTCCAAGCCCCCTTACTGAACAAGCTAATGCAGTGCTGGCTCTGTAATTTCACTCTCTATGTGCTGACTTTGACAGAATACACAATGATTCCGCACAGACTACAGCTGCCCTGCTATATATGGAAGGCGGATGACGTTAAGGTTGATGGTGGTACCTTCTGGGCGATGATCTTTGCCACTACGTCTCTGGCGTGGACGTCTATAGTGCAGATGGTCATGACCTTCTGTCTGTCTCCAGGGCTGAGCTGCCCAATCAGCATGGTGATGAGCGTATTCAACTGGCTCACTTGTTTCTTATAATACTCCTTCATAGCGTTCTCATAGCCCTCCTCGAGCCTGGCGAAGGCCATGCCAACGTCAGTAGACCACCAAATCTGAGTACAGGTGAGTGCAACCTAGCAAGATGCACAACAAAACACATAATAGCATTTGAAGAGCCTGGTGGTGGCTGGGTTTTTTTTTTTTAGGTTTTGGCTAAAGCTGTGTTTTTCTGCCTATAGAATTCTTTCCAAAAATGACATGGAAATGTTTTTGATTATTTTTTAATCTTGCCTTGGTTATCTTGTTGCAAAGCTCATTTTGGCCAATGAGCCAGTTTAACAAACGCAATGTCAAAACAGTCGCTGTGCCTAAAGTTGTCTAAAACCTTGCTAGTTAAGTGTAATTTCTTCACACAGTGAATGTCACGCTTTGATTAAGCTGTTGTATAGCTATATTCCAAAGCGAATCAAACCTAACCCTAATCAATTAAATTTATAATAAGCTTTCAAAATGTCTGTGGATGCTTCTGCTCTGCAACAGGAAAATTTAAATGCAGATTTTACAATGCTAGAACTTTACTTGTAGTTGAGATAAATGCAAAAGACGAAGATGCATCTATTTAAGTTCATGAAAGTTGGTTTTCAGAACTACAGACACACACACACACACACACATACATACATACATATATATATATATATATATATATATATACACACACACCAGGTTTTTTTTTCCAATATGTTAATGCCACTATATTTCTTTTTCACAAACATTCTCCCATTCTTGTGAAAATTTCTTTGTGAATGTTCAGGAACTCTTTAAGGTTCTAGTGCATACCTGAGCAGGATAGTCAAACAGCCACTGTTCTCTCGGTTTCTCCTCATATGCTACAACAGCCTCTGTCATCTCGTGGCGCACAGTAGAACGCATTGTATCCAGAACTCTATTCAGCCATAATTCAACCTGCAAAGCAGAAGTTATTTTACTTCACCTGAGCATTATCATTACTACAAGTCAGAATAATATAAAATATAAATCCCTCAAAGTGTGTAATTTGGTGCTGTATAAAGGTGAGTAAGTGATCAGCTTCAGATAGAGTCAGAATTCATTCATCTTCAGTAAGTGCATTGTCCTGGTCAGGATTGAGTTGGATCTGAACCCTATCCCCGGGAACTCTGGGCATGAGATAGGACACACCCTGGAATGGATGCCAGTCCATCACACACACATTCACACACCCATTCACACCTAGTGGCAATTTACTACATCTACTGATATGTTTACAATTTACAAAAACCTACTGATATGTTTTTAGGAGATGAGACAAAACCGGAGAACATGGACGAAACCCACACGCACACAAGGAGAACATAGACATGCACAGTCAAAAATTCCATTTGTTATAATATTTGTATGAGACTGTAGAGAGTGTGTTACAGTACTATACTGTGAGAGACACATCTCTTGTAACAAGAAATGTTACAGCGTTTCACAATAATATTTTATATGAAGGAACAGTCATTTCTTAGTGAAGGCACAGAAACCTTAAAAGATTAGAAATTATGATTCTTATTACTTATTAGAATATACCTGGCCAGTGCAGTCGCAGGGCTCATTGAAAGGAACATACTCATCCTCCTTGCTGTACATGCCCAGCCCTGACTTACTGGGGTTGCCATCACCATCAGTTTCAAACTTCATCTTTGCCATGTTGTCAAACAACTTAGACAGATGCCTTTGAACCTGAGGGTGGAGAACAAAAAGCTCAACTAAAAAGCATGCTGTTTGCTTAGAAATGTTTACACATCATCTATCACAACATTACTGGATGTGTCTTCAAGTCAACCAAGCACATGAGCAGTGATCAACACTGCCATCTAGAGTGTGATGTCGAGTGCTGCATGTAAAGTCTCTCCATAAAAGTCTAGTTTAAATAAACATGCTGAAATCAATGAATATGAAAAGTCTGTATATAAAGCTGGGTGTGTTTTACCTGCTGAGGGTTGGTGCCATTGGACAGAATGTCCAGCAGATCAGCAGATGAGATGAAGTAGAACCTGGGGAAAGCCAGCCGCTTGGTATCCAGATATTCAGCCAGAGCCTTTTCACAGAGAGACAGCCTGCAGGAAGAAGCACCATGCTGATAAGGTGTGTTTGTAGCTTGTACTTTCATAGACGACTGAAATACAGCCAGAGGGTTATAGATGATATGAATGGTCACAGTACATTCACTCCCATATTGCACTGCTGTGAAAATGTGGGCCACTCTAAAAAAGCAGAAACGATAAAAAAAGAAGACATAAAAACAAGCGATGAACCTGCTCTGAATGTCCTCCAGTCTGTTGTAAAGCTTGGGTTTATTGGTGGCCTCCACAACGTTGGGCGTTTTATGAGCATCATAAGCCAGCTCTTTGAAATCTGTGTCAATGCCTTCAAAGCGCTTGGAATCCTGCGAGATATTCATGAGAGAATTGCAGCAGTAAAATAATAACCAACATTACTAGCAAACATCTGTGTTCCTGGTTATTAGAATACCATGATAATTATCTAGACGTATTCAGCCAAAAGCATGGTTTTCAAAACACAAACATTTTCATCTCTGATCTAAATCAATGAATGCACTGCCGGTGGGTAGGACAAGATGATTCTCAAGTCAGTAATGACCTCATTAAGCTAGGCCAAGTCCTCATTACAGGCATCTGGTGCACTCATTGATAACAGATACATTCTGTGGTACACTCATATTGTCTTTTTGGAATGATGGTATTTATTTGTGGCATGATTTTATATATATATGCATTAATCATGCCTAGTCTCATAGTGTGATCAAAACGATACACATGAGAATACAAAAGCGGCAAACTAATATATATCAAAATTTATCCCGAACCTCAGGTAACTGGGAGCGGATGTCCTCCGAGCCGATGAAAATGCTCTCCAGGTGTGACCAAGTCCTCTGAACTTCAAACCAGATGGAGATCACAGAGTCAGCCACTGAGAGCCGGCGCTGCCAAGACGAAACTTCGTCCAGAAAGAAGGCAATGTACTTGGAAGACATGAGGTTCTGCAGCTGCACCTGGTTGTCCTCCAGTGTCTCAACGAGCTCCTCGTCTGCCTTGAGCAGAGGGACGCTGGTGCGAGGGTGTGACTCATAGCCAAACTCCATTGCTGTCCAAGTGGCATCCAGCTCACTCAGAACCTTCTCCATGCCCATTTCTTTCACAGCCCGGTCCACGATGGCCCTCACCTCATCCTCAAAGCAGTGCAAATTTAGGTTCAGCAGATCAGCCAATGTGGTGTCTCGGTCCATAGTGAATCGGACTCCCGTGGCCATCATTAGCTGTTGCCAGTGCCTGGGTCGGATGGCTGGGTTCTGTAGCTCAGCTACGGCGCGCAGAGATGTCAGTGTATTTCTCACAACGCCCTCCAGACCACTGAAAGCATCCCATGCTCGTGCCTCTTTGTCCAGAGTCCGCAGCTCCTTGGAGACGCGCTTGCACTCCATCTCCATATCATCCACATTGATGTCCCTCCATGGCGTGGTACGCCAGGAGTCAAGACTGAACCTCATGGCCATTATCATGTCCCACAGCTCTTTAAGGATGGACACCTCTTTGCGACACTGCTTGAGTTGTTTGTAGTCAGGGACATTGACTTCAAACAGGCTGGCTGACTCGATGAGTGCAGTCATGACTGCTTCTTTCTCCTGAATCTGTCTGTGTGCTATGTTTAGCATGTGGTAGGGGTTTGCACTGTCAAACCTTAAAGCAAATAAAAACAGGATGATCATGTTGGTCACATTCACATTCAAATTTACTGTGCATGAACAACAGAAACAGGCTGTCATTTACTACTTATGACTTTGTCAATGCTACAGCAATTGATGGTTACTATATGAGGATAATATTCAAGCCCTGCAAGGTTTACCTAAAAGGTCCTTTGGTGCGGAACTGCTCCCTGAAAGTGTATTGCTGTACATCAAATGCAGCACACCTTCGACGCAGGTTAGCCACCTCATTAGCCTGCAGTGGAGCCACATGTTGCTTCATCACTACAGCTTGCTTCTTCATGTTAGTCCACTTCTCTGGCAGCTCCTATTACATATTAACAAGAGTCTGAGTGAACTTCATCTAGTTGTGTAGTGTTTTATTGCGTGCAGCTGGATGTTACTCTATATAGACCACCTCTGATTAAGTATTTAATCAACTGCCTGCTTATGTGAGATTTGGAAGTGTACTGTCTCTATATTTATAAAGTGAAACACCCGAGCCGTAACAGCTTTATGGCTATTTGGTAGTATTGACGGTTTAGCCCTATTGTGAACACAATTACCTCTAGCTGTTTATACACCACTTCAGGAAGTTCCTGCTCATATGTCTTCAGCAGATCAATGGTGTGCTGCAGAGGCTCAAACATTTCATCTGTGGCACTCTGTCTCTCTTTCACTGCCATCAAGTGACCCATAATCTCCACCAGGCCAGCATAGTCTCCCTCATCCACTTTCCTGCTAAGGCCAGTCTCAGTTACCTTAATAAACTCTTCTAGATCTGACAAACTGTAGAGGGAAAGAAAAAAGGCACCAAAGAGGAGGGAAAGTTATTCAATCATTACATCACTTTTTTTCTCAGCAGGCTATTTAACCACATTTACTCCTGCATCAGCTTATATTATTATTATTATTTCAAATATTTCTGTCACAGTAAGCTACCTGTGTGTCACATGGTCGATAAGATGCTGTTTGAACATAAGGCTCCACTTTTTGATAATATTTAGTAGAGCACTTTTAAAGGCACGTGCATCCACTCTCATCCAGCCTTCAAACACGCAGACAGGCTCTAACTTCTGCACTTCTTCATACACACTCTCATAAGAATCCACTTGCTCACGGAAGCGCTCCAGGGTAGGGGGGTTTTCAGGTACACCGTCCTCTGCATGTGCCTCGATCTCCTCGCTCGTGAGGACGTGGCCATAGAGCAAGAACTGCCGCATAAACTCCTTCTGGTCATCAATGTAGAGGTAGCCGTAGCGTTCAAACACATTTCGGTGCTCACAACATTTTACCATGACCCTCTGCACTCGGTCCATTAGAAGCTGGCGTAGGTCTGCAAGATCTGCCATGTCCTCCATATCAGCCTGTAGACACCGATTGTCCATGTTTTAGAGAGAAGCTCTAGTGAATTACTTAGAACCTGGATTAGATCTATAGCAGGGCATTCAACAAAAATTTCTGTAGGTCCAGCTTGAAAAAATCTTTGCTAATAAAGTTTCAGATAGGCAAATAACATGACCGAGTGGTGACAACAGTTACCTTTTAATCTTTAACCATTAGTGATTAGTTCATGGCTATAAATATGCACATCAGTTTAAAGTGGTTATGTTTTGTTTCACACTGGCACTTCATATTAGCATGTTACCAATTCATGTGATTAGCATCATGAACAGTTGTTTGAACTTGAAGCAGAGCGTAAACGCCTACTCCTCTGTAAGACATCTTTAAACATTCATTGTTGAACAATGTTGTTATTTCCTGAGAGTAGACTTGAGAGGATTCTTTGCCTTCCTCTAAATGATTTACATAAATGCATGTGGTTGGCTACGGGCTAAGCTACAGCCAGGTTTTTCCACTCGCTGATTGGTTCTTCTGAACAATTTTAGACTGCTCGGTTTGATTCGCTGAAATACTCTTCTGGGTCCACATCTAACATAGCATGATAATAATAGTTTTGTTAAATACAGTCACACCTTCACTATAACATATACCCACCACAAAATGTGTTACAGGACAGATGAAGTGAATTATTAGAGAAAAGGCAGTACCTGGTAATGTGGAAAGCTGTTACACTCAGCCAGTCGTGGTACCAGAGAGGAGATCCTGTAGACATCATTGATGAGACCCTCCACTAGGTCATAGAAGCCATCAGCGGCCCCAAACTCAAGGGATGGATAGAAGACTATATCAGGAACCTCTAGATTTAGATGGACTTCAAAAAGTGGAGCCAAGCCAGGTGTATCATCTGCTGTAGGCCGTTAAAGAAATTTAATGAAGATTATTACAGAGTAATGAAGAGTAATGAAATTTACCAGATTCATTTATACGTTTTAGTAACAAAAACAAAGCATACCAGTATTATCCAAAAAGAATTTGAGGGAGCTTTCGATGCTATTGAAGAAACCATCTATAACCATTTCATCAATGTACTCCACATAGGACTTCCATTCAGCTGATGAGGGATCCACTTGGAACAGTGTTAAGTTATCCTAAATTTTTAAAAGAATTCAAAAAAGTTATATAAATTCTAGATATCCACCATCTTATTTTATGAAATTACTCCATCACTGACCTTCAGTAAGAAATGGAGCTTGGCCCCAGAGGTACGGATCTGGCCATAGGCTTTCTCCAAGCGCTCTTGCTTGTCCTCCAAGTTGAGTAGAGTGTCTTTCTTTCCGTCCTTCCTCTCAAATATGGGATGAGTCCAATTCTTCATGATGCTCTGGATCTCTTCCACATTGTCTTTTGTCCTCTGAAGTCGCTTTTCAAGATCGTGTACTGCCTCACGCACATCTTGGATGTACTCCCAGATTCCTAGCAGTAACGCATGAGCTATGGTCATGACTGAAGTTATTAATATAACAGAATAAGCTACCAGGTTTTTAGTGACTTTCACGGTTGCTGTATACTGAGGGTACACAAAATGAAGCTTAAAGAAAACAACTAATTGCTATATCATAATAATGACAAAGACACAGTGACTCTTTGGTTAAATAATAATAAAAACTGTTTTTGAATCTTCTAAAAAAAAAAAAAAGAAGAGGCTTTTCAAGTAGTTAAGAGTACTGTGAATTATTAAGGACTAAAGAGCTTTGAAAATCTGATATATATCATAGTCATTATTTTATTTACTCTGTCTTCTTGGTGTTAATATACTATACCTTTGCATGTCCAGTTAATGGTGTCTTCAGCATCCTTCAGTTTGATGTCAATGTCTTTCAGCTGGTTCTGGATCAGAGGGAACTCCACCTCCAGCACCGTCCCCATCACTTTGTTGTACCAGCCAGTCATGAGTTCCAGGTTAGCTATATACTGCCAGAGCAGCTCCTTGTTGGAGTAAATATCAGCAGCGAGCTCTGGAATATCCTTGTCTTGCCTGGCCTCCAGGTACTTTACCTCTCGTAGCACTGACACCAACTAGAGGGCAAAGTCGAAAGGTACCGTTTCTATAACATTGCTGTTATAAAACCATAGAGTCCTACACATCTTCACTTTTATTACAGGAGAAAAATGTAGGATGTGTGTGAAGATAAGGGCAGTTCTGTCAAAGAGTAACATTATCAGTCAAACATATTAATGAACATTTCAGAATAATATAAGCAAAGCAAAATGAAAGAATGGTTGTATAGACTAGTGACATGAGGGGTAATATGTGATGAGTTATGGAGGGATGGTAGAATGTAAGCCAAGATTGTGGGATGCTTTAAAGCAACAATTTTAAAAGGTTCCTGAATAAATAATGTGTTCTAAACAGAGGCACATTTTTTTTTTTGCCAGAAAGGTTCACATGGCATCTGGTTGAGTCTAGAGGTGTGCACTGGGAACAGGATCCTATGGGAAGCAGCAGAAAAGTCAAGCAAGTGTGAGCGTTTTCATTTTCATGTGGGTGCGAGCAAGCGGACAGATATGATGTTCGTGGGCGTAAGCAAGCACTGAGATTTGAAGCTTGTGGGAGTAAAAAAACAGACAGATATGAAGCTCATGGGACAAAAAAATAGCACATTCATTAAAGTGAACATAAACAATGCATTTACAGTGTTTATTCATTTATTATTTTAACTGCCTGGTCAGGGTTGTGGTGGTTTAAAACAGGCTACTAGTTTGTTTAGATCTATATTTGGGGGAAATTTAGCCAACTAAATTCATCAAAAAAAAAAAAGAACTTCAAGCTTAGGCCACAACCACGTCAAGTTAAACGCTAAATTTACAAATAGTGATATTTGGAGCAGCGAACAGATACAGATAGTGACACTGTGCTACACCTCTACTTCTGAATTAGTATAAAGACCAGCAAATTAATCTGGTAAAAGGATTAATGGTTTCAAATTTTAGAGTTCATCACAGGCACCCTGTGGGATCACGAAGAGAAATGACCTATCAAATGCTGGAAGCAAAATAACAGCTTCTTATTGTAAATGGGAACACTGAGTTTCATACTGTGAAAGACCAGACAAGAAAAAAGAGAAAAAATCTTTAAAAAAAACACTATGATAGACTGATGTGAGAACAGTGTATTATGTTGTGGATGATTGAACATGAAATAAAAGGGAACTGGTCTTGTTTTTGAATCTTAGTCAAAGATTATTCCATTAATAGCCAGACCGCAGTGATGCACTACACAGGATTTTCCATAAGTAATAGATCAGTTACATTAGAACTAGTGATTCTTACCCAGAGTCTGTTTCCAAAAAAGCAAACAGCTGAAGGTGTGACTATACAAAGTATTTGGAGGTTCTGTACTCTGATTTATAACTGGAAAGACTAGAGAATAATGCTGGCTCCTACAAGTGTTACAGTGGTCTAGTCGATAACTGTAAAGCAAATTCAAACTAAGCACAAAACAATAAATGCCCTTGCACAGAAAGACAAAGTGTTAACCTAAATTTTTCCTTTCCAAAACAAGTACTTGGTTTGTTTTTTGATTATTTTGATTTGAAAATATTAGTTCTGTGATGCACTGTGCACACATCTGAAATACTGCATGTAGACTATTAGCAGTCATTACCTGTGGGTTGAAGTTGACAGTGATAAGTTTAGACACTGGGTCTCTGGATATCAGGGGCTGGTTGAGATTATATTGGGATTTTTCACCCACTGATTCAGTCCATCTGTTATAAAGCTTAGAGGAATACCTAGAAGTAAATACAGTACATGAAGAACACAGCTCATGAAAAATGAATGAGATTGTGTATACTGCTACTATGTGCATTTCATTAGTAATTTATTTTGTTCGTAATACTTTATATTCAAGATGGCACCAGTCCAATATCCATTGGATTGGCATTGGGCTTATACCAGCAAAAATGGTGAATCATAAAATGGAGAAAAATAGAATGAAATTGATTCAATCTTTTAAAAAAAAATGGAAAAGATTGGAATTGGATTTGGAAAAGATTTTTTTTTTTTTGTAACTGGAAATGTTTCACATATATAAAGACTTGATTTTTCTAGGATTGATTTTTCTTATATTTATCCATCATATTTGCAATGACATTTGTGTGAAAGAGTTTAACTGAAAAAAGCTGTGGTTATGTGTTTTTAGCTATGTATTTTTCCTGTATTTTTAAGTGCTTCAGTTTAAAAAAAAGAATCTAAAAAAAAAAGATATTGTGCCATCTCTACTTTCTGAGAGGGCTATAACAAACTATAATGATCTCTAATGAACTAAGAACACATTTACAACATATTATAACACAGCCATATATGTTATACATATGTGTTATACATATGTCCTTCATACAAAGCGTTATTGTTTTTTAAGGAGTCCGAAAATTCGTTGTTAGTCCAGTTGTGAAATTCCCATGCGATGCATTTATTAGATCCGCAGAGATCCTCTCGAAGAAATTTATTCCCCTGTGAGAAGCTCACTATTTGACAAACATTTAAGTACTACAGAACTGATTCCAGTGGTTGAAATACAAAAAGACAGCATAAAACAAGATCCATTTATCACAAAAGAGGAAAAGGAAGATGTGTCTGGTCCCTACTGCTAAAGTAATCTCTTTATAAGCTTATTGTGAGAGCCTTTGCTCTCTGGTCTTCATTGGAATTCTGCACAGTGCATGGTGGCTTAATTGTCTTATTGCGGTTGCAGCACAGAGTCCCGAGAAATCAAATAGCTCCATGCTACACATAAATCATAAGCTGCTGTGTCAAGAAGTAATAACTAGAGATGCCCATAATAGCTCTAACTAGATTGCTTGCGTAATGCTAGCGATTACTATCAGGTCTGTGCCACAGGGTAATTCATCATTTGGTTTTAATCCATGCAATGATACACACACGAACTCACACACACACAGTGCATGAAAACAAATGTATATACTAAAGTGCACACATGTTCATGGAAATGTGTGCTACAACTCCAGCTATGTGCTACCCAGACATATTTGTTAGAACCGCTTGACAGAACTATTGTTCTTTCGGCACAATACAGAGACTGAGAGAATGGAGGGAGCTTGAGAAAATGAGACTGCTGTGTAATAACCTATAAATACTGGCTTTCCAAATGAGCAAATAAATCATGCTAGGGACTGGATGTCTCTGTTTGGTTCCTCTGTATTTTTATTGTTGCACATATGCTACAGGCTTTACAAAACAACATCATGTCTACCTTGCAATAAAATGGAGTTCATTATCTATTATAAAGGCCTCCATGCTAAGATGATGTCACCACAGCAAACAGGGACGCGACTGATAAAAAATAAGAACAGTTCTGAAAAATGTACTACTCAATACCTTGCTTGTAGACAAAACAAAACATTAACAGACAAAACATTAAGGCAGGGGGGGGGATCCAGTGAGTAATGATAATGCAAGCAATAATTGGAAAAACATGAAACATAAGCTGAAGGAGGCAAGCTGCAGCTGGCATTATAATTACCTTTCATTTTGGAGGAAAGGATGTTAGTGACTCACCGTTTAAGCAGCAGCATCATATCCTCATATTTCTGCATGACTTTTTCTCCATCTGCTGATTCCATACATCTAGTTACATAAAAATAACTCTGATAAGGCAGAACTATGAGGTCATCAGTAGGAACTGTACAATGCATTGCATCTTAGATGACTGACGTCAAGCCTAGCTGGAAAATGTAAAAACATCCCACAAACACTCACGGATGGCTGATGTACCGGAAGTTGTTGTATGGGATCTGGATGCGTTCTTGTAATTCCTGGACCCACTGCAATCCACCTGTTACCACTGGCATGTTCCTATTGACCGGGGTGTAACCTAGAATACATATTGTGGGGAAATTGTCAAAAACCATAACACATACGTAACACCTTAATACACTCTCTGAACACTGTGTTCAATTGCTCATAAGCAGATTTATTTACATGCACAACCTTTTGTACAGCATGAATGCACAATATCAGATTACATAATGCATTTTTAGAACTGTTCATAAGACACTGTAGACACTCATGTTGTAATTCAGTTTTTTATACCACAGTGTTGTTGAATTCTTAAATCTGATTGATCAGAAGGTGTTGATTCATTTTCTACCCTATCAATAGCGAGAGCTGCCAAGCAAATCACAGGTTTATATTAACATGCTCATTCTAATACGTTAGCATTTCTGTAGTAACATCTAATTCACAGGGACTTGTATGGTGGATGCGCCACAGAATCTAAGCGTCATAATAAACAAATAAAAAGGTGTTGATATTTAACAAAACAAAAAACATATATTTATTTGCAGCTGGCAGATATTTATTGAAGGAGTCTCCAGTTTTAGCAATTCGTAACAGAGATAAAACTGTTCCTTTAAGTTTTCCATCACTGGCAAGTCTTCAGGGCGGAGGAGTTTGTACTTTGCGGGTTCTCATTAATGTTTCAAAGTGTGTTTTTTTCTGTCTTACGAACTTCAAGAAAGACAAAAGGTGAGACTAAGGAAGGTGAGAGAAAACAGGGAACGACTGTTATAATGTAAATGATAACACGACATTCCACAACATTAAATGTAACTCTAAACTGTGAAAAAAGTGTGTGGTTTTTTTTAATAACTCTAAATTTAAATTGTTGGCAGCAGGGATTAGAAACGTTACCCGAACAAAAACAAAAAACAAAGCTTTTATCATTGAACATAATCAAAAAATGCAAACAAAATCATTCTTTTTAAATTGTTCCAGAGTGAAAACAAAAAAAGAGTATATCCCCTAAACCTAAACATTTTCTCAATAGACTCAAATCCTTGTCCAGTATTCACCACTTCCTGCATGCATGGCTATAGGAAGATGATGTTAGATAGCTGTTATAGTCATATTTTTTGTAGATGAGGCAACGGCAGGAAAATTTGTGTAGAAAATATTTTTCCTACAATTCTGCAAGCAACAAATCACACTGTAAAGTGGAAGGATGCTCTGAAAACGTCCAAAATAAATAGACATTTCTTGTTAAATGTAGTGTTTGGGTTGTATTTATACCCTAGGCTTCCAGTAAGCAAAGTGAGAATGAAACAGAGTGAAATCAGAATGAACCATATAAGAGAAATTAAACAGTTTAGGATGTGCCGTTATAGGAAAATAATCAACTCTGGGGTGGTAAAAGCTCGCTGCTTTACATCACACCACCCCATCGTTGACCATTTTCCTATAACAGCACACTATGTTGTGTTTTATTTCTTACATAACACACAGGCTCCGATATACTAACTGTAATGGGCACTGACAGTGCTTTGCAAAGTGTTATGTATTTCCATTTAAAAAGTGAAAAAAAATCACTTCACTTATTATATGCATGCTATATAACATAAAAATGTGTCATAAATGTGTTATGAACACAGGATTCATAGGATCTGTTACCAACATTTCAATATTTAAAATTATATATATATATATATATATATATATATATATGCTTCATGTTTTCTTTTCATCTCACCCAGCTGCTCCTCAGCCTGTGTGTGTTTTTTGTAGAGTGCCTTGCAGCAGTCGAGCTCCTTGTCAAACATTTTGACCAGCTCAGGGTATCTCTTCAGAGCATCAGCTGCTATCAGAGGACGTTCGAGCAGACTGCCAAACATGTCCAAAACCTGCGAAGTAAAGACACCCACGACATGTATGGCAATGCGATACAATCCAAAGAGAAATCAGATACTGATAAACTCGTTTATGTGATGTATGGCTCATGTGAAGCCGACATTTGAAATTCATAAGCAACCAATAAAAGTCACTGTAGACTTTCTGAATTAGTGTGTAATCTGAGCTACAAAAGCTGCCAATGTTTACCTATCACTCACCTTGAAGGCATACTCAAGCCCTGAAGCATCATCAAATGCCTGACAAAAAATTGCACCAAGGCGTAGATCTGTGTCTTTCACTTTACATTCAAACTCGGCAAAATCTGCCTCAAACTCCTGGAAGACACCTTCGTTTAGTAAGGCATACTCTGGGCAAATACTTGCGTCTGTATCAGTTTAATATATTTGGCCTACGTACCGCATTGCAAACATCAAGGCAGTCATAAGACTTCTCTGTGAACATTTTGTATGTCTCCAGGAACTCCTTATGTAGCCACACAACCTGCTGACTAAGAGCTCGTCCACGAACGCCTCCGAATTCCACCTTCTCCAGTTTCATCATATCGACCAGAGTCAACAGTAAAGTCTGGAAGAGATTTAAAAAATTGGTGCATATTGATAAAAAAGAAAAAAATATTAATATGAGAACGTTGAGTTAAAGCAGTAAAACAACAAGGAACCACATTGTATTCCATATTGTATGGCCTTACACAAATACGCCTACACTCACCTCAATCAACTTTAGTCGCTCTATGAAACGATCCAGTCCAGCAAACACCATGGAAGGCGAGAAGTCCCAGGGCTTTACTTCCATCCCATTTCTCTGGTACTGAGTCAAGCTGTTTCTTTTGTCATTGAAGATTTCCTTGAAGTGTGTAAGCACATCCAGAGTACTTTCCATGCGTGAAAGACTCTCCACCACATCACTTTTCAGAATGTCCTCTGGATTGAGATGGCTCCGAGCCTTCACACAAGGTACCAAGATTTATCTTTACAAAATCTGCATAAAACATCTAAATTACACTGAGTTGCCATTTGCAGTACCTTTACTTATATTAATTGGCCATTTTATCAGGTACACCTTCCCTATAGGTCACTTTGTAGGTATACTGTAATATGCAGTTCGAGGCAAGACACAAGCGAGTAATCTCAGGATAGTATTTATACTGGGAAATCCAAGAATTATTGCGATACTCTTTAGTGGAACACAATACCCGGGATAATTCATATTTACAAAAAATAATACAAGAGTTGGAAAACCAGAAACAATACACAGAGAAACAATGCTCAGAACTGTATTACACACTTGGCAAGACTTCACGATGAGAATTAGAAACTACAGGGGATAAACAGTGAATTAAGGGCTCAACATAGAACTGGTGAACACAAAGGGGTAATCAACCAATGACAAGACAGGGGCAGAGACCAGACCAAAACCAGAACAAAGGCATATGTCAAAACTTAAATAAAGGTACATGAAGAACAATAACAAGTAGTGCTCACTGTGCTGGGAACCTAGACTTGGTCTGAGAGGGGGAGTTTGTAAAGTATACAATTACTGTCTCTTTAAGCTGTCCTCAGCTTATCTCCTAGCTACCCTCTACCCTATGCACCAGAGGCAATTTCCAATAATTGACAGGTTAGAAGGGCTGAAAAATTGAGCAATAGTCAGTAATTGTATACCTACAAATTGCATCAATATGGCAGGTGTACCTGATAAGATGGCAAATGAATGGAGTTACAAACAAGTACATTATTTGTTTCTTACAGTGCAGCAGCCTGCCAGCTTATTTCACAGATACATAAAAATGAAGCCCAAATGTGAAGAGAGAGGAAAGAGAAAGAATTGGACAGGGCAATGCTGCCAAGATTAGATTCTTTGTTTTTTAATACATATACATCTGGTCCTTTTGGTACCTTGTCCCTCAAGAACAATCTCTATCATAACTACATTAGCAAATGCTAAGGGTTTGGTGCAAATACTAATCAGTGTGTGTGTGTGACTAATATGCTTAGTAGCCATGCTTGTTTTCTGCTTTGCTATGACAGCATTGGGTTATGTTAAACAGGTGCTGACAGCACTACTCTCCACCAGGTACCTGAGTGTTTATGAAAAATTAAAGATGTGAGAGTATGCACATACAAATACTTTATTTGGAAAAGCAATATAAGCATGACCCATATGAAATGCTTACACAGTTGCCCATTGATACGAAATCAATTGTGCCACTAAAGCCCAAAATGTTCACACAGGTCCCAGAAATTTTTTAAACACCACTTGGTGCAAGCTAGGTGTACCTAATAAACTGCTAACTCTTAATATGGTAACATATATGTTAATTTGAATAATAAACACCCTTCATCTATGAATGGTATGAGATCAGAGATTAAAAGTACAGATCAGCAAATAATGCTAATGTCTAATGGAACAAAAATCAACACCTGGCATGAACCTATTGGCATGAACCTATTAATCACAGCTTACACCCAATGTTTTTAGTCAAACTGCTCCACTCAGCATTTTAATAACACACCTGTTGAATGAGCAGGTTGCAGACCTCTTGTAGGAGCACAATCACTCTGGCTGGAGTGTTGTAGTACTTGGAGTTGGCCCACACTAGACACACCGTGTGCATAAGGGGCGCAAGTCGTCCTATCACCTCACTAAAATCTGTGTTCTCTAAATCTTCTGTAAGTCGCTCCAGAGGCTTCAGGAAGATATTGATGTCCCTTGCTTCCTCCAAAGCTTTATAACAGAAACACAATGCATAAACATCAATAGGGTTTGTGCCGTTAAGAAACAAATTGAGCGTAAAAGTGTTTTGCAGTTTTGGAAATGAATGACAGCATAGGGTTTGGCCTTTACCTCCATTTACAAGCTGTAGCATGTTTATAAAGGCAGGATAGTAACTACTCTCCATTGCATCCAAGAGCTCTGCCATTTTGGTCACTTTGGGTGACTTAAACTGGTTTTGTATACATTCAAGGTCGGCATATCTAGTGATAAATCAAAAGAAAGAATATAAATATAAATTGTGATGATAAAAAAGATATGACTTCAAGTAATAACAACAAATTGCACTGACCTATTCTTCCAAAATTTCAGCTCTGCATGTGGCGTGGGGTTTTTGCCCTCCAGCAGAGGCTCAGATGAGTCTCTCTTGAGAACCTCATGAATCTGATGACTCCACTCAATCACCATGGATTCAATGGAGTGGATGATACTCTTATCCACCAGATCTCCCCTGAGGCATTAAAAAGAAACAGGACTGTTTGTGTTTGCCTCATGACCAAAGATCTTTCAGTACAGCATACAAGCATTCTGATACATTGAGATCTACTTTATGTATTCAGTCAGGTAAAGAATGAAAGTATCTCAACCAAGAAAGCCTTCAAGGCAGATAACTATTGTACTTTTAATGCAGTCATTGATTTCACTCTTCATAGCTGTTGATATGACAGCTTCAATTGAGTAGACACTGTTAAAGTTTCCATGCAAACAGAACAAGCCATACTGAAGTCATAGAGCAAAACAAAAAGAAAGATTGTTTCTTGATGATTGTACACAGCTAGCCCTCAAGGGAGTTTCTCACTGAGCCAAGATCTGTCATAGTTGATGCTTCTTGCTGTCATGTTGCACTGAGGTGTGTATAAAGAAATGTCATCGGCCACAGGTGAACCATTAACAATGCACTGCAGGTACAACCCTGAGGAAACTAATTAAAAAGTTCAAAATAAAACTATACTGAGCAGTTAGGTCTAAACAATCCCATAGTTAACTGTGGCAATTAATGAATATTATGCATTTTAAAATACAACCAATGTTTGCACCTCATTTCTCTTTCAAAAGCTGCTTGTTCAATTCTCTCCGATCCTGCAGGAAGAGGAAGGAGAGTTTTGCCTTTCACTTGTCCAGACATCACAAACACGCTGGATTTCAGGGCATGGATGTGTCGCATTAGGTCCTGAGACATGACGTGAGGCCACTGGCAGTGGTTGTCTTTGTTAAGCAACACTGGAACCACAACCTTAATGGGTAAAGAAGTAAAGATGCATACAGTAAGACTTACTTATTGTGAATAAAATCGTGTTTTGTTATTGCTTACGTGGTGCTCAGCTTGTATCCAAAGAGGCACATATATGCAATGAATGGGGTGGGGACTATGTGTAGCTTCAGCTCAGTCAGAGAAATAGGGAATTCACTTTTTAATCTACAAACCATTACAGATTCATGCTTTAGAACTGCACAATCTCTGAAGACATTCAATACTGACATTCAGTGTGGTCATTCATCAGTCAATGCAAGAACCAGGATTAATTCAAAATATGACAATTTAAGGCAAGACACTACAGGCAGAAACAACAATTTTGCTCACAGTAATCATTTTTCTGATTTTTGGATAAATTGCATCTATAACATGTCTTCACTTTCTGTAAAATGTAGTAATAGAAGTATCAAAAATCAACATAAAAATGTTAATATCATTGTTTTTATCATTGTTTTTTACACTCATAAACCTAGCAACTTTGAAGAAGGCTAAAGCTCCACCTAATTGGTACAATCACATCATGTCATATATCCCTGAAAGTATTTCCTGCTATATATGTCGATTCATGTGTCAATTCTTTTATAAATCTTAAAAACCACACTTACTAGAGTGAAAACACATTAAACCACAATGGTCATTTTCAAAATCAGTTTTTTCTATATTGAGAACCAAAAAATCGTAGTTTCTAGATGGCCTGCGTTCATGAATGTTCATTCCTATACCTATTTAGAAGGATATTTCCCAAAATGTTGATTATTGTTAGATTATATCCTTAATAAAATGGCAGTTTTATTAAACAGACAAATATTTGCACATTTTATTAGACAAAGCATCATTTACATAAATAAATATTAATTCTTAAACAAAATTTCAGTACAAAATGCTTGTAAAAGAATATCAGCAATCTCCTGGCAAAGATTAATTGTGATATCTATTCTTTAAAAGAATATATCATTAAAAACTACCATATAACCTGTTCAACTGTAGTGGCTTGCCTTAAAAGACAGCATACTGTGTAAAGTAATAAAGGTTTTATATCATTATGAGTTAAATGAGATGCTCTCTAACCTACAACCTTGTAGAATTTGAATGCAGCATTTGAAGCAGCTAATTTCTATCTTAACAATTTGTAAATACTAATACTATTCATCAAAGCAGGGAATATTTTAGAGTTTTCTTTTAAGTGTAATCCCTGAGGTTTTATCACATCAGTGAAACTTTTAACCCTTATACAAATCTACAAAAATACATTCTGCATCAGTACTAAAGTTGCAGTTACAGCAGTAACTTTTTTATTTGTAATAATCTGACGTCACACAGTGTACCACGTGATTAGCCTTTTAGCCTTCACCCGCTCACTGGTAAACAAGGCTCAGAATTTACAGATTATTTCGAAATTTTTAAATAATATTGCATTATTATTATTATTATTATTATTATTATAAATATTATTATAAATATTATTGAAAAGAATATTTCAGCCTAACAGAGGGAAGAAATACTTATTAGTTAGGATCTATTTATTTATTTATTTATTTATTTTTTATATTTTTTTTCTGATGGATATGTACTTCAGTGCTGGATATTCTAGTCCGGATTGATTAGGCTACAGTAATCAAATAACACATTACAAACATGAAACAAGCAAAGTTACTTTAATTAACAAACTAAATGACTCAGGCGGCGATGAAAAATTCTCATAAATGTTAATGAACTCTCTCGGAGTCAGTAAAACGCACAAGTGAGAAACCTTAAGCCTTAAATCTCTTCCACAGCGTTACTACACATGGCTGAATCCCAAATTCCACAACGCAGCACACAAAGTGCACTACACAGCGTGTGAAACCATTATTTTTATACCCTCTGAAGCACACCTAACCTCTATAGCGAGTGTACAGCAATTTGTGATTCATCCAATCCAAAGCGTCGCCGAAGAGCAACTTTACGTGCGTTACGTAAAAAGCGTAGGGCGCGTGAACAATCAGCGACGCTGCGTACATACTTCAAAACTTTACTCACCTCTTCTACTAAGGCTGAGAACTGCTCCAGAGGCGAGTAGGACATGTCTCCGTACATCAAGTCCGCCTTCATAGTGTCAAAGGACAGGGCAGTTTGGCTTTGTTTAATGAAATAAACAGCTTTATTCTTCGAGGTCCCTGCAAATCCATTAGTAGGTACAAGCTGTCCGGCGGTATTCAGGTACACAACAAGCGTAGTGTGGTCGAGTTTATCCAAAAAGTCCTGGATGACTTGTTTCTGCTCCTCCACGGCCACGCATTTTTGCCAGTGGTCCTTTTTCAGTCTCAGTGTTTTTAGCACATAATCCTCTATAAAGTTGAATCTTTTTTCTGCAGCTGGAGACTCGTCCATGTTTGCTGTGGCGCTGATCAGAGACTATAGTGTGAAGTCCATACAAACTCATAGTGCCCCCTTTAGCTCCATAGTAACCCAGTGTTTGCATTAATGAGCCTGTTGCTCAGGGCCACTCCAGTCTTTCTGCTCATTCTTCTCACAGGTGGATGCACACATCACTTAGTTACTCTGTGTGTTGCTCTCTGTGCTCACTTCCTGGCCTTCTTCTTGCCACATTTTAACCTGGTTCAGAGTTTAAAACTCAGGCACTGTGAGAGAGTCAGTGCATGAGCAGATCTGATGGAGTGGATCCTACACCTTAAAGCTAAAACCACATTCTAAACCTGAAGCCTAAAACTAAATTCTCATCCAAACTTGTTCTTTCTCTTCTTCTCTCATCACAGCTAATGCCTCAGGATAAATCAGCAATGCAGTGCTATCACTGGTTCCTACCTATCTCCTTTAACTGTGTCCTAAAAGTCTCCTTAAAAAGACTTTAACAGGAAACATGGCAAGCACATCACAGCACACCACTGTCGCTAAACTTATTAACAAATTCTAAAAGACCAACTGAGAAGTGGACGTCTGTGAACGTCCACTGACGAACGCTCGTCCGGCGTGGTGCTGGCGTACATGGTCCCCTGTATATGGAGACTTTTGGGACACTCTGTATACTTCGCTTACAAAACATCACTAATTAAAAAGTTTTTTTTGGTTATATTAAATATTTCATTTCTATATAGATAAAGAAGACAAAATGTATTTTATATCAGCAAGACTTTGTGCCAGGTTTCACTGATGTTACTTCATTATCACAGGAAACAACTCCAGCCAAACAACACATGTCAAGGCATTAACAGTAAAATCAGTTAAAATATAAGTTTAAAGGTCTGCCTTTCATTTTCTCAATGTGTATGCATGAATAAATAAATTGCAGTCCTGCTCTTTGCCTTTGTAACTATTCCTCTGTGCAGCTTTTGAGTCTTCTCTATTGTAATAGTCCACAATTTTCCTGATGTCTGCCAGATGTCATACTCTGCCTTCTCCCGATGAGAGATCGAGATAGTCATGCCAAAACATTTCCAACTTTTTGGTATTCTTTTTATTTCTAGGTAAAATATAAAATATCTTCCTTTTTTGCATTCAGAAACGACGGGGCTGCAAACCTTCGCACACATTCTGTATAAACTATCATTCCTCAGTTCCTTGTTCAACTGTGGAACCTTGTGTTTAAATTTTGTCATTCTGTAAATACAACACTGGAGTCTTACATCATCTTAAAAAGTCCATATTTATTACATTTTGTGTCGTTATACCTTCAGTCCCTCACTATAAAAACAGATAGTATTTTAGAGTCCAAATCTTGTCAGATTGCATACTGAATAAACAGGCCTATGACTGGTGCAAGTAATAAGTATTTGTGCCCCTTACATGCAGATCAGGTAGTAATTTTATTATAAGTTAGTATTCTGATAGTATTATAGTACTGCGGTGGTCTAACAGTTTTTGCATTCAGAGATGCCCAGTTGCAAAAAAAAACAAAAACTAAACTCTTTACCTGAAGATTTTAAATCATCCAATGCTCAGGACCTTTTAAAAGAAACTGAACTGCACTTATTGTCCACTGCTTTTGATTAGACTCAATTTATTATACCATTTTATTGTCTTTAATTATTCAGCCATCTTATGGTCTTTTGGCTTTATTACTCACTGTTTGGAGTATACAGTGGGAAGATTTCAGTAAGGAGCACAAGATACACAGGGAAAAAAAAGTCTTTTATAAATACATTTTTATTATTTATAGCATTTGGCAGGTGCAGGGTTCAACATTTGAATAATTTCGGCCCATGTTGACGAAGCTCCACCCCCAGGATCTTAGGTGGCCCATATAGTTTCTATAAAATGACTGACAGGAGGTTCATCCAAACGCAAACAAGCATTCCATACCAGAAGCCAGTTTTCCAAACAGGTTTTCTTAGCGACTTAATAAACTTTTGCTGTTTTTTCATTTATTTTTTTTTAACCATGTTCTAGATATCTTCCAGGTTATTTGTACAAGTAAGTCAGTCCATGTAATAAAAACCCATCAACTACTGCACCTTTAATTAACTACTTTATTGTGGTCAGGGTCATGGTGGATCCAGATCCTGATCAGTCCTGGGAACACCAGGCACAGTGTATGAGTATACATTCTAGATGCCCCACCAGTCCATTCCAGAGCAACACACACACGCTCACACACTCACACACAGTGCAAATGTAATCTGTAGTAACTATGTTTTGGCAGTGGATGGCACTAGAAGTGCACACAGCAGCACAACACAAAGGTACATCTGCTTTAATCTGCATCATGATTTTACCTTACCTGTTGTTTGCTTTCTCTGTCACTGCTTTTCAGTAAAAGTTAGAATTCCATCAAACTGATGTAAAACACATTTCATTTCAGAGAGCAACATTTAGAACACACTTGGCAGAAGAAAACACATCACGTTTATTTATAGAAATTGGCTTACAAATCAAATTATCAGTAGCCTAATGCAAAATGTCTTTCTTTTGTTCTAGCTCAGATAGCACTGTGACTCATGAATAAGCATGGAAAGCTGCAATGAGAGCGAGAGTGTGTAGGCAAAGCCAGGAACCGAGAAGACTTTGAAGATTAGCATGACAGAGCAAAAGCAGTCATTAAGGTGCTGTTGCTGCCTGCATTTCAGTCTGCAGGGTGAGAGATAATGTGCTTTTTTCTCTCTCTAAATATGTAGGGCAATTCCCACATAAAACATTATATGCATTTCCTATGACAACTCCTCTGGGCATGATTACAGCTATGAAAACATCGGTCTATCTCAATCCTGAACTTCTATTTGCACATTTTCACAGGCAGCTCTAGCCCCAAACCATAGCTCTCACTCCAAACATCTGCTCCTCTCTTCTATTGTATTGTTATGCTCCATACCTTCAGAGGAAATGACAAGAAACAATGGTGTAATAGCATTTAAAGCCATGAAAATGTAAAGAAATGCATGACTCTCGGCAAGGTGTCTGATGCCCTCAAATCACCTCAATGTGTTTTGTTATGTGCAGGCTTTTATTACATTTTCTTGTAATGTTTGATATATCATAAAGAATTCAGTGATCACACATTACCAAGTTATTTTCATTCATAATTTTTAAGGCTGTACTGTTGTTTTGTGGTGTTAATTTCTAAAAGACGTAAACCATCATTATTTAGGATACTTCTAGTCTAATCTCAAAGAAAATATACAGTAGTCTCTTACTGCAAAGAGATAGACTTTTCTCATTTCATCAAATAGCCTTCTTAAAACCTTTCAAATAAATGAATTTTCATTCATTCATCTTCAGTAATTGGTCAGGCTCTGTTCTGTTCAGTGAGGAGGTCTGGGGTTCAGTTGGTGTTCCAGTTCATCCCAAAGGTGTTCAGTGGGGTTGAGGTCAGGGCTCTGGGCAGGACACTCGAGTTCTTCCACATCAGCCTTGGCAAACCTTCTTCATGGAGCTCACTTTGTGCACAGGGACATTGTTATGCTGGGACATGTTTTATAGCATTACAATTTCCCTTCACTGGAATTTGTAATGCTACAGCATATAAATACATTCTGTACAGTTGTGTGCTTTTGGCAACAGTTTGGGGAAGGAACACATATGAGTGTGATGGTGAGGTGTCCATAAACTTTTGGCCATTTAGTGTGCATCGGGGGTATCAGCCTATTTATTAATGAATAAATGTCGTGTAATCGTGAGTTTGTAGGTCAGATAGAATAAGATTGGGGGAAAAGTAATAATGTTTGCCTCCCCGTCGGGGAATCGAACCCCGGTCTTCCGCGTGACAGGCGGAGATACTGTCCACTATACTAACGAGGAGTTGCTCTAAACCGATTAGCAATTAACCTTTTGAAATGTATCGTAATATAAAGACGGTCACTCACGCACTATCCATTTTATTAGGAACACCTGTACACCTGCACATTCATGCAGTTGTCTAATCAGCCAATCGTGGCAGCGGCAGTGGCAATGCATAAAATCATGCAGATACAGGTCAAGAGCGTCAGTTAATGTTCACATCAAACATCAGAATGGGGAAAAAGTGTGATCTCTGTGACTTTAACCGTGGCATGGATGTTGGTACCAGATGGGCTGGTTTGAGTATTTCAGATCTCCTGGAATTTTCACGCACAACAGTTTCTAGAGTGTCTGGGGTTATTTGCCACACACACACACACACACACAAAAAAAACAAAAGCCAGTACTACATTCAACTGCAACTGTTCTTGTTTGATGTGCACTTAATGAAGAACAAGTACCTCGGCTGAGCAGCTCAACAGCAAAATGAACAGCTCTACAACATGGTGAAGCCTCCAGAAATTAAAGGTTCAGGACGGTGGTACTCCAGGACCAGGACTAAGAAACACTGTTCCAGGCATATCTACCTGCTTCTGCTAGTGAAGTCTGTAGTTTATTTTCCCCACAATAATCACCTTTTTTTATTTAAGATAAAACATCAAACAGCTTGTAAGGCTTTAAATGTATTGATTGACTGGGTAGTTGCACTGTGTTGATAAACACCTCATCATGTCATTTTCTTAACATACACAATCCAAATTTTAATGCGTTATGTTGTACTTCTTGTTGGCTGGTTTGGAGCACAGAAGACTCAGAGGAGACAAACCTTTTCTCCACTCCAATTTTCTGCACATATACATATGTAGAAACAACAACAACAAACTGTAGATATGTCCTTAGTAATCCAATTACTGTTCTAAAATTCAGGAAACTATTAGATTTCATGAAAGCAGTTGCTCCAATTATTAGTGTGTGTGTAAATGCACCTATTGTGTCTATATGTTTTGAAGCTCTTGTTCTTTACTTCAGTGATGGGTTTCCATATTCTGCTGTTCCCATCACTTTGTCACATCACAGCACACATACACCATATGACCAAAAGCATGTGGATACTTGAGTAATGAACATCTCATACCAAAACCATGGGCATTAATATTGAGTTGTTTTGCTGCTATAACAGCCTCCACTCTTCTGCAAAGGCTTTCCACTAGATTTTGGGGCATGGCTGTGGGGATTTGTGCTCATTCAGACACAAGAGCTTTAGTGAGGTCAGGCTCTGATGTTCGGTGAGGAGGTCTGGAGTGCAGTTGGTGTTCCAGTTCATCCTAAAGGTGTTCAGTGGGGTTGAGGTCAAGTCTCTGTACAGGACACTCGAGTTCTTCCACATCAGCCTTGGTACACCATGTCCATTTGTGCACAGTGTCATGCTGGGACAGGTTTTGGCCCCTTTAGTTTCATTGAAGGGAAATTGTAATGCTACAGCATACAATGACATTCTGTACAGTTGTGTGTTTCCAACTTTTTGGCAACAGTTTGGGGAAGGAACACATATGAGTGTGATGGTGAGGTGTCCATAAACTTTTGGACATCTAGTGTACATCGGGGGTATCAGCCTATTTATTGATGATTAAATCTCGTGTAATCATGAGTTGTAGTACAGACAACAAAAAAAATAAATAATGTGTGCCTCCCCGTCGGGGAATCGAACCCCGGTCTTCCGCGTGACAGGCGGAGATACTGTCCACTATACTAACGAGGAGTTGCCTTAAACATTACCAAGTATCCTTTTGAACTGAGAAAGCAATAGCGTGTGGCCTCGAAATAAATTTTTGCTAAAAGCAAATATACAGTATTCACTTAGCCATCCTAAAACCTTATGGATTTTCGTTCATTCATCTTCAGTAAGTGCTTTCTCCTGGTCAGGGTTGTGTGCAGTTGTAAGCAGTTTCAGTAAGTAGTTTCCCTTTTGCTGCCATATATATCCTTCAAGCGATTTTTGCTTCAAGAATTGATAGATATGTAAACTGCACATGAACAGTGATAGGAATCTCAAGACAGTTCAGGCAGGTCAAGTGATAGTTTGGAAGAGCAAAGCTTTGAGGAATTGTTATTATTATTTGTTTTAACTGTACAAAATACAGTAAACAGAAATAGGACCATTTACCAGTTATAACCAATGGAGGGGGCTACAGCAACACACGTGTAATTAAATAGTCGAAGAATAACAGTCTTGGCTGTGCATGTATTCCTAAGTTATTTGATGTATACAAATTTCACATTTATACAGCTTTCTACTTTCATGATATCTCTAGTAAAGAAGAAGAGGTTATTTTATACTATAGTAGCCTGTTCAAGTGTGATTGCTAATATTGCTGACCTCAACTTCTACCTCAACCCAGACCTAACCTCTTTCAAATAAATGTACATCATTTTTCTAATGATGACAACACACATTTGTACCAAAGGCGCATCAGATTATCAGTTACTATAGACTGGAAAAAATTTAGCACTCTCTCTAGTGATTGTTTTATACGTTAGTAGCCTGTTTAAATGCAATTGCTAACTTTCACCTTGATTCAGACATAAATAAAATGACACACGCATACACACACATCTTCTGCCATGTATAATTAACACAAGTCAAGGTCAAATCATCTAATTGCATAGGGTATGTGTAATCAAGAAGGTGATATCTTTAACAGTTCATGCTAAAATCGGCATATATGTTATTACTACTACGTTGTTAGCATTATTATTGAAACCTCAAACTCTCACTCTTAATTCTTCTTTAATTAGTTTTAAAGAATGTATATTATTTTGTGAAGTTATGTTTAAGTATTAGATATGTTATACTGTATATAAAAATTGCTGGAAAAAAAGTATTAGGATGTAAATTTAACTCTAATACAATTTCAAACCCATTGTGTTTGATTTCTGCTCACCAGGAACAGAAACATGGGAACTCTGGCCATTGTTTGTGTTGAGCTATTTGGTGTGATGTCAGAATGTGTGGCTGGAAGTCTCTCTCAGCGGAGGACATCTTGGACCCCTCACAGGCCCCTGCTGAGTGAGAGCTGCCGTCATGGCTTTTGTTTTCACGTCCGCGCTGCAACATGTCAGGGCTATTTTGGGCCTAGCCGTCCCCCACAGGGGTTTGACACGTTTGGAATAAAAAAAAGAAAGGCCTGATAAAAATGCCTGGAGGAAGTCAGTGCTGTTTATCTGCACCCTGGCATGGCTGCTCGGCCCGTCGAAATATGTAGCATGGCAAATATTTGCGAGTGTTGTGGTGTGCTATCTTAACAGGCCTCTTTGAAACACATGTGCAGGGCCACAGAACATTGGTGGTTTTTGAGCGCTCCAGGCCATGACTGGACAATTTTCATACTTTCACGCTTTGGTGAATGGCCAAGACCAACAAGCTGGAGCAGGGGCTCACTCTCAAACAGGATATTGGGTTAGTAATGGCTGTCTAGGGACCCTCAATATGACATGAATAACAGATTTGCTTTACACATTTGCTGATCCAATGGAAGCCTTTGCAGATTTAACTCACAGTAAAAATATTTCACTAATTATAATTCTCTTGATTCTTAAATAGGCCTTGATATTTCTCTTTCACTGCATACCTTAAAGTAAATACTGCATTATATATATATATATATATATATATTCAGTTTTAGGCCTGCTGGTAAAATTCAGACATTAATGTCTGAGAGACAAAATCTGAGAGACATTAATGTCACAGCATGGAGGTCAAATTAAGAGATACTATGGTTCTTACAAATTAACTTATAAAAATGAATATATAACAATGAATCGAGCCATGTTTCAAATTCCCTCAGTGTTATGTCAACGCAGAAAGCGGTGTAGCAACTTTATTTGATTCTAAACGAGCACCAGTCCTGTATGAACGAATGCCCAGCCTGGGCCAACTGGCAGTAAGGAAATGTTTTACAAGATGTTGGCACTTACAGTACACGAACAATCCTGGCAATCACCAACATTTTAATCAATTTCATTTCTTTTGATAAGTCGGAGGCCAATAATGAGTCTGTGTTGTCTGTATGGACGAACAGTATGCGTTCAGCTTTAGTGCACTGCATAAACACTCAAACATTTAACCTAGATGTTTTACTCAAGCCCACATTCAGTACATTAAATATGATGAAAAGCAAATTTACTCAATGAAAATCAGTCATTCCTTTGAAGTGAAAAACACCCTTGAAAGAAGTGGAAATGCATAAATAAATGGCACCACCAGCAATATCTTAAGTGTCCTGAAATCTATCAAAGTGAGAAAACTCTCGATTTTGTCAAGCAGCAGTGGGAATGCTGAATTTCACTTCTGAAAGACCTTTATGTGGACTCCAGTTTCAGTCCCACTGGGTTTCGACTCGCCGTGACACCTTACCTGTGATAGATGAGAGTAACTGATGTTGGTATTACCTAACCCATCAAGTGGACTTGAAACAACGAGCCTGATGTTTTTACTTCCTGACCTCCCCCTTACTGCCATGTAATCAGCCTCAATTACAGCTCAATTAAAGGAAGGAATTTGCCCATGAGGTCAGCACAGAAAATGTTCCTGGATCAATCCCAGTTTAAGGTTTCCTAAATGAATACTGAATCTATAACAGCGATCTCAGCTTGTACTGGGCAAGGCTTAGTATCTGACTCAGAAGTAATTATAACAATACATATCCCAGGATGCGCTGCATTGTCAAACATTTTAAAATACTTTCAGTGCTTCGTATCCAACAATGCATAGTGTAATAATAGCTGTACATTGTAATTGGAAATTAGAGGATTTTTTTGACTGGGCTACACTTTCCTGACAACTGTTGACAAAATTCACTCTAAAATTTATGTTTTTCAAAACTATTATATTTTAATTATATTGTGTGGTGACATTTAATGGCCTGGCATCCCATCCAGTGTGTATTCCCGCCTTGCACCCAGTGTTTCCAGGATAGACTCCAGATCCACCATGACTCTGACCCTGAAGCGGTTAATGAAAAGTTGCAAAATTCTATACACTTGTCTTTTGATTTTAAGTGACAAAACTTGTATTAGCTTGTACCAATATTTTTATTTATGTTTTATTTTCAGCAGAAAAAAAACACAACTGATTTAATCACAAGATGAATTGGATTTTCAAACAGTTTACTGCAAATGCTTTCAGTGCTGCATACAGTATCTCACAGTGCATAGTGTTTAACTATTGTGTTGTGTGTTGTATGCAATATCTTGCATTGGATTTATTGTATTTAATTATTGTTTTTTTTGGGGACACTGTTGTATTTATTGTCTTGTCCACTGGGCACTGCTATTTTGTTGTCCTCAAATTTTGCACTACATGTTGTCGAGTGTGTTCACTGCTGTCTGTGACTTCTGCAATGTCACACCAAGGCCTTGGAGAATGGTATTTTCTTCTACTGTACATTCGTATATGGATAGAATGGCAATAAAACTCTCTAATCTAATCTAACTATAATTTTTTTTTCAGTTAAAATGAAGTAAATATACAATGTAATTTTAAATCAATTACAACAGCAGGTGAAATACTTTCTTATTTTAGATTTTAAAAAATAAGAAAAAGAATAATTTATAAATAATAATTCAAAAGTATTATTAAATTATATTTATTTGTTTGTTTGTTTGTTTGTTTTCTAGTGCGATTCGCTCTTTTTGTACATCATGTTGGGTGCCAGAAAGCAGTATGACTTCCTGGGAAGCAACGCCAGCTTAGTGTGTCCATGCCTTTAGGAAACACTCTGACAAAATGACAAAGTGTAGCCCAACCACAGTGTTTGGAAATGATGACCACAGCTATAACCTGAATGAATATGATTCCCACTCACAAATGACGCACTATTGCTGTCAAGTAATGTGTATTAAATGGACACTCAAATAACTATATTTTGGACTGAAACAATCCGACACCCAAGCATTAGCCTGGCTTATTATGATATTTATTATGGATATGGATGTACTGATATATTTTACATTTTAATCTTGAATTTTGAATTTTCAAAAGATAATGTGTCAACGTTACCCTGATGCGAAGTGTTTCCATGTCATTTACCTCTGATTGAAAGGACATAATTCATTCCTACAGTATTTTGTGTGTAAGATCAGCTGTCTCACCACTACACAACACTACACAGCACTGCTGAAGGATTCCTTGATGGTGAGATACCAACTGTTCTAAGTTGGTCCATGGCCTTTACCCTCCAGTTTCGCAGTGACTTGGGTAAAGTAAATTTGGGCCGAGTGTATATGCCTGCAGAAGTATACTGTTTATTTAAAGTTCTCTGGCGCTGAGTTATGGCTCTTAATGATTACTTAGATGCCCCGTTGTAGGGCTATTGTAGCGCTCCTGCCTCTAAACAGGCTTGCTCTTGTTTATTTGAATTTTCCATTTTATATTGCCACGTGTCATTCGCCTGTTTACAGCTTATGCCCCGTGATTGATCATTTCCTTCAGCGATTCTCCTACTGAGGGCACGCTCCACACACACTCACTCACCGCAGGCGTTGCTGTGAAAAGGAGACAGTGCTGAGAGATACCGAGAGTGAGAGTATCAGTGAGAAACTTCCTCACCGTATAGTGGAGCCATGATTGTCTGCCTTTTCACACTTGCACATTTTCACACCCATGTTAATGGAAAGAGTTGACTGTCTAAATAAAGGTAGTTGAATGAAATGAACTGCTTTCTGTTATTGCTGGAGCTACTTGTAGATAATTATAGAGCAGATATAAGTATACAGGTGATTTCATAATTGAGGTGCCATTTGTGTCTCACTGATATTGCATTTCCAAACACGTAAACATAAAGTGTCCTTCACGACAATTTATGTACATATTTCTGATAGCTAATCATCATTATTTATCTAGATAGGGTTTAGAAACAATCATTAATCTTGCATTTTTGCCTGTGCGAACCCACTATAACTACACTTTGCTTTGAAATATATCATTAAAATGTTTCAGAAATCATTGCATTACTGTGTGAATTCATTTAACATCTCATGCATGACTCATCCATTATAGGTTATTAAAAATGTACATTGTAATCAATACACCATTCACTCCACCCTGTTACATTAACATATTCATCCCCATGAAATATCTGAAATAAGTCACATGTTCAACAGGAAGTTATCCAGCATTATCCAAAATTCCTGAAGATCATGGGAAGAAGAAAATTAAGTTCTCTCATCCTTGCAGCTCTTGTCATCAAAGGCTGAAAAAAATGGCATCTTAGCAAATGAAATTATCTAGAATAGTCAAATTTAGCAGTTTCTTATTATAAGATTAAAATAAATCCGATCTTTAGACATTTGACTAATTTTAAGCTTTAAAATTTCTTATTCTATTGGCAGATAATTTTGATTCTATTTTTTTTTTAGAAATAAATGCTTGAAATTAGCAAAAGTATCTGTCATTTTCATTTGCTAAGATGACATTTTTGCAGTGAAGAAACTTGAGATTTTTGCTTGAGATTGGTTAACACATTTATTGAATGGTTAAATGTATGCTTTCTAAGATTAATTTTTGGAAAGTAATTTAAAAAAATAATAATTTCTAAGAATTACAAGGGCTAAATGGCACCCGAATTGTGGAAATAATTATAACTATCTGATTAAAGGTTGTGGAGATAATCAAACAATTCAGAATTTAAACATTTTAAAATACAGATTAATCCTGCTATTTTACTCAATTGTTTATTTAAAGGTGAAATTACAAATGACAATGTAAGACGAATCAAGTTTATGAAGATTGGGGCATGTGTTTATGGAAAGAGTTTGGCTGAGATAGACTTCTTTTATTTGTTAGTTCCAGTGCAAAACTAAAGAAGCAAACATCAAACACAGAACATGTCTAGATGATTTAGCTGAGCCACTTCTTGTCTCATCTACAACTCAGCCATTAAACTACTGACCTTAAACCGATTTTTACAATCTTTTCCTGCTTGGTGGTCTTGCTTAAAAAAAATTAAGTATTTCACTGTCAGATGTTTTTTTTTTTTTTTAGAAGTCAAGTCTTCTCGAATTGATAGAACGTTTATCAAGTGTGATCCGATTTCCACTTTATCATTCAGTCACCTTCAGATTCCTACAGAGGGCAAAGTTCTGCTCTCCCAGCTTACTGCTTCATGATAATATCAGAGACAGCTCTTACCAAATTTATTACAGTGCATTCCCCCAAATGGCGAGTTAAAAGACAAACTGAAGAATGTAAACAGCTCTTGTACTCCAGCCCACAAGTAAGTTTAAAAAAAAAGTTACACAAAAAAAAAAAGTTTCAAAAAACAAAGACTTGGCAAGATCGCAAGCCATCAAGCTGAGTGTTTTTGGAATGCTATTTATTATTGTTCTGTATTGTCTAGATTGAGTATGAAAGTACAGGAGTTAAGTCCTCAGAACAGTCCGAAGACAAATCACAAATAGTCTTTTGTAAGCAGCGCTGTGTAAAGATGTCCCTTGAGATTTAGCATTACAGCTCAGTGTTTGTATTGGCACGACACGTATACACTTCATATTCCGTTGACATATTAAAGTCACAACTAGATGATGTTTAGACACCCAGGAGAAAGCTGAAAAGAAAAGCATCTCTTTTATTCTCCATTTTCTGTCAGGAGTCTTTGAAAACACATGCAGCCATATGCTACATATTGCACAAGCCTACAGCCGCATATTCAGTCATAACATTCAGTCATTTTTATTTCTTCAGCCCCCCACCCCCCAACCCCCACCCACCGAGACACTTTTGAGATAGGTTTTCAGCTTTTTTTAAACATTTACTTTCACAAAGCAGTGCAGAGAGTCCAGTTGGATGTGGAATATATCTATTTTCGACTCTGTTGTTCCTTCATCTATAATGTTAATTAGAGTTCATTATGCTAGTAACTGTATAAATATACAGCAGAACAATATCCTAACAGGTGGATGTGCAAGACATCACGTTTCCTTGGTGAAGTGCAACAAATTCAGCCAAAATGAGGCTTAAAAAGGAGCATTCAAGGAAAATTTGGATTTAAAAAAATGATCCGATCAGCCAATCATGTGGCTGCAGCACAAGGCATAAAAGAGTGCAGATACAGATCAAAAGATTCATCAGATTAACGTTCACATCAAACATCAGAATGAGGGAAAATGTGATCTCAGTGACTGTGGCATGGTGTTGGTGCAGATGGGCTGGTTTGAGAATTTCAGAAACTGCTGGTTTCCTGGTATTTTCACAAACGACAGTCTCTAATGTTTAAATAGAATGGTGCAAAAAACATAAAAAATATATCCAGTGAGCAGCATTTCTGCAGCTGGAAGCACCTTGTTGATGAGAGAGGTCAGAGACGAATGATCGGACTGGTTCAAGCTGACAGGAAGGCTATGATAACTCAAATAACCACTATTTACCACCATGGTAGGGAGAAAAGCATCTCACAAAGTACCACACATCAAACATAAGGCGGATGGGCTAGAAAAGCATAAGGCCACATCGCATTCCATTCCTGTCAGCCAAGAACAGGCATCTGAGGCCACAGTGGGCATAGACTCACTGAAACTGGACAGCTGAAGACTAGAAAAACATTGCCTGTTCTGTTGAATCTCAGGTTCTGCTGCGAAATGCAGATGGTAGAGTCAAATTTTGGCATCACCAATATGAATCCATAGAACCAATCTACCCTGTTTCAAATTTCACTTCAGGGTGGTGGTGGTGTAATGGCGTGGGGAATGTATTCTTGATACACATTGGGCCCATAAATAGCAGTTGAATATAGTTTGAATATCACAGTCTATCTGAGTATGGTTGCTGACTATGTGCATCCCTTTATGGCCGCAATTTATCCATCTTCTAATGGTTATTTCCAGCATGATAATGCACCATGTCACAAAGCAAAGTCATCTCAAACTGGTTTCAAGAACATGACAATGAGTTCAATGGACTTCAATGGCCTTCCCAGTCACCAGAACTGAATCCAAACCTTTGGATGTGGTAGAGCATGAATGTGCAGCTGACAAATCTGCAGCAGTTATTTGATGCAGTCCTGTTGTCAGGGACAAGATTCTCAAACATCCAACATCTTGTGGAATTTGTGCCATGAAGAATTGAGGCAGTTCTGAGAACAAAGACACGTCCTACACACCATTAGTATGGGGTTCTAATAAAGAGGCCAGGGAGTCTACATTTATACTGCAGCGCTGTTGAATGCTTGATTCTGATTGGGCTGAAGGTGTTGAATAATTTTCTATAACATCCGCTCTGGCAGTAGTTCCAGCTGCTAGGCAAATAACAGGCGTATATTAATGCACTTGGTCTAATATATTATAGTTTCTATAGTAACAACTTACACAGGGACCTGACTGTGGACACTTCACATAAATGGATAAAGCAAATGTGGGTTGTTGATATTGTGAAGTTTTCTGTAAGGAGACGTTTATTTAGCAGTTCTTTAAGGAGTCTCCACTCTTAGCAATCTGTAACGGTCAGAGAAAAGGTTTTTTTTCTTATTAACTTAAAGGAGAGAAAAAACACAGGTAGATAAGGGAACAAG
The DNA here is from genome assembly GCA_022985145.1 of Pangasius djambal. Classification (NCBI taxonomy): domain Eukaryota; kingdom Metazoa; phylum Chordata; class Actinopteri; order Siluriformes; family Pangasiidae; genus Pangasius; species Pangasius djambal. The sequence goes on along the minus strand of CM040986.1, from coordinate 8,788,397 downwards.
TGTTTATAGTTGTTTCAGAACATTAAATGTAACTATAAATGGATAAAATGTATGATGTTGCCCTTTAATAAATAAAACAATTTTATAATTGACAAATTGCTGTGGTATAAGAGAAATACAACACTTCAGGATGTATTGTTATTAGAAAATAATGAACTGCAGGGTTTTATTTTGTTTTATTCCGTAAATATTACCCAAACAAATGCATTTGTGTCATTTGTGAGATAAAATATTTTCACATTTAAAATCATCAAATCAATAAAATTAAGAAATGATACAAGTAATATTACCAAATGACTTATAACAGTTAATGGACTCATATTTGTATTTTTACAAATGTATTTTTCCTGACGTTACCGAGCCTTATATCCCATGTGTTTTTTGATAGCCTGGAACTGGTGTCTGGTTTTCTAGTTTTCGACTCTCATGCCTTGCCTGATTCAGTCTGTTTGTACATCGCCTAACCCTTGCCTGTAATGTGACTACAACCTTGCCTTACACTTTGGATTTGCTCGTCAGTTTTTAAATAAAGCATTGTACCTTCAACTGCTGCCGTCTCTGCTGCCTGACACGTATACACAGGAAGACATGACATCATATTTTGACATAAGCTACATGCTTAGTATGATCTTAATATCAAAATATCAAGTCATAATATCAAAAGCATATATAAATAGTTCATCTCTCATTGATCATAGATGATAGATTTTATAATCCAATGTCCTTTTCTCTTGCATATGCAACATCCATGACCCGAAGATGTTAAATATTTCCCCAAACAACATATTTGTTCCTAAGCCATGAAATTGATTTACCATCATAATATCACTGAAGACATTATCACACGAGAGTGCCATTGAAACTTCCTGCACCACAATTTATGTAGAAAGGTGGTTATAATTAAATATAGAGCCCACTGAAGCATTTGGAACTCATTGATTTTCCCTTAAGGGTGTAAACAACTCATATTATGTTGGAAGAGCCACATTGAAAACAGACATTACTAGCCTGCAAAGATAATACAGACCATCAATGTTCCATCCTCTTAGCATTATTTCTGATAATCTTTGCTCAGGAAGATCTCAAATTTCAGAACTCATCTGCAATGCGATCAGTAATCAAAATCCGTTGATTGATTTTGTGTTTATGACAATAGCAGTGCTCCATCACAGAAAGAGATGTGTCCTAAATAACACACTATACAATAACACTAATGCTGTCTTACAACAGGGAAAGTTGGTTTCTAAACCCTGGGTACATGCCTTTCATCTGCTCCAGATACTAAAGTGTAGTGATGGATTTATATGAGCTAAGCTAGGAATCAATCAGCGACTTCATGGCTGATGAAAAAATTTGCCAGAAAGTCTGTCAACAGAACTTTCCATTTAACACTTGTTTTCGATTCACAAAGAGCCGAGGGTTTGAGACTGTTTTAGAAGACTGACTTATCTAGACCCAAGTTATGGATTCATTGGCGCTATCATCATCAACCAGGAAGATCTCTTACAAACAATTTTTTTATTTACAAAAAAAATACACTATTTATACAACGGGCTGTGCATATAAATGTTTTCTTTCTTCTTTTGAATGCTCGGTGTAGTAGTTTAAGTGGTATGTACTTGAGATGTAGCTGATTTGTTTGGAATGAACAAATGTTCTAAACTGATACTACAGTGCTATTACTGTACTAATTTTTGTTTGTGCCATGACACATGGCATCTGGTTGAGACCGGAGGTGTGCATATTGACTGGGATTTCGTGGAACAACAGCAAAAAGACACGTGACCAGAAAGTTTTTACTTTCAGATATGATTGCGGTCAGATATCAAGCACGTAAAACAAAGAAAGACCATGTTCATTAACATGAACAAACATACAGCGTTCATTTATTCATCCTTATTAACTGCCTGGTCAGGATCTCTGTGGTTTAAATTAAGCTACTAACTTGTTTATATTTTTGAGAAATGGACTAAATTTGTTAGAAAATATTGTGGGCTGGCACAAACAAAAACTAGTAACTGCGTAAAGATTTTTTTTTTTTTACTTTGCATTTCTTGGATTTAGATGGGATTTTTCCTGCAATTTTTTTCTCTCCCTAATTTAAGTCCCACCCACCAGTGAGCTCTTCCTTATCATATGACACCTACTGACCAGAGAGGGTGAAGACCTCTCCAACCTCAGAGACACATGACACCAGCAAGCCACCTCTTTTCAAACTGCTGCTCATGCTACCTCAGGGGGCGTAACACACTTGAAGGAAAGCGATATCTGCCCCCTTCCTCATCCACGAGCTCACAGACGCCCACGATTGACTAAGGTTTCTGTGATTGACAGGGGACACCTTGCAATCTCTGGACAGTAGGGTGAGTGCCTTTCTGTCGCGTTACTGTTGCGTGTAATATTTCACATTTCTACTTTTGAATATTTTTTTCCACCGTTTAAAAAAAAAGCCCCCCATGTTTACACCATGCCCACTCTGGATTTCCATTTGAATGCAGATACAGATATAGATGTATATTTGGAGCACTAAACTGATGCAGATACAGATGTGTGTACCTAGGTCTCTGTGGAGTATGAGATCTTTTGTTAAGGAAACACATTACATTTCTCATTCCCCTCCTGTTGAGTTTTATATTAATGTGAGTATGCTTTCAATTGCAGTGGAAACTGGAAAGGCATAATCTCTCTTATTTTTGTCAGACATGTGCGACTCCCCGGCAGTCTCAGTTGGCATTGAATGATACAGAGCTCAGCGGCGCGCTCAGTCAAAAAGGCAAAAACTGACATCATGGCTGGTGCCGAGTCCAAATACAGAACAAAGCGTAAAGTTCTAGCTAAGTTTAGCATGTGATGTCATCATTATTGTGTTTTACAACGAACTACGGCTTTTCTTTTTCAAAATGGATTACGGAGGAGTGGTTGAATAATGTAACTTCCCAAAAATGTCCAGTCAGTGAGAGTGCGTTTGAAGTAAGCACAAAACATGATGATTTTTCAACATTAACATACAGTTAAGGTTAAATAAACAATAGAGTGAACATATAGTCATTAGTATACATTATACAGTATGCACTATATGTAAATAAGTATGTTATATGTTGGTGTCGGTTATTCATGCATCCTGGAAATCAAATCGCCTTGAAACAGGAAAATACTTACAACAGCCAGCGAATATCAGAGTACACTGAAAGAAAAAAAAAAGAAAAAAAAAAAGCATGCATTAAAATTGGCTTGAGTGTGTTTGATTCTTTTAGGACTAGTTACGCCAAACTATCTGTCAAAACTTTTCTATTTGATGTCTACGAATGACCTTTCAACACAAGGTAGAACTAGAAATCCATCATTCTAAATTAAAACAGCTGTAATGGGTTGCCTTTAAATTCCTTTGCCGCAGCCAATTCAGGTTCGTTCATGTACACATATAACCTATATGTTCACAGTAAATCATAATACATGTATACATCGATAGGTGTCTGTGCTGGGTTAGTCCTCACGGGGAAACTTTTTAAACGCAAACCTTTTAGAATGCATTAAGCAGAGAAAATCAAGAATGTGTTCTGAAGGGAAAGAAAAATACAGACTGTTTTTGATTATACGTTTTAATATGTAAATGAGGTACACTTCTTGGATAACGTCTGCTCTGAAATAAGCCCCTAATAAATCAAAGTGAAATATCAGCGTGAACATCTCACACTTTTCAAAGGAGCACTAATTTTGTGTACTTAATGTGGAATGCTTTCTTTTTGATTCACAATGACTTTGAATCATGTGAATTTATATAATGGATGGAAATCGTTAAGAAGGAAAATATATGATGGTTGAACCTTAATGGAGATGACATTAGTAATCGGCGGCTCCCTGCAAAGCTGAGGTAATAGTCTCCCTCCACGTATTCCCCTGCTTAATGAAGTGATGGCAGTAAAGAGTAGTTGCAGCTCAGAGAGTGGGGAGGAGAGAAATCTGTGCTCCTTCACTCCTCGGTGAGTGTGTGCTGCAGGAAGCGGGGTCTTACCAGGGCGAGCCTCCTCTTCACCTCCTCTCTGACACACGTGCAGTGAGTACTCAACCTCCTTACCTGTCCTTCATACCTTACTGCTCTTACAGCATGGCCTATTGTGCTTCTGACACAAAAAAAAAAAAAAAAAAAAATAGAGACACGCTTTGCATTTAAGACTCTGTCCACATTGGACATGGGACAATGTTTCTTTTAGCGTTTGTTGGGTCCTAAATTATGAGGCCTTCCTTTGATATGTCCTTGAACTTTTTCCAGATCAGTTTGTGCAACAGGCACGATGGATTGATAGCAAAGGTATATACACAGAGAAGGATGTTTTACTGACAAATCTCTGAAAGAAGTGAAGCATTTTATTCCTTTTATTTATGGCCATGTTGAAAGAGGAAAGAATGCGTTTGAGCTGCTTTTTTGTGCAATCAGGTGGAATTTGGATGAACATTTTTTACATTTTCTATGTTGTCTGAAAGTTTTCCTAATAAGCACAGCGTTAAAACATGGTCATTTGACACTGAAACAAGGAAGACAATTGAGCAATCATGGACACAACCATTATCAGCAAAGGATCTAAGTAAATCTTGCTCAGATCATATTGATGGAAATGTTTTCACACACTCTGCTCCAAAATGGTGATTAAATGATATTCGAGTCTGGGGCTATGCTCTCACAGTGACACATTGTGTTTAGATGTCTCTTGGCACGACTTGGCCTTGGGGGATTTTTGTTGGGTGATGTAAATGAATATTGGAAATAAGATTATTAGTCAAAAGCAGAACATAGGGGGAACGCACAGACCTCTTGGCAGAGGCAAGCAGGTCGGTGCCTGAAAGCCGTCAGCTTGGAAACGAGAAGATTGGTTGTTTATAGAAGTTGAAATGTTCAGAAGGAACATATCTTCAGGGCTGATCCCAGGAGCCAGGCCTAATTAGAACCAAATGGATAAAAATCACTACAGTGCAGCCCAACATCTCTATATGAAGCTTGGCAAATTGGTTGCCTTTTTTTTATCAGCTGCAGTCAGTGGCGCATCCCCTTCAGAGTGTGTGTGTGTGTGTGTGTGTGTGTGTTTGTGTGTGTGTGTGAGTGTGGACATTGAGGAGTCGCCCCTAGTTCGAGGCCTAAGTGAGCAAACATGTTAAAAAACGCACTTGTTGAGCCCCTGTCTGTTCTTGATTACGGTCTCCCAAATGTTTGGTGCTTGTCCTGTTGCCTTCAAGAAACATTACATCATGAAGCGGTGTGCTGAAGTAGAAGTCACTAAAGGGGGTCTTTCCACTCCTTCTTTTGTCTAGTAGATTGGGCTGAAATTTATGAGCATGTGATCAAAATCAAACAAAAAAAATATGGCACACAGGGTTGTGTATATTGTTAGCATGCTATATTTAACACAGAAGAAATGTGACATTTCACATTAGTCTTATGATTAGTATTTGTCCTTCATTTATACTTTTCATAAAAAGATTCATGCAGATTTTGTTTCTTATTCAGGTATCATTAGCATGAATATAAAGATTAATACAATAGGCCAACGCATCATATTTCCTTAATAATATGTCATTTTTTAATCTACTTGATTGACAGAGTTAAATTTCAAAGTTATTTTATAGCTGTATCTTCGGTAATATTTTTGGCTTGCTTAATGAGACTCCGAGTCAATATTTCTCATACGTGTTAGACTAAATAATCCAGAGAAAACTTCATTACTGTACTATTTTATTACAAAGGTGCAGCAGGTGAAATCAGCTAATGTTTCTGCCTAAATAAATGCCTAACACAAATGGAAAGACTACGCAGCTGCTTAAGCACTACGGACAAAATACCCACTTAATTAATCATCATTTATCAGTCCACACAGTTAGGAAAGGGATATGAACAGCACATGGGGATCTGCAAAGATCTATTCCATACAGATATTTGATATTTGAGACTAAAGAATATTGTTTCAACAATGTGAATAATATCCAGATATCCAGAGTAAGACTAAACGCATCCATCCACAGCTTTTTTTTTCTCTTTAAGACAGGTCAGTTTATTGAAGGTCAGTTGATCCTTTTATTCCCTACATCAGTAATTTCTTCATAACCTGATTTATCAGATATCTTCTATGAACTATTATAACAGAGACCAAGAAATGTATATGTGCTTTCGCTTTGGATGAGCAGACGATTGTTGAATATGCTCATTCATGCATGTAAACGTCAAAATATCAAAATCACTCCTCTATACAAACCTTGTGTCATGGAAGGATACCATTTGTCACAGGCATTTCGCTCCAGCCAGCGCATGCATAAAGGACTACAGCGGCACTATGTCATCCATCCCCTTCGCTCTCTAGATACATGGGTTCTAATTCACCACGGACAGTGTGTAAGCTCTGCTGTCACTGCGCCTGCAGATGAGGTTCGTTATGGGCAAGCAGCCAACATTAGACACTCTGGTGTTTAACTGAGACATAGAGTCCTGGTGCTAAGCAAAATATACATTCTTCTTGAACACAATTTACTCATTCTTACTGATTCACTCACAAAGCCAAGCCCTTGGAAATATACAAATTACTGGGGACTTTACTGAACTCTTGGTGACCTAGCTACTCTCTCTCCTTCTCTCTCTCTGTCTCTCTCTGTCTCTCATAAGTATAAGTAATATATAAGAAATATACCAGAAAATAATCAATAATGGGGTGGTGTGATCCTCTTATATCATGGCGATTTGCCAACAGTCACATTTTTATGTATTAATGAATGACACATTATATATTTTTTCTACATTTAATGTTGTGGAATGTCTGTGAAACAAGTTGGATCCAGTTATCACTGATGTTAATCAGTCACTGCCTCACCAGCCTATTTTGTCTTTCTCTTGAAGTTAAAAATAAAAAATAATAAAATCTTGTCATGTTACTAAGAAACCAGAGGACACTTGCATGGCTAAAAATTTACAAACCGCTGACACTAGAGACTCCTTCCATAACTGTTTAATAAAGTTTTGCTATATTAATGATTATACAAGGTCCGGAAGTATTTGGACAATGACAGAGTTTTTGTGATTTTGCCTTTATACACCACCACAATAGATTTGAAATAAAACAGTCAAGATTTGATCTAAGTGTAGACTTTCAGCTTTATTTTAAGAGGTTCCACAAAAATATGGCATTTACCATTTAGGAATTACAGCCATTTTAAGCAAAGCACTTCCATTTTCAGGGGCTCAAAGGTATTTGGACAATTGACTGACAAGAAGTTAATTGACCAGGTTCGGTCCATTCCCTCATTACTTCAAGACAAATGAAGTAGATAAAAGGTCTGGAGTTGATATCAGGTGTTGAGTTGGCATTTGGCAGCTGTTCGACTGGAGCTACCAATATGAAGTCCAAGGAGATCTCAATGCAAGTGAAGGAGGCCATCATTAGGCTGAAAAAACAACATAA
>CM040986.1:8766099-8776217 GCA_022985145.1 Pangasius djambal | reverse complement strand
AGGTGGCATCCTATGACAGTTCCACGCTGGAATTCACTGAGCTCCTGAGAGCGGCCCATTCTTTCACAAATGTTTGTAAAAACAGTCTGCATGCCTAAGTGCTTGATTTTATACACCTGTGGCCAGGCCAAGTGATTAGGACACCTGATTCTGATCATTTGGATGGGTGACCGAATACTTTTGGTAATATAGTGTAACAAGGAAGTAGGTTTATGTTAAGATATGTTCTTAAATGGATTATTTGTTCATTTATTACTATTAATGCTTAGGACTGCCCATCAACGTAGAAGTCATTACATAGTAGATTAATAGTCAAGTAGATTAATAGTCAATAAACACTGCTCACTGAATAGAAAAGTTGGGGAAAAGCATGTGCAGCTCAAATGTGAATTGGGCTCACTATACCCTTAAAAAAGTGGATGAAAGAACCCTCTGAAAGATAACGATTCTTTGCAGCTCCTAAGAGGTCTGTACACCTCAAAGTGGTTCTTCAAATCTTAATAGGTTGTTGACTAGCCACAGTTTATGGAACGCACGACAGCTACAGTCCACATGTTGAGTAGCAACACTCTCAAAAAAGGTTGTCTCTCAAGGATTAAATGGTTTATACGTGTAACCTTTAAAGGTTAATGAAGAGGCAAAAACTGAAGAACTCTCAAGAACATTTTTTTGTTGTTGATATTTTTGAAACCGCCATTTAAGCCGACATAATTGTTCAGTATTGACTAAGGTTCTTTATTAAACCTTTTCTGTCATCAGTAAGTTTTAAAGTGTAAAGCTTCCTAAAGGGAGCCTTTTGTGAACTTGAACCCTCTATTGTATGGTTTCTTTAAAGGTTCCCCAAAAAAAGGCAAACTGAAGAACCCTATATTGGCTTTTTCAAGCTAATAATTTTTGTTCTTTTAAAATAATAATAATAATAATAATAATAATAATAAGAAGAAGAAGAAGAAGAAGAAGAATTGGGTAGAAAGTGAAACTACAGGATGTGTGATTTTATGAGTAGTCTTTTAGTGGCTTAAACAAAAATGGAGCGTGTACTGGACTGTGAAGGTAATCTGTAATTTCATCCAGTTATCTAAATTAACTAAATGAAATTAGAATTAAAGTTTAACAGTTGTTCATATGTATCTGATCATGTATCTGAATACATATAGACACAAGCCTATAGACCAAAGTTTTAAAATTAAAACATGTGAGTTAGGGTTAATGTAAAGCAGCTGCGTGTATATAACACAAAGGCATGATAACAACACATCGGCATCTGTGTGTGTGTGTGTGTGTGTGTGTGTGTGTGTGTGTGTGTGTGTGTGAGCTATTGCTCTTCCAATCTCAGTCACAGACACAATCCTATTTTGTACGGTCTTGTGAGCTTTACTTCATTGCCTGTTATTGGATTTGTGTTAGAGCTTCATCTACAAATCCTAAGTGAATGTCAGAATCTATACTTTTCCTAATTTGTTGAACAAAGCGCAGTTAATGCTGGTATGCAACAAACCTCTGTTACTTCATTGTTTATTTACATTCGCATTTGCTACACCACTAATAGTACGTTTAACTGCATAAACAAGCTCCTTCACGACGTTTGGTTTCAGTCAATTCCTAGCAAATGCTTTTCTTCTATTAATAAACATCATTATTTCACGTAATGTGAACAAGACCTGCAGCACGAAGCATGTCGTAAGACACGTTACAATGATGATTTGATTATTTTGTGAGTAGGAGTGAATTATTTATTTTCACGATGATAAATCCCTGTCCCATTTCACCTCATATAAATATTTTTCCGAAAAAAAAAATTGGAATTGAAGGAAATGTAGTTGACTTTGGAAATACAACAGAAAATAATTAACATAATTTACATAATGGTAATAGTGAACGAACAGATCTGAGCAGCAACGACTGCAAGTTTATTCGTATCTGTATCTGTATTCAGATTTAAACCTGAAGTGAGTGTGGCCTAAACCGGCCATATTTACTTCAATATGAAGTCTACCACTACACCTCCAGAAACACTAGAAAACATTGGAAAATCCCAGAAGTAAAAATGCCAGCACTGTCAACATGGTGTCTGAATTCTGGCTCTGGCACTTCCTCAGTCTCAGCTACATCACTTGAGAGATGGAGCTGGTTTTTTTTAATCACATTTCCACAGTTATTATTTTTGTTAATCATTATTTTTGTTATTCAGTACCTGCCAGCAATATTTTCTAATAAACTTACTTGGTTCTCTTTCGCAAAATATAAACAAACTAGCAGCCCAATTTAAACCACTGTGACCCTGACCAGGCAGTTTCTTAAAAAAAAAAAGAAAAAAAGAAAGAAGAAAGGGGAAAAAAACGCCTCCTTCTCCCCCTCCTATTCATATCTGTATTTGTATCTAGAAAACGCATTATCTGTTCAGTATGAATAATGCTTTCATATTTGGCTACATCCCTAGTATGAAGACTGTCATATACAGTATTTACCCCAGCTGATGACTGATGGTGTGTCTTTAATGAAAAAAAGGGTGAGCATGTTACTCAAAACATGGACATGGAGACTATATACAGAGCCAAAGTTAAATGCATAATATATAAGAGAAATAGAGGGCTACCCAAATGAGTCATGTTTTAATATCAGCCTCATTCCAGAGCTAAATATAAATGCATACAAGCACTTTGAGTGGTCTGTGTGTGAAACAGCAGGCCTGAGGAATGCAAGTGTCACTTCAGCGCTGACTATAAGCGCAGAAGAGCAGGATATGTGTGAGTTGCATGCAGCGTGCACAAGCTTGTTTGTTGCTCTATCTCTATTTCACAGAGTCTCCAGTGGCCTCGCGGATCCTCCAGGGGCTTTGTGTCTTTGAGTTATTGCCCATAAATTCCTAGAAGTTGAAGTAACAATATTGTTTTGTCTCTGATTTCAGTGAAAATCAGAATAAGGCTGAGAAAGGTCTAGTCCAGGGTGAATATCACTGAAAAGGATAGCCATTAGGCTTAGAAGGAGCTATTTTGGGAAGAGGACTCATCTTCACTTTTAACTTAAATGACCTGCTTGGTTGCTCTGACAAAACAAAATGGAACGAACGAATGGAGAGGATCTTTATGAGGCGACAGGTCATTTAGATACAAAGCTCTGATGACGTCAGCACTGAGTTTGGAGCTGAGTGCTCTTTCGTTTCAGTGAGGAGATGTAATGCAGAGTGTTGCAAATGTCAACATGCACAAGTCACATCTATAAAAATTGATGTTAATGCAAACTTGATGAAATAGTCATAAAAGCAGTCTAAAGTGGCTAGGGAAAAAAACGGTTCCCTTTGCACACACTTGTCACACTACTATTCTGTTGTAGCCTTTATACTGGTCATCTGCAGACTGGGAATATTTAGCTTTAATTATTATTTTTTTTAACAAATGCAATTTTGTCACTTTTCAATAATGTATCATACTAAAGGTTTATTTAAAAAAAATATGATATTTTAGTAATTAAAATAGTCCTTGTAATTAAATAGTTTTTTAAAAATATTATTTATATGCCATGAAATATGTGAGACATTTTACACCAAAGTATTCATTTTTCTTTCTTTTTTTAATTACAATTATTTTAAAAAATTGCATTGTTTTGACTGTGGGGCTTAGTGGTTAGCATGTTTGCTTCACACCTCTGGGGTTGGGGATTCGAATCCTGCCTCTGCCCTGTGTGTGGAGTTTGAATGTTTTCCCTTCTCCCTGTGCTTTGGGGGTTTCCTCCTCGAGTCCATCTCTAAATTGTCCCCTGCAGTGGATGGGCACTCTGTGTCCACCGCCTTGTGCCCTGTTGATAGGCTCCAGGCTCCCTGCAACCCTGTGTAGGATAAGCAGTACAGGAAATGGATGGACTTTGCTAAGGAATTGTCATATAAAAGTTTATAATGCTGATATAAGCCTCAATTATTGACAAAAAAAAAATAAAAAACAATTTTAAAAAATCATGCTTATTCAACAGCACTGTTGAATTCTCCATTCTGATTGGTCAGAAGGTGTTAATTAATTTTCTATAACTGCAAACTCTGACAATAGTTCCAGCGGCTAAGTTTATATTAATATACTTGTTCAAATACGTTATAAATTCTATAGTAACAACTAACACTGTGACTTGTGTGGCAGATGCTCCACATAAACAGATTTTATTTAAGTTTTCTGTAGGGAGCTTTTTGAAAGGAGTCTCCAGTGTCAGGAAAACAGTCAGATATAAAGCGGTAACTTTTACGTTTTCAAACACCGGAAAGTTTTCAGGACAGGAGGGCTTTGCAGTTTCTCAATAACATGGCAAGCTGCATTTTGTCTCATTAGCTTCAAATGAAAGAAAAAAGAGAAGCTGGTGAGGGAACGACTGTTTATAGCTGTTGTGACTTAAGTGATAACAGGAACTTGGTTTGCCGATGTTCTATAAATAGGCAAAAAAAAATTTAATTTGGCAAATTGCTGTAGTATAAGAAGAATAAAAGACTTCAGGACATGCTGTTATAGGAAAATAATCAACTTCAGGGTGGTAGCAGTAAGTCTGCTCTGCATCAGGGCAGATCACACCACCCTGTCCTTGATTATTTTCCTATAACCGCATGTCACGTGGTGTATTATTTCTTACAAATGCTTCAGACAGTTTCTTCATATGAAGAGGTTTTATTTTTCTCAGAGAGGTTCTACTAAAGTTGAGGTCAGGTCAGAAATGTAGAACTGGCATCTTTCCCTGGGAGCTGTGTTCAAGACTGAAAATAAATGAATAAAAATTAAAAATAAAGCATAAAGGCAGGGTGTCAGCAAACCTTTGACAGGCTATGATATATCCTATAATAGATCTGTAAATCACAGAAGAATAAATGCTGATGAACAATAAATAATATAAATATAATACCATGTACTGTTTGTTCGTTCTTCAGCTATAGATGCCTGTGAAGAGTTTTGACAGCAATGAAATGAATGTCACTTTTTACCACTTCCCTTTGCATACTGTCAGACATTTCCTCTTTATCATACACGCTAAATGCAACACACACTCACTCACACACACACACACACACACATACATAAACACACACTACATGCATGTGTGCTCACATACCAGTAGGGCGGCTGAGATAAGGATACACACATTGGACCTTTCTTGTCTGCGACATTCCACTTGTAAGTTGCATGCTATGGTTTATTTATCCATTTAGAGTTTCACAATTATCATGCATTTTTAAAAAAAAATCCTATTTGAAATGCTCCAGTCTGTGGTAATGACGTATTGCTCTGTTTCACACACCATGACAAATATGACATGCTGATGAAATAATGTTTCACTTATGCAGATACAGACTCACTGGCAAAACATCTGCATTCCCATGTTGAGCTTTAATCTGCACTAAAGTAATAGAGTTTATTATTTTACCTCATGCAGAGTGCACACTAGTGTTACAATCAATCAGTATGCACTCACAGAGCTCCTAAAACCAAATCCTTTTTTTGTTGCTATCTCTACAGAAATGTATCTTTGTCCAATCGACCTTTTCTACCTGATGATGAAGGATTTGTGATGACATGGCTGTAGTCCTAAGACAGTTGTTGAAGAGATTTGGTGTGTCAGAGTGTTTATGGAGAACTGGGAATCTTAAGAACACTGAAAGGCAGGCAGGAGAAGAAAAGCCTAATCACATCAACTCTAGACTGCATTCTAACCCTAAGCTGAAGAGCAACACACACCAAGCAGCCGTGTGAGCATCCATTCCCAAAGCAATGACCCGCAGTGCAAGCAAGTGTCAGTGAAATTTCCCAGGTATGACACCTACATCACTTAATTTCATCTTTTTCTATTCTTACTTCAAACAGCTTTTGAGGTAAAAATGCCTCACGTGTACTGAGGTTTCAACTGAGGAATCAAACATGATTTGTCTTGCTGTGATAGGAAAATAATCAGCGACAAGCTGCTGTGACGTCCACGAATAACCCTGAAGTGATTTGTCCTTGCTAGCCATTTTTATTTAGTAGAGAATGACATGCTTTCTATCCATTTATAGTTGTGTAATCAAGGAAAGTTCTTGAAAGAAGTTAGTCCCTGTTGTCAGTTATGTTATGCAGCTATAAACAGTCCTTCCCTCACATCCTCTTTTTTCTCTCTTGAATTTAATAATACGAAAAAATGCAGATTTTATCAAGAACCCAAAACCCTCCATCCTGAAGACTTTCCTGTGTCTTAAAAGAGCAGCTTAACCTCAGATTGCTGCAAAGCAGTAACACTGGAGACTCCTTTCAAAAATGTGAATATCAACAATTACACACATTTTTTAATCTGTTTATGTGGAGAGTGCACCATACAAGTACCTGAGTAAGATGCAGTCTAACAATGAAAAATGTATCATTGTTGATCTGGTGATTTTTTTTTTTTTTATTATTATGAGATATTTATTTGACATTTATGGAAGGATTTTCAAATGTAAGCACTTTGTAAGAGTCACACTAGTTTCCCAGCACAGGAGAGTCTTAAGGACTGAGCAGTTTATGATTTCCAGTTTCTCGGTAAACTTTGAAGCTTTTTAAGAACGAGAGAGTGAGAGAAAGAGAAAGAGAGAGAAAAAGAGACGCAGGTGAGGGAATGACTGTTTATCGAGGATATAACGTAAGTGAGAACAGGAACTAATTTGTCTACTGGACATTCCACAAAATTACATTTTAACTAAAAACTGTTAAAATGCACGATATGATGTTCATTAATAAATTAAACACTGTATTCATTGGCAAATTGCTGTGGTATAAGTGAAATAACACACTCCAGACCATGCAGTATGAAAATAATCCACCACAACAGCGTGGAATGTTTTCGTACAATCTCGCGGCCTGTCCTGTTATTTCTTACTTAAACAACACCTTCTGACCAATCAGAATCAAGAATTCAAAAGCCCTGGGGTATAAGACATTTTAAAGTAGGCACTAAAGAAAAGTAGAGCATTCGGAGTGGGCTTTCAGTATAAGGAATTGAACAAAGAAGTTCAGATGAAGCCAAGCCATAAGTTTATTCTGCTACATTGTACATCTGTACATTGTTATTATCGAGTCTTCAAGGTCTGCTTGGTTTGAGTTGGTTTAAGAATTGAGTTCTTTTGAGGATTAAACACCTTTAAGTATTTTACACACACAAGTCCAAATGTGATCTCACAAAGGTCCATCCCAAAGCCAGAGAAATTGTGTAACCCGGCTGCTACTGCATGTGTGCATATGTCTTTCCTGAATTTTGTAGCACTTGACATGGTTCGTAATGTGACAAGTAAGTAGTTTTTCCTTTGTGGTTTAAAATCATTTGCGCAGGTATGTGGTGTGCTCATTAAACATCTGTTTGTGGTCCAACAACAATTTAGCTGTCTCTAAATATGCGGTAAATATTTTGGTTGCGGAATATGACAAAAACCACAAAGTATGCGAAGAGAGGCAACTTTTCATGCAGGAGCGGCTTAAAAAAACATTAGGACATGAAAACAATAATGTTTATTACATGATGCTTCTTCACATAAAAGCAGAATGTGTAACCTTTCATTCCCTGCAATTTAGTTGAGACTTTCTTGCTTTCTTCAATGCATTCTTCATTTGATTTGCATACAGCAGATGTTCTCTATCTCATGCAGTTGTCGTGAGAGACATTAGCTTGCTAATTGCATTTGCATAACTCTTTCATATTTTTTTTTTTTTGAAATGCATGCTTCTATGGTCTTCATAGTGAGTTTCAATTCAGTGGCCATGGAGTACAAACATGTGTAGTGGTGTTGGCTCGCCTCCTCACATATTTACAAAATTAGCTGCCGTCTTTGCTGAGACGAAAACACACATGCAATCATGTAACTTTCAGATGTTATGATAGCGACAGTAATTAAGTATTATCTGAAATCTTAAAAACTGATGAGAACTAACACAGTCAATACATAATATAGCACTGCGCCTCCATTACATAGCACTAGACTACAGCTATACAGACTTTAGTTGGCCAGTAGCAATACTGCCTCCAACAATATTTCATTTTAGCAAGCTAGTCACTGTTTGATATTTGATTCTGCCAAAAAGTCCATTGCCATGCGGAATAAAATCGGCTGGTATATGTGTATTTAATCAAACTACGATGGTCTAAAATGTAGGCGCATGTATCGTTTGCAACTCATCAGATAAGTTAATTTCCCCTTTTTTGTAAAATGGTTTGGTCTGCTGTGCTTTCATGGTAAGAGCTTGGGGCATTGCAGACATTACAGATATTTTCTCATATGAAGAGGTTCTCTGGCTATTAGCTAACTTCATTCATGCAAGCTTGTTAAGATGTCACAAGAGTCAGGCGCACAAAAAAAGAAAAGAAAAAAAGAAGGACAGGTCAACTCAAGTGAGTGTATGGCAAAGTTATCAAAGCCATTCTGAAATATTGCATTATTATATATATATTATATTATATTATATTATATATATATATATATATATATATATATACACACACATACATATATATATATGATTTGATTACAGGCATTTACATTATGTGTGCTTGTTTACTTGGGGGCCTTTTTTTAAAACTGTTTGACCCAAGCCCGGATAATATGTACAGCAGGCCTACAGGTCTATGGATCCGATATAAAAATGCTTTTTCAATATTTTCCACTTATAAATGGTCAGTGATTGGAGCATAAGAAACAACTATTGCCCTTAAAAATTATACATAAAGTAAACTAAAGGTACACTTGGCGCAAGTTGCAAATACAACCTGGATGGGACGCCAGTCCATTACAGTGCACCATTCACACACTCATTCACATCTAGGGCCAATCCAACTACCGGCATGCTTTTGGGAGGTAGGAGGAAGCCAGAGAACTCTGAGGAAAACCTAGACTGGCACACGGAGAACATTTAAAAGTCAGCATAGACAGTAATCAGAGCTCAGGATCGAACCATGAAGCACACCTTGGAGCTGTGAAGTACCCCTTAATCCATTCACTTAATCCTCCTTTACTCAAATTTATATGAACTTAACACTTTAGTCAATACGTGTTAGGTATAAACATTTTACATTTAAATTAAAATGGCCTGACCTAACTGAAAACAAAAGTCAACACCTATTATTTTACATGTACTTAATGTCCTCATACAACAGGCAAGGTCAAGCATTACTGTTTTTTCAAAGACAAAATGGTTTAGTATTTGAGGAATCAAGTCCAATCTTGCTTAATACATGCCTAATGCAACCCAGTAGAACAAATTTGGCAAGAACAGCCTGTACACTCATCTGGACCACTTAAACAGTTAATTTGTCCTCTTTAATACTATTTTACAAAGAAAGCTGCATTTGACATTTGCATGTAGAAACATTAGGTATTAAATATAAATAGTCATGAGTTGTACAAAGAGATAAGAGCTTTCATAATATTAATCATCATCACTGGGTGGTGAGTCACATATTAGTCATCCCGGCATCTTTTCAGTATCAGATACTGCTTTAAAAAAAATAGGTAAAAAGATTTTTGTAAAATGCTACTTTAATTGCCCCAGACGCCGCTGCTGTCTATGACTCATTTAACTTGATTTTTTATTTTTTTTTTTGGCCGTCTTTGTTCTGCTTAAGTGCAATGTCCACTCAGTGGTCGCTCAGATTAATAACTGTTGTGGCAACAAATGACCCCATGGTTCATTGCCTTTATTTCCTGTTAAATGCTACTTGGTTTTTCTGTGGCTTTAATTGTAGTGAAGTAATTCTGGGTGATAACTGAATAGCAAATTCATGATCCTGGTCATTGGCTACATCATGGGTCAAGGACAAACGTTAGGATGTTCTTCGTAAGGGGGTGGTAGCATAAAACCACCCACCTGCTTGATTCTGAAATAATTAAGTATAAAAAAAAAACCCTCAAGATTGTCATGCAAAATAGAAATTCTGAGAGGATTTATTTATTTAGTCGCACCATCTGTTGCACCCAGATGAGGATGGGTTCCCTTTTGAGCCTGGTTCCTCTCAAGGTTTCTTCCTCATATCATCTCAGGGAGTTTTTCCTTGCCACCGTCGCCACCGTCGCCACTGGCTTGCTCATTAGGGATAAATTCACAGTGATAAATTCAAATATTTATAATATATTTTTTGTTAATCCATTTATTTCT
>CM040986.1:8704925-8761965 GCA_022985145.1 Pangasius djambal | reverse complement strand
GGGGGGGGGGGGGGGGGGGGGGGGGACAGAAACCCCCATGCTCATCTTTTGTTAGCAACAAGCCAACCAACTAGCTCTGATGAGAGATGTATAGCTTCCTCCTTAAACAGCAAACTCTATACTCCATCTGTATACCATCTTACAGATTTTACAAGCTAATATGCTTGTATGTTGATTGATCAAAAGCAAATACTAAATTATATCCAATATAATTCATTTAAAAGTAATGAAGTGCTGCTTTGTTGCTGCTTTGTTGTTGATGCTGTGAGCAGCCACGTTGATTTGACGTCACTTGCTGAACTCGTGGTTGAGGAGACCGCCCAGAGTTTCCAAGTAGGAATTCAGAGTTGAAAGGGCAGAAATTCCGAGTTACAAGATTTAGTCGAATGCAGCATTGCTTTATATGGTTATGCTTAAATCTGCAAGAATTCATATGAAAAGATTCATATGAAAAGAAACAGATTAAGTTTAGTGTTATGGGTAGGATTAGAGGTCTTGGTCATACCATTTGATTATAACTACTTTAGTATAAAAGCTGTGTGAAGTAAATTTATTATTGCATACTCCCTTATTACATTCTGTGGCTTTAGTAAACAAATGCTGTAATCAGAGAAAAGTGCAGCTAAACAGTGTTTCTTTGCAGTAATTTCCCCTGAAATGTTTTAAGGAGCTCTTATCACATGGGAACAAGCGTGCTTATCTGATGACATCAGCCTAAAAAGGCAGCACCATCACTTCCATGCTTCAGACAAACTCGTCAGTGTGATACTAATGTGGATTTCAGCATCAATCAAATAATAAAATGAAACTACATTTTCACTTGTTTTTGACTTGCCAGGAATTCTTTCCTTCTTTCCTGTTATCACTTCATGCTCAGGAGATTAATAATACAAGATGGCCAATGACAGAATTTTATATCAACCTCTTAACATAATAAAAGCTTGGAAGCATGCTATGTGGAACCACACCATTAGTTCAAGTGTTAAATACACAAACTCTAAAAAGTTGTTGACCTGAATTCAGATCATTATAGAAAGGGATATATTCAAAGTTGTGCTTAATTTCCCACTCACTATTCAAAATGTTTCTCTTTCATAATGTCAAAATAAGATGTCATGTTGCATAACTTGCCAGTAAAATGGTAAAACAAGTGCAGCGTATGACGGTTCCTCTGGCTTATTGAAGACTTGAATGTTTGTGTTGGCTTGTTGCTCTGATATTAATTGTGTGAACATTCTAATCGCACTGCATTATCTGAATCACAATATTATTCTTAATTATACCACATTAATGTTGAGTTCTTGATTCTGATTGGTCAGATAATTTTCTGATTAATTTTATGTAGCAGCAACTCTGAAAGTAGTTCCGGCTGTAATTCAAATCACAGGTTTATATTAATGCGCTGATTCTAATACTTCATCGTGTCTTTAGTAACAACTCATTCGCAGGGACTTGTACGGATCTAACACTAATAATAGACAGAGGAGCAATGTGTAATTATTTAACAAAGAATACATATAATCATTGAAACGGTGAAGTTCCCCTTCAGGAACTCGAGCTGCGTCGAAACGCTATGGGAACTCCCTCAGCATGAACACGCTCACATGAATCACGTGTGTAAACAGTCCAATGGATGGGCGAGAAGTCACGGACGGGGTGACGTAGCGACCAGGAAGCTTAAAAGCACGTTCAGTGGATACAGCGGCAGCTTTTTTCATTCAGCGCACGCTCTGTGTGTCAGTCCTTTTATATTATTTGTTTGTCTTTCGCCACTAAACATAAGGGTGAGAGAGGCAGCGTTTCAGGCTGTGTTGCTCCCTGCCCGCGCTATATTACGGGTGGGGATACACATGGTCTGTGCGTTGTCTGCTTGGGAGCGGAGCACGCACAGTCGGCTCTCGAGGGCCTGCCCACATTGCGGGTGTTTGCCGCTGCGTGTGCTCCGCACCCGGAAGGCTCTTTTTGAGAAGGGAGCCTTTACCAGCGTTCCTCACGGTGCTGGCCCTGCTTCTGCTGAAGCAGAGCGGCGGCTACACTCATGGGTATCGCAGATGGATTTGG
Organism: Pangasius djambal; assembly: GCA_022985145.1. NCBI lineage: Eukaryota > Metazoa > Chordata > Actinopteri > Siluriformes > Pangasiidae > Pangasius > Pangasius djambal. The sequence continues at coordinate 8,759,904 of CM040986.1, read as the reverse complement.
TGGAGGGAATGCAGACGGGCAAGCCCCTATCTTCTTCCTCACCCACCAGATCCACTGCTCTCTCTCCGGGATCGGAAGCCTGCTTCGCAGTTTCTTCCCCCCGGGGAGAGGGCTCGACGCTCCTCCTGTCTTCCTCCGAGGAGGTTGACGTGGAGGGTGTCGATGAGGATTCGCCCCCTCAATCTCCCCGGTATGAGGAGCTCTTGGAGGTGGTTACTTGTGCTATGGCCCAGCTGAATATTGACTGGCCCACCCAGAAACAGGCTGAACCACAGAAAAGCAGGCTGGATGAACACTGTCTGCGGAGTAAGCCGCCACTTCCACGCTGGAGCCTACCCTTCTTCACCGACCTCCACATCGACCTCCACATACGGCCCGTATTTTCAGTCCCGCCTCCTGTCATTATGCTAATGTGGCGGGGATGAGTGATCATGGTTACAGAGCGATGCCCCTGGTTGAACAGACGCTGGCTAGTTATCTGTCCCCTGGCGCGGCATCATCCCTGAAGGCATTGCCCTCCAAGCCGCTGCGTTCCACCTCAGCGCTGGTGGGCAAGGGGTACATGGCAGCAGGCCAGGCTGAAAGAGCTAGACGAGGGCGGGGAGATTAAGTCTGAGGATGTCTCTGAGCTCAGACGAACTGCTGTTTTGTCTCTCCGTGCCACCAAGGAGACCGGCCGCGCTATCGGCAGGTCTATAGCAGCACTGGTGGCAGCGGAGAGGCATTTGTGGTTGACCCTGTCCGATATCAAAGAGAAGGGCAGGGTCTTCCTCATGGACGCCCCGCTTGCGCCTTCTGGCCTGCCGTCGTCGACAGGTACCAGGAGGCCCATACACAAGCGGCGGCGTTTCAGCGGTTCCTCCCTCACCACTCTCTAGCTCCTGGGAGTTCTGGAGAGAGTGTGCTGGGACGGGGTCCGTCTGTCGTTAGTAGCCCCGTTCTGGCCGGGCCGAGTATGGTTCTCGGACCTGATTTCCCTTCTCGAAGGCCCTCCATGGGAGATCCCCATCAGGAGGGACTTCCTCTCACAGGCGGGTTTCCACCCCCGCCCGGAGTTTTGGAAGCTGTGGGTGTGGCCTCTGAGGGAGCACAACTCATAGCTTCTGGTCTCTGGTTTCCTTGAAGTGGAAACTTTTCATTTCTTGGTGCGGAGACCGCCAGCTCGACCCAGTTAACTGCCCTGTTGGTACAGTGCTGGAGTTCCTGCAGCTCCGATTCTCCGCAGGGTTGACCCACTCCACCTTGAAGGTCTATGTGGCAGCCATTGCGGCCTACCACGCCCCTCTCGGTGGTCAGTCTGTGGGCAGACACCCCCTAGTTACATGTTTCCTCCACGGTGTGCTGAGGCTGAGGCCTCCGGTACGATCTCGTGTCCCTCCATAGGACCTGGATGTGGTGTTAGAGGCTCTCAAGAGAGTTGGGGATCTACAGGCCTTCTCACTGGCCCCCTCTTATTTAGACTTTGCGCCCGGTCTGACCAAAGTGTTTCTTTACACTCGAGCGGGGTATGTTCCTAAAGTTCCCTCATCTACACCACAGCCTGTTGTACTCCAGGCCTTCTGTCCTCCTCCCTTTCGGGAGCCTGACCAGCAGAGGCTTAACTGGTGGCGTGGGCATACTCGTTCCTATAGCGTTTCGACGCAGCTCGAATTCCTGAAGGCGAACATCTCCAGGTTACGTATGTAACCATGGTTCCCCGGGGGAACGAGACGTTGCGTCTCAGGGCATCCCTGCGAGCGCTTGCTTCATTCTCGAAGCTGCTGCTGTATCCACCGCACAAGCTTTTAAGCTTCCTGGTCACTACGTCACCCCGCCCATGACATCTCGCCCATCCATTGGACTGTTTACACGTGATTCAGAACGTGGTCACGCTGAGGGCGTTCCCATAGCGTTTCGACACAGCATCTCGTTCCCTCGGGGAACCATGGTTACATACGTAACCTGGAGACGTTTTCTATTATTTAATATGTATGGAAGGAGTCTCCACTGTCAGAGTAAGTTTTCCACCATGAGAAAGTCTTCAGGACGGAAGAGTTTGGTAACATGACAAGCAGTGTTTTTGTCTTGTTAACTTCAAGAGAGAGAAAAACAAAAGGCTAGTGAGTGAATGACTGTTTATAGCTTCTATAACGTACAGTAAGTGAGAACAGGAACTAACTTGTCTCAAGGTTTGTTTCACAACATTAAATGTACAGTAAGTATACTGGTTAAAAAGCACAATGTGTCATTCATTAATAAATTAAAAATTGTAATTGTTGGTAAGACGCTGTGGTATAAGAAGAATAAAACACTCCAGGATGTGCTGTTTTAAGAAAATAATCAACGAAGGGGTAGTAACAGTAACTCTGCTTCTTGTCAGACTGCATCACACCAACCCCTCATGGATTATTTTTCATATAACAGCACACACGTCGTGTTTTATTCCTTACTTATTTGTTGTTCCATAAACTATGTTGTATATTCTCATGCACATGGCAACAGGATTTAGACAAACAAAGTTGAACGCACTCAGCAGCCCACAATTTGTGTCTTGCACATTCAAGTTAAATTAATATTTAGGTTTTCGTGATCTTTTTAAATTGTGTTTCCATGTTTAAGCTTTTCATGTCAAAACAGGAGATATGAAAAATGACATTTTACATTCCAGCTTTCCAGTCAGATTTCTCAGCTCTTATGTTCATCTCTCAACTCCTTGTCAGGGCAAGGTGGCTTTTGCCATGTCTAAGCTCCAAAAGCTTTAAACTCCTCAGCATCAGCAGCCTCATATCACTGATCTAAACTCTCGTTTGGTCCATGTCTGTTTTGGTTTTGCACGTTTTAGATTCCTGGCACTGAAACTACCATTTGGTTAGAACATAGAACATTGCAGTGTTATACCGCATGAAATGTTACCCAAAGGAGTAAATGAATGGTGTCAAGTCCAAACCACAGAGTAACATTTCACACACAATTATTCTACATGCCTTTTAAACAGGGGCAAAAAGTCAATCTTAAAAGAGCATACTACCTGTGAGTTTTTCTGCTTGTTTGCAGGATCATGGATTCTTTGGTGTCATGTAGAACCCAAAGTTTTAATACAAAACATAAGCACAAACAACATAATACAAAAAATATGTCACAAATCTCACTAACCTTCCCTGGTGCTAATAATAAATGTATATCCATATTTGTTGCCAAGTGTTGCCATATTTCTTGTCCTTTCTTTATAAATGTAACACAACTGTGTGTGTGTGTGTGTGTGTGTGTGTGTATGCTTTTCTGCCAAATAGCCAAGTAACTGGTCTGCACATAATTTTCCCATGGTTCTTCACTAAATGTGGAAATAACTGTGCATAGGCATTATTATATTTTTATACCACAACTCTGTTGAATTCTGAATTCTGATTGGTCAGAAGGTATTGATTAATTTTCAATAACAGCATGGCTCTGACAGTAACTTGTTCCAGGGACATTCCACAATAATAAACGTAACTATAAATGGATAAACCGTGGATAAATGGTATGTTGTTCTTTAAAAATAATAAGAAAAATGTGTTAGCATTGGCAAATTGCTGTAGTATAAGTGAAATTAAACACTTCTGGACATGCTGTTACTGGAAAATAATCAACTAAATGCAGAAAATAAATATGGAAGTAACTGTGTATAAGCATTATTACATTTGTATCACAGTGCTATTTAATTCTCAAATCTGACTGGGCATTCCCTCATTGATTATTTTCCTATTACAGAACACCCCGAAGTGTTTGATTTCTTACAAGTTTAGTCCCAGGATATTATTCGGTTATTTGATATTCAGTAACAAAAGTTATAAGAAAGGTATATAGGTACAAGAGTGAAGTATGTACGTCCAGGAGTTTAAGGGTTAAAATTATTGTGTGACGTATAAAAAAAAGAAAAGAAAAAAAGATATATATCATTTTAGTATCTTAAAATTTAGCAGTTGTGCCGTATCCACAGGAGGGCCAATGCCACGGTTTATTTACCACTGGGTTATAAATCATTTCTAAACCTTAATTCTTTTCTTATTTTTTTCAATATTTTCTGATTTTCTAGTAAGGACTTAAAAGTGCAGCCTCAGTGACAACTCTTTATACAACACTTTTAAAAAGCTACACAATTAATATGGTACAATATATCATAGGATGAATTTACATTAAGTAGATTACACATTTCTCACTTATTATTTATTTAAAAAGCAAAGCAGTGTACAAAGATGAGATAGCATCAGAGAGAGAGAGAGAGAGAGAGAGAGAGTGAAGGAGAGAGAAAACAAGTTTAGATTCCTCAAACTTTTCCAGTAATCATAAAGAGCCTGACAGTAATCTAAACACACATACACAGTGTACAATATTCAGCTTTGTTGTCCAGAGAAGAAAACCATTCCTCTGCAGTGGTTTATAGTAAGAGAAACAGAGTAAGCTGGTGGAACATTCCTCTCTGCTTAACCGAAGACGGAGAGTGTCTTTGGACGTGTCAGGTAATGTCTGCACTGGATTTAACAGGAGCATGATTTGTAGCTTTTGTGGTGCTTTGATGCACATTGCGCTTTTTGGAAGATTCATGGCTGAAAGTGTAGATTCCAGTCAGTTTCTCTGCGAGTCTTGTAAAGTCAGTGATGTCAAATCAGAGCAGTCCTATAGTACAGTAACATAATGACAGGCCAAAGATATAGAGGCAATGGAGATGAACCAAGTCTGAACGTTTTAAAGCGTAGAGGCCTGCCTCAGTGCTCGGCCTGATAGCTGTATCATGGAATACCTTCAGAAACAAAGTTCAGGTGTTCAGCGGTAAGTGCTGGAGAAGAGTAATGTGCTCAGATCCATGGGAAGAACCTGACAAGAAGGAAGAAGAAACACCTTGTACTCAATTGTAGCATTAATAAAAGTTGGATGAGCAAGCTGAAGATAAAAATACAAATCCTGCTATCTGCAAAAAGCTTAAAGTAGACGAGAACAAAAGTTTGAGGAAGAAAAGTCGAGTATTTCCATGCCTTCTACCAAATACTGCTTTGGTTCAGATCCACTGCAATGCACATCATACCCTTTCTTTAGAGTACTGTTTGAAACTGTTTGTACAATAAAGCTTTTTCTTTGGTATTTGTATTAATGTTTTATCATATCTTGCATTATCTCCATGTTTCAATTCTGACCTTCCATAAAAATACATAAACACAAGACCCAGCAGGGTTAAAAGCATGCCTGACCATTAAAGAGAAGATTTGGCATAAATTCTGTCAAAATTTTTCAATCTTATCAGACCTGTTTCTAGTAAGCCTCTATGGATATGGGCAAGACCTGCCCACCCAAGTTGCCTTGCAAGCAGTGACAACCTGGGACTCTTGTCTCTCCACATATCTCACACGACCTCAAAGTAAATACACTCCCTTTCTGAGGGAGCATGGAAACTTATTATTACTCCAGATGCCTAGACCGTTCACATCTTAACCCCACAAACGTAGACTCCACATGCAAGGCACAACAATGAATTATTGGGCGATTATGAATAACTAACTCTGCAGTGGAAAAAGGCGCTTGTGGCCAACTGATACAGCCCCATTCCCGCTGGACAGCTTCAATTCCAAATGCACAAGAAGGTGAACGGATGCCTAATGTTAATCAAATTTGTTGCAGAGTGTCTGATGCCATATCACTCTGAAATTAAGGCACATGTGTTCTGTGAAACAGGCCAAAGGCATATTTTTCTTAATTTTTCACTATTGGAGCATGGCTTATCAAGATCATGTTTTCCTTAACCAAACAGCTCTACATGAACATCAACATTTTCTGTAGAATATATATAATTTTTTTTTCAACAGTCCCTATAGGAATTTATTTACGGAAAAAAAAAAAAAAATTGCCTTCTGTACTACTCATGTTTTGAACCTTTGAAGTTTAGATACCTAAACCATATTTCATTTTATGCCATAAAACATTTTATTCCCACAAGGGACCTGTTGCTATTACAAGCACAGACAAAATAGATTTTTACACGTGCCCGATTTCTTTCTAAAGTTCAAGCCATACTGACAGTTTGAAAAGGTTCCCATGACGGAGCCATTCCAGCAGTCTGGGCGTGTCCTGCCAGTCATTTATTTTAAACGCTAAACTCATGGGAAAGCTATTTCTGGACTTGTTCCTCTGACACTGAAAATACTGCCAGTTGTTTATTAACAGGTGCAAAGGCACAATGAACTAAGAATAGCTTATTAAGTAAACACACATCAAAATAGATTCCCTACAAAGGGACATTGTGGTTAAGTGATGCTAAAAATACATATTGTTTTATATTTTTTCACTGGTAATTGAGATCTGATTAAATGTTACTTGTACAGACTTGTATTTTTCAGTTGATGGAAATCACTTCTTGTACAGGCTTGCTTGTGCTGAAAATTTAAACAGAGTTATACCAGTATCATCAGTAGGATGTCTATGTTTTGTCTATGGTTTGTACCCAAAATGATTAAGAACCTTGTAAAGCCTCTTGAAAATAAACCACGTCATCGCGCCCTTGTTCAGTTCAGTAACACATTTGAGTGTGCTTGCAAAAGCTGGCCATGTTAAGCTAAATCTAACTCACTGGAGATAAAGTATTTACCCACATCTGCAATACGTAACTGTTCATGGAAGAAATGCTTCCATGTCATTGTGGGTATTTATCCTCCATGTATGCAGTATTACATATGCGGTTATGATACCCCAAACAGAGAGAAAGAGAGAGAGGGAGAGATGGATAGGGTGAGTGAATGAGTGGATAGAGCCTCTGGGAGCTGGCCGACCCATGTGACAATCCCTGCCCCTTTTTGTTTTTCCCACACGAACTATCATGACGTGGGCTTAATCTTCATTGCCTCACTTTCAAAGTGAGTGGGTTTTGTTTTCACATTAATACTTATCTAAGCTGACTTATAGTTCAGGGAGGGGCTGCATATTTGCTTATAAATTTACCATTTACCCATGGCAATAGATAGAAAGGTTACTTAAACATTTTAAAAGAAACAATATAGAGGTCAGCTCTAAAACGCCTTCTTCAGGATGTTGAAGGAGATATGAGCAACAAACAATTAATATGGACTTGTGCACTGTAGCACTGACGTTCTCACAAAAATATAAAATATAAAATGCTTTCATTTAGAAGGTACTATCCCAATTTCAATCCCAAACCCACATAAAATTTCCAATGAATTTCCAAAGATCACACATGTACACTAAACTGGAAACTTGGTTTGCCATTTCCCTGAGAATACGGATGTGTGAAACTGGATTTATCTTTCCCGCGAGACTGTAAATATCACTCTAATTCTGGGTTCCTCTAACACTGGCTACATCTGATGAAATGATAAATAGTATTGTTTTGCTGGCCAGTACCGTCTCATACAGTCTCTCAGGGTCAATCTGATGCACCAGCCCTGGCATTCTGATACTCTCCCTTCTGAAGAGGCCCATCTGGGTCTAAACTCCCATAGGAGCCCCAGTGAACAGTGACCCTGCTTGTTTCCCAGCTGCCATTTTACTCACAGACACTGGGGAGGTTCTTTGCTGTCTACCGCCCTTGACCACCCAATGCTATTTGCAACCTAAAGGGGTTTCCCCTTGGTTCAATTCCCAAAAGACTATCATGGCTTGCTCCCATTGGCTCGTTTTTCAGTCAAGCTTCAATTCAAAACTAAAAGTAGTCATGCAGTGTGATGGAACTATAAATGAACTTCATTGGAATTTATATCAGATTTATTTCAAACTGATATATAAGCAGTGATTTGTCAACCCCTTGTCTAGTAATTCTCCTCCCCATTGAGAATATCGATGGGAATTCCCATACATTCAAAAAGTCCTCCTGAAAGCCATTAAGACCTCCTGGAGTATTTCTATATTCCAGAAGTGTGTCCACTGTCCCTGAATATGTCTCCAATGATAGATGCATCTGTATGGCGTACTGAAAAATTATGTTTAAGGATTATTTGCCTTACTCAAACATAGATTTCACCCCAGATGGCTGATAGCCTATAGCCATAAATACAGTTCCAGCAGTTCTTTCTGCACCCAGAAAAGCTGGGAACGGCTACAAGCAACTGAAACATGTTGTTACTGACGGAGATGGTGACATAAATCTCCACCAATGGCTCATCAAGTCATAACAATCACGGCGCTCGACACCAAGCCAGACTCCCAGGATCTGACCACAAAATTCTGCTTGGCCCGGATACTTAGCAAGCATGTGGGTACAAAATGCTGCCTCGTTTGTCCCTGAGCCTTGTGGAAGAAAGCAGGAGAGCGTGTTCCCACTCAGAATCAGGGGAAGGAAGCCTCCCCTGCATTTCTTGGCGGTCCACGCAGCCCTGTGTCTCGTGTTGACCCCTGGGGTGCAGCAGAAATGGCCAGACTCTGACAGCAGGGACTGACCTGGATGCTGTTTTCACTCTGTTTGTCTAAAACAGCAATCGCTGTGGGCCGATTACTAGCGCAAAGGGAATGTAGCCAGTGTTCATCCATATAATCTATGTAGCCAGTGTTGATTCCTACGCACTGATGATCATGAGGCTGGGATTTCACATAAAGTGGCTTAATACTGCTACAGAGAAAAGAAGGCTCTTATGGTTAACAAATGTAAGATTCAGTGTATTTGACATTTCAATCAGAATATATAAGCTTAAATTAAAAGAAACATCAATGCACTTATCTTTATTACAAGAAACATTAATGCACTGCAGAGTAGTATATAGCCAAATGTATTTTAAAAAAAATACTACAATGTCCACCAACAAAGAGTTAGCAAAGTTTTTGCTTCCAATGTTACTTTCTTGTTCCTAGAATTCTTCCAGTAACAATTTACGATAACAATACATGAATAATCATGCACTAATGCCTGAATAAATACTTACATATATATGAACTAATGATTTGTTAAGGCATGTACTAATCACAAACTAATGAAGGGCTAACCTTAACTATGGCGTGAGTCTTATGAATTCATGCGTGAATAACAGCCACCTTAAGTACATGCTAGTACATCTTTGTTAGTTAATGTTTTAATTAACACATAGGGGTAAACTAAATCAAACATGCTCCATAAAAAAGAATATGAATTAACATTCATAATTTCAAATTGTTTATATAATTTGCCATATGCAGCTGCATACACAAACATCATTGGATGGCCCTGGATTACTTTCATAATTTACAGTGATCCTCTTTATCAAAGGTAAAAAGATGCATTAATAATAAAAACACCAGTAATTTCATCTCAACCTGTTTTACGTCATTCTCCATCCATTTCTCTTCAAATCCCATTGTAGTACTAGTACATGCTCTGGGTGGCTAGGGCCTGGGGCACTGCTTCTTTGCCCACAAAGGTGAAATTAATACATTAACATTTATTCAGACACTGATTATTTAGTTGTTATCTATTAACATTTAAAACCATTGTTCTATAAGACTATTTTCCGGAGAATGATGCAAAATGGGTTGAGATGAAATTATTAGTGTTTATTGTTAGTGTGTCTTTCTACGTTCATGTACTGTTATTCAAAAGTGTAATCATTCTTCCTTAGCTTTTGACTTTTAGCATATTTTTAATGGGTGTGTGGGTCTTAGAAAAAGGTGGACTTTGATAATAGCTGTTCAATAGCTGGAATATGGAGTGAAAAGATTTCTGACCCTTAGCCATGCTTACTCAATGAATTTCAACAAACATGGCCAATGATCTTGACTTGACCAGTAATATCCAGCTCCAGCTTAATAACTGTATTATTATAGCATAGCTTCTTTGAAATTTCACACTAACTTTCACTTAAAATAAATGTTAGACTAATGTTAGAGGTCAATGTTAACCTCATCAACACTTTCGCTAGCCAAGCTAACTAACATTTACTGAAACATCAATTTTAAGTTTTAAAATTTAATTTTTAATTATTATAACACTTAACTTATAATAATGTAAAGCAGAATTCTGCATATATTTTCATGTCCAAGGTATGCCTTAATTCTGTCAAAGGTAACACAGTGCTAATGATATTGTAGCTAGCAGTGTTAACAGAAATAGGATTAGCTACTACCTTGTTTGTGGATACATATATTCATGTCCAAAGAGATATCACCTCCAAAAGACTAGTCAGCTATCCAGTTGACACCTCATATCTATGGCGACATTTAGTTTTAATTTATTTTCTCAACCAAAAATAGTCCTTATTATTGATGACAATTGTAGCCATTGTGCATTTGGTATTTAGCTCAAGAAACGAAAATGAAAGTCTTTACCTGTGGGGTGAAAATGATACCATCTGGATTATCTGTTGCTCTTAAAACTGCAATAAAATTTTATACTGAATTACTATTAAAACAATTTGAAAGCGTATAGAGAACACACCAAAAATGTTCACATAATTAAGTAGGCAATGTGACATGACTGTTGAAGCAAGTGTTTCATAAACCCGGAAGAAAAAACCCTGGAAAGAGCGAGCTCAATGGCCCCGTTAGGGTCCACATATTTATTGCTTAGAAAAACAAACACGGTGGAATGCAGTGTGAACAAAAGGTTTTTGCCACTGTAAACACAATCTTCTGTGGAAGAACACTGTACAAAACTAATGACACAAGAAGAATAAACCTAAATAAAACATTTTTACAAAATGAAAAAAAAAAACTGTTAGGGACAGACAGATAATCTAAGCTGTAAAAAACGAAATGGTAAACTGTTTGGATCATTGGATCAAAATCAGTTGATAAAAGTTTTAAACATTTAGCTGGCTAATGAGATAAAACACTGATTTTGGATGAATGGCCATCATAGGTGGCATGCCATGCTGGATAATTGCAGCCAGCAGTGTTTATAAGATGGCTAATTATATTGTTAACTATGAAATTAACAAAGTATTTGTCGCTAACCAAGTGTGCTCAAAGGTTGTTGAGCTAAATAAGCAAGCTAATGGTTCTTGAGAGATATCTAGTTAGGTAAAGTTAAAGCTAACAAAGTTCATACTGCTAACTAAGCAAGCTGCACAAACACAGTCTATAAAAAAATCACTGAGATGTTGTTGTGCCTTGAATCTTTCAGTTTAAGACTGTATTTTCCTTCTTTCCTTCTTCTTTTTTTTAAACCTATAAACGTGTAGATTTGATTGCCTGTTGAAACGCAGGTGAGGTGAAGAGGCAGACAAATCATTTGCAAAAGTTATTGCAAATGCTAGAGTTGCAATTATTCCTAATGCACATTTAAATCTTTTACTGCTGAATTCTCAAATCTAATTGGTCAGAAGGTGTTGATTCATTTTCTGATGTAGTGTTGGCTGCAAGACAAATCACAGGTTTATATTAATGCACTTGATCTACTAAATTGTTTCTGAGGTAACAGGTATTTCACAGGGATTTGTGTATAATCGCTTATGACGTGAAGCTTTCTATCTGTCATGTTGAGTGGGCATGGCTGAGAGTTTTGAGATCAATCCAAATTCTTATTGACCAACAAACATAAAGAGTACACCTCCTTCTTAGATCTAGTCAAATGTTAAAAATGTGCCAAAAGGAAAAAAAACAACAACAGAAAAATGCATTTTCGAACTTGAAAAACAAAACAGATTTAGTCTGACTTAATTAGCATGGGTCTGATTTAATACTTATTATTTTATTATCTTATTTCATAATCTGTTAACAGTATAACCTCATTTTGACATTTAAGCTCTTGTTTTTCATTTCATTACCACCCCTCCTGCACATCGTTATTGCATCATTAACCACCCAGTCCTGAACTGATTCCCCAATGGACTTTCTTTGCTTTGAGAATATTGTTTTTTAAAGGCAACTAGCATATCATTGTATCATATCTCCTCTTAGCAAAAACCCCCGGGAGGTCCACCATAAAGTCATTTTCACATTTACAAAGTTATTGTTATGTTTTTATTAAGGTAGTGTGCTTTGCTCTTCTTCCACATAAAGACAAACCTCTTGTCCATTCCCTCTGGGGAAAACAGTTTGCCCATCTCTTGCCCTGGGCCTCTGGTGGGGTGGTGATGGGGGGTTGAGGTGTGTGTTGGAAATCCTGCAGGCATGGAGAGGATTAACACAGGCAGCTTCTGGCCCAGCGTGTGCTGCATAATTGAATTTCATGCTTGGGCCTCCCCTCTGAAGTCGTGTACCAAAGCAGTCATTTGAAAAGAAAGCTATTAGTCAAGGCCTCAGCGAAGCTGCAGCTTTTGGTGAAGGAAGTCAGAGATTATGAGGCAGCAGCCATCAGTGGAGTCATCAATACACAAATGGCATGCTTTGCACAGAAGGCTGTGACAAACATTAAATAATACATTGGCCCTGATGAGGTTGTTTTCCAACCTGTCATCCTTCTTAGACACTTATCTCAGTAACACTTTACTTCAGGTCAATAAATAGGCAACACACTGTATAAATGCTTAACTAATGCTTTAACAATCACTAATTAATGCATGCACTAATTCGTAGCACATCAGGAAATGAAGCATATACAATAACAGCCTCTGAGTCATATATGACTAGCCATGAATGAATGAATGAATGAATTAATTAACTAATGTTGTTAATTAATATCATGACTCAACTTGCTGACTAATAATGTAAGTTTGAGAATCTTTTGAATATTTGTTTTGCAGCACCCCAATTCTAAGCTAAACTCTAACACGGAATATATTATAAAAAGAGTAAAGCTTTGTAATAAAGTGTTACCCTTATCTCTGGGTATAAACGTTTATGTAATGTCTGAATGCTTTTCAGTGGGTGTGATAGAGTGATGCAGCAGGTTGTATTGGTTCACAACTTCACAACTCCATGGTTTGGATCAAATTCCTAAGATCGTGTTTCTAAGGAACTAAAGGAGTTTCACGTGTACTCCCTGACTCACCTTCCATGCCCACTCAACGACTTGCACTGAACATGGTGGAAACCTAGCACAGCATCGGCTCTGAATCCGCATAGCAGAGCTAACCTGGTGTCTTTCCGGGGGGGTGCTATGACAATTCATAGTGGTGCTGAAGTGGGGCAAACCCTGTCTCTCATCTACATTATGGATACGACTGTCAGAAGTACTTTATTATTGGCCCATTGTCATGCTGCAACCTACAGCTGTAGCTAATCACGCAGTAAAATTACCTAAAAATAGGTGTAGCTTCAATTTTATAATTATCTAGCCTTTTTTGGGGGGTGCATACTCATCTCATGCTCATACAGGTATCCTCACATATCCATTTGGAGAGCAGTTCCTAGTGTGCACTGGGAATAATCAGAGCTCTAGCACTTACAACAGCATGCCTCGTTGGTGGACTAGCTACGCTAAATGAATTCTATGTGTGAGAGTGTGCATGTGATGCCCAGAATGTACTTGTACCCAGTGTTCAGGGATAAGCTTCAGATCCACAGCATCCCTGAACTGGATAAGCTCTTTCAGTGAGAGAAAGGAATCCAATAAGGATTTAGTGCTAACCACAAAGTTATGAAATAAATGTCTGCCAACTACACTGCTGTTGAATTCAGGAAATAAAGTTCTCCTGACTTATGGAATCAGTACCAGAGTTATTGAGGTTCCATATATATCATTTCAGGTTCTTAGTCCATGGCACCTGGTCTGAGAAGAGAGACAGCCCTGTCCTAATGTCTAGTAATTCCACCATGAGTGACAGAATAAAAATCGCACATCTGCCTTTAACCTGTGAGCGAGGCATGTGTCAAACTCACATTCACGTAAAGCCTCGGAGGTCTCTGCTGTGGACACGCTTGAGCCGTCAGAGAAGCAGGATGAGTCATGCTTTTTTAAAACTCTGACATCATGATGCATGACCTCACTGCTGCTGCTCTCTTCCCTGGGATTTGTGGGATTTTAGAAGGGAGTAAAGGTGTACTGTCCTTATTTTTGTTAGTGGTGCAATCCAGAAACATTTTCTACAAGTTAGTGGGACATTACAGTGTTAGCTGATGTAAGAGAATTAGGACAAGGTATTTAAATATGTTTAATAGACGTTGTGTCCTGAATAGTGAATGATCATGTTGTCAGGACTGCCTAAAATAGCACTATTAGTTACTGTGGAAATGTTGGTCAATCCAATAGAAACATTTATATTTTCTTGCCTTGCAGTGAAACTCGAAAGTGTAATTTTACAGTCTGCATTTCTTAAAAAAAAAAAAAAAAAAATCACATTACTGTAATTGATCTTATCATAATTGTCTTATCAGGGTAATTTCGAAGATGTAATTCGTAAAAGTAGTTTTTAAGGTTATTGTTTAGGTTTAGTAATGATGTCGTTGTTCAAAAGCTTCTGGAACATTCCAGATCGCTTTCATTATCAAATACAGATGTACCACATTATCGCATCTGCAACAGGGCCAGCACCGTGATTAATCATTATTTTGGACTTGCGTTTCTCTCGTGCCAAAAATATAGTAATTGTGTTAGTTTAGTTCTGCCGAATCTAAGAAAATGAATGACAAAGAATTTACCCAGGAAAAATAGCTATGTTCTGCAGTCAGTGTCCCATATCCCTCAGCCTACAGACTTTCAGCAGATAATACAAGGCCTTAGGGCATTCACTAGACCACAGCACAAATAATCCTGTAATATAAAGGCGTTTGTTAAGCCATGTCGTCCTTCTCCTAGCATGAGAAATGACATAAATTAGGAGCAAACACAAAAGAGTAGGAACTTAGAAGAAACAAATATGGCTTACGTTTAAAGAATGCTTTATACATCTTCCAACAAATCACAAGAACTCACACGATTTACTCAAAATTAAATGGAAAACATGACAAAAATAATATTTATAAAACAAGTCCTATTGTCCAGAATTTCGGGGTGTTTTGTTTCACTGCGCATCATGAGGTGGAAAAAAATCATTTTAATGACTAGGTTACACAGCAAATTTCAGCTGTGAAAGTCGTAACACAAATGTGTATATAAATGAAACTTTTAATGAAAACAGATTTTGATAGGGGACTTCAGGAGGACATCGTAGGTCAGCTGTCACCTTCTCTGTTTGTTGAATGTGGAATAACGAAATAAATCAGCACGTGGAGTGGTCTCGAGCTGGCCTTTTAGCTTGTGCTAAAGAAAGCCCGTAAAATCCACCACAACTTATTTTACAAGTTTGCCAGGAGTGATCCAACTGAAAATAATGATCCTTCTGTGTCTTACATTTGTTTAAATTATGCGCCCTGTGTAAACCTCTGCTAGGCCACACAAAAGCATTGGCTCCTTTTGTAGTGGATTTGAACAGATATTGTGGAGTCTTGTATTAGGTGTTGTGTTTACAGAACTTTGTGTTGAAATACAGAACTTTGTGTTGTAACTGGTAAAGGGTGTACAGCGTTAATTCTGGCCTTCATTCCAGAACCCAGCGTATCGGAATTCCTTTTTTCTATTACCAAAAGACGTAACAAGCGAATAAGAACCTGAGATGTGCTTCTTATACAACACAGCACCTTGTCACACATGATACCTTGTTCCTACTGTTTTCCATTTTTCATGGTGGCCCTTAAGTGCAAAACTGATTAACAAATGAAAAACAAATGCAACCGTAAAGCAAACCAAATCAACAAAACCAAAAACACAGTAGCAAACTTAGAAACACAACAGCAAATCAGAAGACAGGACAACAAAACCATGACAACAAAACCCAAAGCAAATTCAGAAACACAACAGTATTAAGTGTAAATGGAAAAGGTCTGTATTAAACATCACACACAGTGGGGGCCAAAAAGTCTGAGGCCAATAGTGAAAATATTCTTTCTTTGTCATTCTTCTTTAACTGTTCTATTCAACATGTGCTTCAATTGAAGGGATAAAAAATCTGACTTTTTGTACAAAAGAGATACCATGGTCACAAATATATCACAAAAATTGTTTAAATTTATTTAGTGACCTAGAAATTGTGCAACATATTGAATATTGAATAGTCACGTACTGTACTTGTCGCTGCTTGGCTGCAGATGTATGACTATCACAAGGAACAGGAATTGGACTTTTGCACTGTTATCTAGTTAGCCTAGTGAAATCCATTTAACGCGACATTACTTCTGTTAATTGCGTGTTAGTTATGAGCTTTCACCATTTGCATACTCATATTAATGCCTTGCAAAGTTGACAGCATACTGTATATAAAATGACATCATATGAATGCCCTGGATAAAAATAAGCACAAATAAAAACTTAAGTAGATTCCTATAGGCTTGTATTTCCTCAGAATGACACTCGCTGCGGCCAATCAGCGACAAACATGTGATGTTCAATAATGACCATTTTGAATTTCCCTTTTGACATTTGCTGTTGTGTTTTTGGTTTTGCTGTTGCGTTTCTGGTTTGTTAAGGTGTTTTGCACTTACGGGCCACCATAGACTTTGTTGTAAAACAGCAGTGCATCTTATTGGCTCAGCTCCTGTTTTTACATGTTATGCTGTCCCTGGAGTTCTTCAGAAGAGGAGTCACTAATGAGATCACAACTTCTTGCTGAGATAAGAAGAATACAGAAATCTATAAGGCCTTATGCTTATAAGGAAGTGTTGTTGTACAAGTGGTGCTAAAACAGCCTGCTTACTATCAAACTACAGAATAGCTCAGCTCTGAAACCACATTAGAGAATAATAGTCTCAGAACCCAGAGTGTCTGGTATTTTTCGGCACTAAATGTAGACAAGAACCGCTTCCTTTCACAGCTACAAGCCGCAAGACTGATGTGACCACTTTTCCTGTATGCAAGATTGGCTGATTTACTCGATACTAATTGCTTCATACAAAACTCTCTAATAGCTTTTAGGAATGGTATGTTGGAAGCTTTTTTGAAATCCGTGTGCAAAGGTTTACATGGAAGTGCATATACACTGAAATGCAGAGAGCCAATCAGATTGCAACCTTCAAGATCCTGAAGCTTGTGGCCAGATATGAGACTCTGTGACCCATGGGCGGAGCATTTGAAGCTGGTGACCTTGCTCTTTCTTAGTTATTATTTCTGGATTCCCAGAAATGTTGCTGTTTACTAAAACCACTGTGATTTGTCATGGGCATATTTGTTTTGTGTGTGGAAACACTGTGTACAGCTGTCTCATGTTTCTGTTCTGTGACGTGATGTGATGTGGATCACTGGATCTGGCTGCACACACACATACACACACACACACACACACACCTGTTTATCATAATAATACACCTCAGGCAGTATGTCTAATACCTACAGTACAGCATATGTAATGTGAGTGGGAATCTCTGACCTACCACTACAAACCTGGCACAATATTACAGGACATTGTATAAAGCAGTTAAAAGCCTTTTTATCAAGTGCTGGAATGTGCACCAGCATGGTTTATGTGACAAAGCCACCAGCTACAGAGGAAGTACCTGAAAAAAAGCCAAATTTAATGTGAAGAGGAGATCTGTCTGAAATCATATCCTCACTCATTCATTTATTATTTGCTGTATAGACTATGCTATACATTATACTGTACAAGACAGCAGTAAATAAGAAACCTGCCTGAATTCAGAAAACATATATTTGATAGTGCACTAAGAAACGCGTTAAACCAAAATGATTTTATATTTTAAATTCTTAACAGTATTCCTAATGAAGATTTGTACACGCTTGATCTTCTAAACTAGTTTCCTGAGGGAGCCAACACATCTTCAAGATCCCAAATGCTTAAACATGTATCTAAGACAATTTAAGGCAATTTAAACACAAAGGCAACTTATGATTTATTTGATTTATATGATTCATAATACTACTTAATTTTTATTGGTAGTTTTACTGTAATTAATGAGTGGTTTATACACTGGAACTAGATGAATTCAAGTCAAGTGGAGTTGAATTCTTGTTGACTAGTTGAATTCTTGTTGACTAGTTGAATTCTTGTTGTCTAATTACGCCCTACACTGTCACTGTCACCTGAAGAACAGTCACGCTTCCTAATTAAACCCTAGTGTTCTCTATTTAAACACTCACCAGGTAAAACTTTTTATGATTGTAGCTCCTGCCTCAATAATGAACCCTCTTTCAAAATCTCTTGAATCTTTTTCTCGTGCCATCTTGATCCAAAATGGAGGTCAGCTGGGCCTGCTCAGTATTTCACTACATGCCACAGAGTATAGTAGAATGTTAATTGTAACAAGACTGTACACCTGTACACTGTACACGCATCTGCACTTGTTATGTTTCTCCAGTCATTTATTCGGGTGTGACTATAAACAGCTTTTAACAGTAACATTATACATTAAGTTTTTATCAAACTAGTATTTAAAACACATAGCCATAAATAGCTTCCATAAATAGCTCCTTCACTAGGTCTTGAATTGATCTGTGAGACCAATTCAATGACAAGATTAGGGATATAGGTGTAGGGGATTTTTCTGGCAATGTGTGTGTTTTATGATCATTTGGGTAAGTTTCATATAGCATTCGGGCATGAGAAAATTATTTTAGTTAAACTGGCGCATGTTTTAATATATGTAAATCTAATATATGCAAAAAACGAACATCAAATCCCAAACCCGCAGACAGAAAATATTAACCCACAGCAGCAGGAAAAGCACACACCTGGCAACCCTGCCAATGTATTCAAATAAATTACGAGTGCATTATATGGCAAATAATTCAACCATGGCTAAAGTTCTTATGGGTTCTTAGTTTTACCACTCTAAACCAGGCTAACTTTAAAGTGCATGCTAGTCAGAGCGCTGTGTTTGCCAAAGACCACGCTGTGTTAGTTGTTTTTCAGAGCACTTTGTCCTCAATCTGACATGCAGGACTCCAGCTTCTCAAAGCTGCGAAGGGTTCTAGGGTGCTAAATCCCCAGAGGCTCCAAGTCTGACCGAATTCCACTGGCGAGAGCTTTGCTTGTGTTGGAGGTTGAGCACAAATCAAGCAAGAAGACCAGGACAGATAAGATGACTCTACACACGTCAAAATGTTCTTTTATTTCCACATGGAGAAGGTTAAACATGTGCGACAGCCATTCTTTATTGGGCCTGTGTGTCTGTAACTCTACACATCCACAAAATACAGTCTAGGTTGTGTTCCTGGGTCACTCTTGGACTCTGTGTTCTCTATTTGTTTGACTTCTGCTGAAATGATAAGCATAGAGGAATACAGAAATCTATAAGGCTTTATGCTTATAAGGAAGTGCACTTTGACAAGTGTTGGTGTGGAACTAGCCTGCTTGCTATCAAACTGCAGAATAATCTCGGTTTAAAGGCACTTTAACACAGTGTTAAACAAAATAAGATGACAGTGACCTCGGACTTGCCAGTTCTTTATTGGAATGCCACATTTTTTACTGTTTAATAATCACAGCCTTTTGCCAATTAGACAAACACAAACTGACCATATTAGTACTGAGGTATTTGGGCTTTTCTAAATTTACATTTATAAATCCCTTGGAAAGAAGGACTGCTCTGTTCCGTTAGTTTGATACACTTGAAACAACATGCTCGAATTATCATGATCCTTCAAAGTTCAGCAAAGTCTATCAGTGCACAAGCAAAACATTCCACCAACAATCAGTGAAAATGAGGAATATAATGAAAGACGTATATTTAACAGCTAACAGAAAGATTCCCTTTTAGAGTTCTATGACAAATTGAGTAGTCAAACGGCGTGTGTCACTGATTTGGTCATATAATTTCATGTGTACAGTGTTGAAGAATTCTAAACAAACTCAGATATGCGTGTCAGAGTTGAAAGTCTGTGTGGTGGGACATGTTTTTATTCCTTGGTGGGGACCAAATTTCCCCGCTATGTTAGAAATTTCTGACAGTTTTAACCTTTCACTATGGGAAACCAGGCAAAAAACTACAGCTTTTATCCTGCATTAATAATTAATAAATAATGAATTCTTGCTAAATAATTAATAATTATGTGAACAAGAAGTCCTCACGAGCTAAGTAAGACAAATGTGTGTGTTTGTGTGTATGTGACTCCACAGGAAAACATGAACAAATAGGCGTAACCTGCACTGAAAAAATGCACCATTTTTGCATCCCACCTTTTAAGTAAATTCAGCTTGAAGTAATTTTAAGTAAAATTAACAAGAAAACTTTATGTACACATAAATATATGAGTTGAGTCAACATTTTTTACTTAAAGAAATCTACCAATAGAATCTACCTAGTAATTGCAAGTTGATTCAAATGAACATTTAAGCTTTTTATGTAGCTCATTTACATTAACATAAGGTAATTAATTGAGTTGAACCTAGGTGTTGAATAAAACTGGTCTGCTGACTGCACTGCTCCCGAACATTCAATATCTTAAAATAAACAACACAGACAATTAGTACAAAACTGAAACATTTTGTTTTTGTAGTATTTGCAATACTACTCTGAAAAAAAAAACCTCATCACTCAGCGCATGTACATATACTTACGAAACACACGGGCAAACTTGATGCATACTTTTTTTTTTTTTTTTTACAAAGTAACAATATTCGCAGCAATTCAAAAAATTCAGTTTAAAAGTATCCCCTTGACCACAAATGCAATAAACGAGTGTTAATGGATGTTAAAAAGACAAACTCTAATATTTTACTTTGTTTATTTAAAGCTTACCTGAAAATTTTTCACCATCTTCACCATGTTGTACTTCAGAAAATGGCTCCAAGTGTTTCGCTGGATATTTGCACATCACGTCGCTCACAGTCACACGTGAAATTTTATGTTAGGTTTACTTAACCTTAACCTAACTATGATTATAGTTGACGTGACTCACGTTTTTTCGTTCATTTTATGCATACTCTTAAGTTCGCCTTGTAATCGATATGTTTGTGTTGCACACACTAATGTATGTTAAGTAAAGCTAAAAATATTAGAAAAATGTACGTTTTTGAGTTTAATCTATTTATATTTATACGTAATGGTTGTTGAGCCAGCGAATCAGTTTTTTCAGTGTGCCTTATCAGGACCTTGTCAAGTAAAGTGCTTTGTATAAAAGCTATGTGCTTCTTTTCTTTCAAAACTGAAAAAAAATTCTTTGTGGTTACTGAGATTATGGTTATGGTTAGATTTAGAATTAAATGTAATTTTTTTATTTTATTTTATTTTTTTTAATTATAATATATGTAGTTACGTACAATATATGTGGTGGCCTGTAAAAACCGATCAAATTCTGGAACTCAGCTAAAAATGACGAAAAATGTTGAAGAATTTCAAACAAAATGTGGTTTTTCTGCCAGTAACTTGTACGTTGATCTCTACTTCACAAAAGCATAAAGATATTTCATCAAAACAACATCAGAATGTTGCACTGATGTCTGCCTACAAAGATCATGTTGTCTCTGAAGCCATTTTAACAAACGCAGGTAAATGCAGTCAGTCTGCCTAAAGGTGTTTAAAACCTTGCTAGCTAAATGTGATTTCCTCACTGAGTGAATGTCACGATTTGTTTTAGCTGTTAAATAGCTATGGCCATAGTGATCAGATACCGACTGTCGAAATGTCTGTGATGCTCCTGCACCATCACATCATCAAAACAGAGTAGAGCACTTACACACTCAATACAAATGAGTTTAAAAATGTTGAAATGCCCTAATGACAAGGCATGAATGAAAACTAATTTAGTATAAAACGGACTGAATCAATCAGGGAGTATGTAAGCACTGACGTAAGAGTGAACAGAAAGCAGGTGAGTGAAGGGACGATGATGAAGCTCATGTTTAAATGCTTGAAGCGTTTTTTTGTTTGTTTTGTTTTTTTACCTGAGATGATGAGACTGAAGTGAATGATGCTGATCATCAGAGTAGCAATTCATGTTCCACTGTGAACTTCTAATTCTTTAAAAAGTGCCAGTAATGTTTCTCTATAAATATATTTATGAATGTATAAATTACATATAGGTATAAATGTAGAGGTAAGTGGAGCATCTTTCAGTGGAAGTGGAATAAAATATTTTGTAATTCTCTCCCGTTGGGGGAACCAGAATTTAAAATGCTAGAATTTCACTTGTGGTTGAGGTGCATGCAAAAGAGTTCAAAATGCAAACATGCATTTCAGTTCAGGAAATCAGTAGTTTTCAGAACTATATATATATACAGTATATATAAAAAATGTACAAAATGTCAAAACTTGACTAGGTGAAGGGTTTTCCCAGGCAGGCACATATACATACAGTATACGCAGTGTGTGTGTGTGTGTGTGTGTAGGAGCAGTGTTATAAGCAAACACAACTTCCAATGTATCCTATTCTGAGATAAGCCTGTACAAGACAAACGTTGCAGCAGACTCCAGAACTGACAAGGATGACAGAATTCAAGACTCTTCAAAGGTCAGCGGTGTCTTTGTTCTTCAGTTCATGATCATTCACTGCAGCTATTGATATTTACACGGGGAAGCTGATAGTGAAATTTCGCTGATGTTTCCAGTCATGGTCCTCGTCAGGGGCCTAACTAAAGTCTTCAGAAATGCACTCCTGTATTGTGTCATATAAATGTTTGTCTGTTGGAATGTGCTGCTGTGCATCACTGCATTGCCTGTGCTTTTCCATTTTCACTGGTTGTGAAAGGTCATGCTGTTTCTCACTGATGCTTCATCTGGCTAATTACCTTGCTCATGGAAAGTGTTTGTGTATACAACTTAATCACACACAGGCATGCGTACACACATTCATACACACACACGCACAGAGTGCAGCCAAGTACTACTCTCTAATAGAAAGTTTTAATTAACTGTATTCACATCTGTCAAAAAAAAGGTTCCCAGTACATTCAGTTAAAGACAATCTGAAAACTATATTACAACTGTGCGTTTTTCCAGCTTTGTTTCAAGATTTAACAGCAACCTTACTGTTAGTTTTGTCTGTTGGTAAATGTCTATTTAAGATCATTAATGCCCAGGCAGTGATTTCTTTTCATGCAGAAAAGCTTGAAATATTTCATACTTTTCTTTCTACTTGGCTAGTAAAGCATGCATGTGCAAATCCCTCCAGCAATCTATGTCTAATGAATGAACTGACTGACAGCAAAGATTTTTGTACTTAGGTTATTTAAGCTCAGGGCTTGTTACGGTCACTTTACTAGAACAACACTGAGTGTAGTAATCGGTTTAGAGCTGAGGTCATGCTAGAAGAGTTGGAGGCAGATACACAGACGAAGTGAGGCTTTAAAGACAGGAATAAGCTGGGAATGTTCTTGATGCCACTTGTCATTATGATCACACTGCTGCTGTTTCCTAAAGCCATTCCTCTCTGCTTATTCAAGTACATTAGAAGTGAAGGTAGATTACTTCATCAGCCAGAGATGGAGTCTGTGGGCTCGGTGACTCACAGACAGTGGACGTACATGAGTCACACACTTACAGCGCTTTGTAGTGTAATATTTATAATTGTCTTACAAAGAGGATAAAATATTATCTTAAATAAAGGTCAGTTCAACAGGCTAACAGTCATGATGAGGCTGTCCAAATTTACTGAGTAACTCCCTACTTGAGCTCCTATTGCAAATAAGCCAAAGCTAATACAAGCAAGTAAACATAAGAATATGGGGTCCCTGCACAACCTTTCAGCTATGTTAGCATTTAAGAAGAGTTATTTTTTTATAAAGGCCATGTAACTATAGTGTAGTACTAAAGCCTTTATGTACTATTGCATTTCCATCTCCATTATACACAGTTAGGGAAAATGCAAATAAATTTCCCTTGGTTTTGGTTTACAATCAACTGTAATACAGTGGTCTCTGTGTCCGTGTGGGTTTCCTTCAGGTTTTCCGATTTCCTCCCACCTCCCAAAGGTGGATAGGCTATGCCCCTATGTGTGAATGTATGTGTGTGCCTGGTGCCCTGAGATGGACTGGTGTATTCCACAGAGTTTATTTCTGCTTCACTCCTGTTGTTCCTGGGATTGGCTCTGGCTTCACCACCACCACCACCTTGATCAGGATAAAGTGGTTACTGAAGATGAAGAAATGAATGAATGGATGAATGAAAGTGGAAAGTTTTTTTTTTTTTTTTTTTTGCTGAGCCAATGTTTAAACTCTTACCATCAGAACTTCCATGTTCAAAAAAAGCTTGAATGGCCTAAACGTTTTAGGCAGGTGTTTAGATTTGTCCAAGCCTCTGCAGGTGTGCTCTGTCAAACCCTGCTCCAACTCAAGCCGACTTTGAGATAGAGGCAGACTGTGCACTTCCTGTGATAAGAAAAGACACTTAGCCATGAGAGAACATTAGTAAAAATTTTACTCATTTGCATTTAACTACGTGTTGATTATTCCGCTCCAAGTAATAGCAACAGAGAGTATTTGACTGTCTTTTAAACAGTAGTCGCTGTCACCTTCAACAGTTGTCCATGGTGAAAAATGTCATCTGTTTTTGAATTTGTTTTTCATCTAATGTACTAATGTACAAAATATACTCATGTAAAATTAAACCGATTTGCATTTGAGGCTGGAAACCAATTGACGAAGACCTGCGCAATTAAAAGGTAGCTTAGTAACGTGGAAACGCATGAATGGAAATTCATACGAAAGATTCCAGGGAGGTCCCCTGTGTTTTGCTTGTGACGGGTACGGTGCGTTAAAGGTTGTCACACAAACCTGAGGAGAAGTACACCCACTATAAACTTTCCGGGAGCTTTTTAAACACTGCCTGTGCAAGCCCGGAGAGCTAGAGCCAAACCAGGGAGCTTCAGCAAAAATGTCACGCACATACGCACACTCACTCACATGCTGCTTGCCAGCCTTACTGGAGATTATATGGTTTCTTTGTATTTATATTACCTTATGTATTTAGATTACACGGCTTCTCTTTATTTTCCAAGTTAAACACACACGGTATTATTCATGGCGATGGAGGGGGACCTGTAGTGTACCAGGATGATTGGTGGACACTCAGAGGCAGCCTGTGACGAAGGCTGTGCCACCCGAGGTTAAAACAGGACAAAGCACTGGAGGATCAGCGCACCGGAGTGTGACATCTACATTCCTTATGGGACAAATCAAAACAAATCGAGACACGCTGTATTGACGCTGCACAGTACTTCATTAAAAGTAAGTGCTGGAAATGGCGTAGTGCACGCAAAACTTAGAGTTCGTGAAATGTGCCCCTAAAGACTTAATGTCCTCATAGTTTGAAATCTGCAAAGATGAATGTGAAAGCGTTCAATACACGGTGTGCTGCACAAGGTTGCAGAGGCCATGGTCAGAAGGAATAACTCATGTAGATCTCACCACACAGCGAGAAGAACAGAACACACCTCCCAGTGTTATTGAAAAAAAAAAACCCACATAACAGATTGGACAGGCTCAAATTGAGGACAAACATACCAGACTTGATGTGCTTGCTGGCATGGCCTTTACAACCTTGTTGAACTGAGTGCTCAGACTAATTGACACTCAGCACTTGCATTATGCCCACTACTTATGTAAAGAGTTGGAAGACATTTCCTCAGGATTGAAATGGAAACTGGAAATGCTAAAGAACAAATGTGTAGGTTTGCAGCACTCTCGGCCATGCATTTCGGTTGTGTGGAATTGATTTCACTGATAAAGTGTAGCTTTATAAGTACAGGTAGTAACATTACACTCACAGACTTCCTGGCTTACTTGCGTTAGCTAATAACTCAGAATTCTTTTAAATGCATGCACACCACGAAACAATTTCATCTTCATTTTGTTCCTCATATAAATAAATTCAGCATGGATCAAAATTTGAGTGAGGTCTACATGGCAGAAATGTCATGGTTAATATCTCACAATCCCGAGCGTGCACATCCATTGCTAATTTTTAATGCCCATTATGTTATCCTTACATTCTTCCACAAACTGTGGAGCCTCCACGTTTGATATTTTAATTAATAGAGGAATATAATAAATATAGGAATAACAGGAAATTTCACAATATCTTAGAGCTTTTTCTGGAGTTTGCTTTTATATTTCTGAAAAAAGTGAGAACTGATTTCATATTAATGGAGCACATAAAATGAATATATACCATTTATTTTGTCTTCTTATTGAAACATAGCTTATTATCATCCTCTGTATTGAAGACTAGTTCTTACAGCATATGTTCTTTATTTTATCTTGCATGTTTATTCAAAATTGTTACAGTGAATCAATAAAGAACAATACATTAAAGATCTTACCATTAATTAATCATCTATTTTATCCAGTTATTAAATTTAGTTGTAATAATTATTGAATTGAGATAGTTTTTTTTTTGAGCAAACTTATATAAATCAAACATTCTAAAAAGTGTAACATATAGTAAAAAAAGTGTAACATATACTAAAAAAGTGTAACATATAGTAAAAAAGTGTAACATATAGTAAAAAGGTGTAACATATAGTAATTAATACAAAAGTGTGCATATAAACTTTTATAGTGTCAATGTCATAACTAAAACAGACAAGCAGCAGCTTATTTCCTGAAGGTGGTTATGCTGTATACAGTATATGTGCCAAAAAAAATCCAAAACCTTCCAAAACTACTGGAGGTCCGGACCTTGGTGTCCTCACAGCTATTTATACAAGCAGCTGATAGTTTGAAAGGTTGAACTGGCAGTCTTCATTGCTTAATGAGTCACTCTTTGTCATACCATTGTTTCCAGTGAAGAATGGTGATATTAGATAGGAAGGCTAAAATCTGGTATCTCTGAATAGCTTCGTACTGAAACTATTTGAGTTGAGCAACACATTATATTATAAGGTCTCACTGATGATGTAATAAGAATGATGTGCGGTAAACTATTGCACACACAAGGCAGATAGGCAACTGCATTTGTGCATTTGTGCATTTTCAAAAAGTGTTTCAAGTTCATGATGCCTAACTGATTTCACGCCATGTTTCCTTTAAAAACTGAACAGAGAAAACCGAAAAGTGGTAATCCTTTTATTCACACAAACAACAAAGATAATGCACAAACCTTACAATTCTGTCATCCATCCTTTTGTACTTTGATTTGATAACGTGCTAATTCAGTCTACTTTTAATTTCTCCTCCAAAGGCATTATAGAGTTAATAATCCACCATATTCATGTTCATTACATCTTCTCAGTCACTGTATGCACTGTATGTGCCAAGCAGTCTGAAAAATATCGGCAAATGGAGATCAAATCTAGGGGGCATTTCACTCCTGACAAGACTATCACTGCATGAATCTACAGTCTGGGCTAGAGAGAAATCAGCCCTAGCCTCACTTCATATCTTTCTGTATATTTTTCTGACTACTATTGGTGGCACTGAACCGCCTGGTTTGATAAAAAAAAAATAATAATAATAAAAAATCCCAAAATAACCTGCCTTAATACACTTCTTAACAACAAATAATCTGATACCAAAAAGAAATATTATATTGATGTATTTTTATCTTATTATCTAAGGACAGTCCCGCTAGCCAATTTACACCGGCCGCCCCGATGGCATCACAAACTTAATATCTATGTACTGACTATAGCACTGAGCATTCAAACTTGATGTCTTTTTAATGATTTTGGGTTTGGACTGATGGGTTTATACTCCTGTTCTTTGGCATCACTGTTAGGCTACATCTGGTGAGCTGCGAGAAACTCAGTGATTCTCCTTTCAGCTAATATCCTAATCTTTCTTGGCATCTTTGCTCAGACAAGTGTCATGTTTTTACTCTTGGGAATTTAAGTGATTTTTCTGTTGAGCATAAGCACAAGGAGACTTGGAATTTCTTACTTTCTTTCCGCCCAAGTGTTGATTAAGTGTCTGAGTTCAGTGACTCTTTCTAAAGGATGTGGGTGCTGATTATTAAATAGTGTTAAATATTTTCATCCCGCACAAGTAGTTCAGCTGTGTTTTTAAATGTGTGTTGGCTAAAGAATACTATAATGTCCATATGACGTCAACCACAGAAGAAAACTCGAATGTTTAGCAATTTATTATACTTGCAGTTGGGTCAGTTCACTTGGAAAGGAAATATGGATGGTTTGACTTGGTGTAGTTCCTGATTAGGGTTCACAAAATATTAAACCTAAGCTTAGTTTGTAAATCAGGGTGTTTTCTCAGTGCAACTTGTTATGAATTTATTTAATTTCTTATGAAAAAGGAAAGGAAATTTAAAAGCATAATAATGTAAACTGTATTGTTTGATGTAATTACCTAAATGTTTGCAAATGGGTGCTGGCACTGCTGACTGATCAATTTCATGAGCCTCATGAGGGTTTGGTTTGGTTGGGGTTTAGAATGTCATGAAATGAAGCTTGCCTTATGCTTTTTCAGTCTACACTGTGATTAAACAAAACGCTGTAAGTCCCAAATCAAACGATAGTCAAAAGTTATTAAACAAATTCATGAACATGAACTCCCCCACCCCTTTTTTTCATTTGTTTGGATGTTTAACCAACCAACTATTAGACATCAGTTTATATAGCTAATCTTCCACAAGTCACAGTTTTAATCTATCTGCATTCATCATACATGGCTGCCAGAAGCTTCACAGACTAAATCATATTAGTCATAAATAAGGTAAATGGCACAAAAAGCCTCATTTAAACACAACCATATTAATGGCATGTCTGCATCGCTTCACTAAATGTAGGCCTGGTGAACGTGTGTGGTTAGAAGTGATATGGTGATGATATGAGATGATATGGTTTGGAATACCAGTGGTATTGCCAAGTCTGAAAACGGAGCATCTGGTAGGATTTAATTCTAATGAATCTGTCAGTCAAATGGGTGATTCCATTATTGGGGTGCCATTTGTGTCCCACTTATATGACATTTACAAATATGTATGTAGACTAAAGGTAAAAGAGATTTTAAACATAGGTAATGTGTCCTTCAACATATGTGCATGTTATTATGTGTGTAATAATAATAATAATAATAATAATAATAAAATGTATTATTATTATTATTATTATTATTATATGTGCATAACAATTAATCTAGCATTTTGCGTACTATACCTACATTTTACATTGAAAAACAATTCATTATAATACTTATTATTTTGCATTAATGTATAAATCCATTAATGTATATCCATTTGATATAACAAGCGTGAAATATTCTCCATGAGTCATCCATTACAGGTGATGGAAAATTCACATTCACATTCACTCAACCCTGTTACCTGAACACATTTACCCCGATGAAATATAAGATTCCACAAGTTACCTGCTCAACAGGAAGTCGCATCGTCCAAATTTCCTGAAGATCATGGGAAGAAAAGTACATTCTCTCTTTTTTTCTTCATCTCCAACAATAATGTGACCTTGACTGACAAGTCCACTCTACAAGTACTTTGAACCTGTTACTCAATTATACACTGAAAGTAAATTATAAAATATTTTTTTTTAAATGTAAATCATTAGAATGCTGTTAATGTCCTCAAAACATTAGCATGAATGTTACTTATCCACAATTTGTGTATTTGCTAATTCTATCCTAAAAAAAAAAAAACAAAAACTCAGTCCTGTTACTCATTTAAGATCAAAATGCAATAAAATGACATAGTGGTGCCTGAGATGGGTTTTGAAAGTTTACATATATGTATTCCTATTCAGCGTTGAAAGACGAAGAAATAAAGTTTTTTTATACCAATCATGGATTCAGCCATGGAAATCAGGTAATGTCCAGCTCAGCCATGCAGGGAACAATAGTTAAAAAGAAACAAAAAAAACAGTAAAAAAAAAAAAAAAAAAAAAAAAAAAAAAAAAAAAAAAAAAAAAAAAAAAAAAAAAAAAAAAAAAAAAGCTGTAGGTATTTTTTTCCCCAGATGTTAACATCTGATGTTTCATGCTATTTACTAGGCAAGAAAAAAAAAAAAACTTCTGACCTTTGAATCTGGAGCCTGTAGTCTTTTACAATGTTGTCTTGTCTGTCACTTGACAGTTGACTGCTGTAGTTCTCTCAGCTTAGCCCCAGCTTAGCAAACACTTGTGTTATATTTTCCATTAGAAAAACCTGGGGTCACCGGTATGTCTGCCTCTGCTAGCCAAAACCAGATGGGGTTTTCCTATAAACAAGTGTACAGGGAATATTTATACAGTCTATGGCACCTGACGCCATAACACTCATGACATTCTGTTTAGTAGCCAATGTTGCCATAAGTCACTTTAGAGAATTAAGTAAATATTTTCAATATAGCCATGCTATTGTTTATTATAGAATGGCAAAAGCTTTAAATCTTGCCAAATCCTATTTTTTAAAAATGTCATTTAATAACAGCTTGTCCTGTGATGTGCGCTGTTTTTTAGTGCCGGCACCTTTTTGTCATGCGGGGGTCTATTTACTGTGAGGTAGATGCTAAAACACAGTCACTTCTGATGCATTAAGTTTGGAACTTATCACACAAACCATCACAGCCATGCTTTCACATTTCAGCTCTGCTGCTCATAAAACTTCTGATTAGTGCATTTGCACCTCATTTGTTAAAGACGTCACCCAGCAAAATTTTACGTTTACATTCCGTTTGATTATCACCTGTCATCAAGCTCAGTTCAACCTGTTCCTTTGTTTCCTGGGACATTTTGCTTTACATATAAAATGTGCTATTTTGAACTATGCTTGTTTTAACTTCAAGTGAAATGTTCTTTATGTTTAAGACATGGCATGAGGAATTCTTTTCATATTAGCTATAACCATTTAAAATGTTGTTCCTGTATGGCAGTTCGGGATTGTTATATAATAATTGGTGAAAAGTTCCCGGTGTTAATTCCTTGTTAAAGTCATCCTGGAAGTCCTGGAATAACCCCAACATAAATAAGGAAAGCAATGAAAACCTCCCATAAATTTGGCCATGGTTCAACTCAATTGGTGGTCAGCAAGAGGAAAAAAAATGTGCAAAGTGAGAGAAAGGGAAGATGATTAAAACTGACAGAAGGAAAGAAAACACGGCACATGAGGCTGCCCCAAAATAATTTATCAATGAAAGCGGCCTCCTGCTGACAACGGCCGTTTGGAGCAGCTTTGTTGTAAACCTAATTACTTTTTACTATTCTGTTCTGGAGTAGACCACCCTGGAAAGTTGAAGTGTGATTAAATCAGTTGCCCTTTTTATAATACTAACTCGTAGAACCCACAAGTTAGACGTTAAGATCTGCGCTTTCTCGAATGATGGTATGCAGAATTTACAGTGATGACATTATGGGTACTGTAATAAGCTTAACCGATACTCATGAATTCCACTGAACCATTCCGTCCTAACTCTCAAATTATGAGCATGAGTGCATATCACATAGTCGAAGATGTTATCTCAGACTTTGAAGATGCTTCTCTCGCAGCAGTAATCTGAATGGCATCGTCTCTTGGCCGCAGATCCTCCTACATATCCTATGCTTTGGCATACATCTGGCACGCTTAGTCAACAAATCCGGAGTCCTAACTTGTCACTGGAATATAAATTTCCAGGATTCCATCTGAGAAAGGTTTTTTTTAAAGTCCTTCCCATCAGTTAAGACCTCATTAAAGACTCGCTCCAGAAACAAAAAGACGAGGTTCGTCATCTGATCTGAATCTGTTTGTTTCTATAGAGGCAGTGGCTTTCTGTGCTGAGAAATTAGTTCACTGCATTTTTACTGCACATTTTATTAATTGTCTGTGATCCGTGGGTAATTCGGTAATGGTAAGCTTGTCAGCAACTTGAATTAGGAATAGTTATTTTGAGACTTTGAACTTATAACATTCTATATCTGTCTTTTTATGTGACAAATGTAATTTTTTTTAAGTATTTGCCTCGATCTTATGGAGGTTCTTAAGAATCACACTATTGTCAGATAGAACATAACTCCAAGGCCTGGAGTAGGATCCTAGTATAAGTGCATTTATTCAGATGTGATATTCATTGTTGTTGCTCATTTTAAATTGTAGTAATATCCTCAGAAAAAAAAATATAATGTATTGTACTTTACCTGTAAAACATACTGGAAGGCGGAAGTCTGCTGTTTTGTGCTTGTATGCTTTTACTGAAATGGCATACTCTAATACTGGAGTCTAATACTTCCATTATTCATCAGAATCTGCATCTACTACATTAGCAAGGTTACTTAGCTTCCCAAATGTGCCATAAATTCGAAGCAAGGCATTGATAACATGAATATTTTTACAAGCCATGACATTTTGGGGGTGAATTAATGTTTTTCAGTCATGTAAGTGGCTTCCAAAACACAGCTTATTAAAGAAAACAGAGATATATGTTTGTAGTGCCCCGTGCGGTTTGTTTCTGTAGAAGATATACTATACATGCAGAGGTCTTGGCTTGGGGAAGAGAGAGCGAAGGCCTCGTTTTTCACTGGGACACATTGAGGGGGCTCTCAAAGCTACTGAATCCTGAGAGTGTGTGTGCATAGTGTTATCCAGAAGAGGAGGCCTTAGCAAGGTCTGTACTCTGTAAATTCTGTAAATTAATAAGTTGGCTGGTACACAAGTAGGCAGATACATTTGTGGACTTTAAGTGAGCTTATGCTTCATAAATAAACAGAGCCAAACTAGTTGCTGCTGAATGTCTTCTGGCTTAAGTGGATTTTAATAAAAATCAACAGAGAGCTCCCCTATAGCTGAGCCATATTCTCCAATGTGGTTGGAAGTGAAGGTCAATGTATAGCTTAAAGACCAAGAACTGGGTTTAGCCGTAATCTGACATCGATTGAATGTTTATTCAGTGTAAATATATTACGCTTGGTTTACTGTCATGCTGTCATCAAGCAAATGTAAAATGACACACTGCTGCCATTGGAACTATGCTAAACATGGCTGGTGTATCCTGACAAGTGTGTTTTGGCAGGGGGACAAACTGTGGGTGATCTGAAGGGAAGAGGAGTGCGACTGAGACAATGAATGCAGTGAAGAGCACTGAGCAGAGGCTCGGACAGAGCCGTACCAGCACTGAGCTGGGCTCCAGGAACATGGGAAACCCCAGTACCAATACTGAGAGCGGCTCCAGGAACATTGCCAACTGCAACACCAGTGTGGAACAGGGCTCCAGGAACATGCGCAACCCCAACAGCAGCACCAATCAGAGCTCTAGGACCATGGGCAAGTCAAACAGCAGTGCTCAGCGGGGTTCCAGGTACATGGGCAACTGTAACACTAACACTGAGAAGGGCTCGAGGAACACAGTGAACCAGAACTCTAGTGCTGAACGAGGGTCCAAGAACATGGTGAATACCAACACCAGTGCTGAGAAGGGCTCAAGAAACATGAGCAACACCAACAGACAGGTCTCGTCAAAAGCATCGGCCCAACCTCAAAACAACAATGGTGAGTAGAGGTGCTAGTATCTCCCAACACCAAAAAAGATTGAAAAAAAAATGCTAATCCAAGTAGCATTTAACAATAAGAGATGCTGGAAATAACCTGCAATCACACATAAGCTGTGTGGTTTTGGTAGAGTCAAAGAAATTTTAATCTGTTAAAATCAGTTTGTTTATGAAAATGTTACTCTGTTCAGCTCTGAAAAAAGGTAACTACAAATTTCGACAGACCAGATTTTTTTTAGCTCTCTGAAAGTGCTTCTACTGATAGATAATTGTCTAAAATTCCAGAAATAAGGGTACCAAACAGTACTTTTCCTTGCTCCAGGGGTGGTACTATCAAGGGTACATCTTTTGTACCTTTAGTAATGTTTGTTGTACCTGGGAATGTGCATGTGGTGTACCTTTAATTAGCAATTAGAGCATAACTTTAAAGGTACATCAGTGGTCCTTAAGATTCAATTATGTACCTTAAATTATTTTTAAAGGTATAAATGTATATACTAAAGGTACAAAAGCTGTACCATCCCAGCTACAAGGAAACATTTTGTTTGGTACCTTTATTTCTGAGAGTGTATGTATTAAATAATTGAATGTACATGATATAGTAGCTGTGCTGCTGTACTTCAGCAAGGCCTACTGTAGTTGTAGTTATGTTAGCTACATAACTAGGTAGCTTCATCAGTATCTAAACAACACTTAAATTTGGTTTGCTCGGATGTAGCCTACAAATACACCATATAATTGCAGACTTTTCAAACCAAGCATTTGCACATTGAATTGATTCTGCAATCAGTGTAGAGGATTGCTAAAGTTCTTGATCTGGAATTATGTGTCTAACTACTTGCATGGAACAAACGCACTGCTGCTGTTTTTCATCTTTTCTTACCAGTTCATTGTGTGCAAGCATGTCTTTAGGGATGAGACTTATAGAAGAGTTTTGGAGTGAGGTTTGGATGAATAGCTTTGAATAGAAGGAAGGGATTGGATTCTTTTGGTGGAAGTCTGGTGGGAGTTAGCAAGAACTTCTAACATCACTTGCTTTAATAGTTTACTTCAGAAGACTGGTAGCTTATTAAAGCTGTATTTACACGTGTAAGAGTGAATACAGGAAATTATTGTTTTCCTTCACAAGTCCAACTATAGTAGTGTTCCCAGGAGACATGACTGTGAGCTTTACTTTGTATTCAGTTGATTAAAATTCATTGAATCATTTTCTAAAGCATCATAAACAATAAATATTTAAAATAAAAGCATTTACATTTGCAAAAATACATACCAGTTAAATAGGTGAGTATGTAGGTGAGTATGCAACATGTTGTTTGCCAAGTTACTCCCTAGGCCAGATTTAAAAAAAAAAAAAAAAAAAAGACCTTTTAACATTTTATTAGAACCATCTGATGAGTAATCCATGCTAAAGTCTCAGTCTGTGCCGCTTCTTGACTTTAGAGTCTAATCACACCCGCCTAAATGCCACTCAAATCACAAGGTTTTTGGGGGCTGAAAGTATTTGTGGAATCCAGCGATGCAAACTGTATTTTTAGAATGATGGATCTCTCGACTCTCAACCTAACGGTGAGAGAAATACAGCGTTTCCCACTTCACTTTAAGAGCCGCCTCAGTTTTCCATGATGTCATGTGTGGTGCTTGGGTAAAAGGAACTAGGGAGAAGAATGAATACAAGCTTCAATGTTCTTTTCATTCAAGTTTTTTTTTTTTGGGTTAGTATTATTTTTATCTCTGTAAATGAGCCTAATAGCTCAAGACTTTGACCATGTAGTTTTGTGCTGTTGCCAAAACTCTAAAGCCTCAACGTAAATTGAAGATAAGGCCCTTGCAGTCACAGTCTCACTGGTTAATGTTATGTAAACTGTCTGGTAATTGAAGGAACTTCTTTTCTTGTATTGTGGAGTAAAGTGGTTTGGCCCTCATCATGCTGGCCTAAGAACACAAGTTCTCTCTGGAATGGTATTATACGGTGGAAAAGAATGAAAGTATGTAAGTATAAGACATTATACTGGTCCCGCTAAAGAATATCTGCCTTTGTAACTATTTCGGTACAACGGGACTTATTTCATGAAGGCAGTATCTTACAAACTCACCAAAACAAAGACAGTGTTTTGATTTGAAGCCCTTCATTTCTTGCACCTCTTTTGACTTGTTTGTGGCCATGCATTACCCTGATGATATCAGTCCTTAGCTCTTGGTCTTGGGCCAGGGACTTATGACGATCCTTATAAGCCTGTGATTTGAACATCTGTTTAAAAACATTATAACAGCTAATGAACAGTCATCGTCCCACCAGCCGCTAATAAAACAAAAAATGCAGCTTGTCATGTTACTCAGAAACCACAAAGCCCGTTCATCCTGAAGACGTTCCTGTGTCGGAAAACTTAAAGGAACAGCTTTACCTCTGACTGTTAGAAAGCACTGACACTGGAGACTCCTTCCAAAACTTCTAAATAAATGTCTCCTCACAGAAAACTTCACCACATCGACAGTTACACATGGTTTTACTCTGTTTAAGTCAAGTATCCACCATAGAAGTTATTATCATAGATGCAATAATGTATTAGAATGAGTGCATTAAAACAAATCTTGATTTGCCTTACAGACAGAACTATTGTCAGAGCTGCTGTTATAGATAGTTAATCAACACCTTCTGACTAATCTGAATCGAGAATTCAACAGCACTGTGGTACAAGTGATCTCAACAGGGTTGGACTGTGACAATCCATGCATACCACAACCTACTGAATCTAAGTAAATTACTGTTTGTTGTGATGTAGAAGCGATACACTAAATGTGGCGTGAAATGTGATGGTGGCCTGATGTGTTTAAAGAGTCCACATGATGGCATCATTCACACAACAGAGGCCTCGGATGCTCTCATTCATTCATGCCTGTGTTTGTATGATTTCAGCAGACCACAGGAGAACAGGCTTATTTTGCTGTAACATAGGCACCTGCCATTGACATATTTTAGACTTATTTTTATCGCATACATCTTAAGACCTTTCATCTGATTTAAATTCTGTTTAGATTCTGATTCAGTTCATTGCACAGCGAACATGTGTTTCAGATCAGAACTAAGTGCCCCTGTCTTCAGATGTGTAACAGTTTTTTAAAATGGATTTCTGTCCAGCAGAGCTCACGTTTGTTAGCTCCATCGTCAGTGGGATAACGTGTTGTCAAGCCACTGTAAACCAAAGTGGGAAAAAGACTCTTGGCTTCTCAAGGGCATCCGCTTCATTCCGTCCATTTCCAATTTAATAATCAGAACATACAGTATAATGAGGGCACTTTTGCTGCTAAGGATAAGAACATCAAGCATTAATATATGGTTTCCATCTGATATAGAAACTTGGAAAAACGTTTATGGACACCTGACCATCACAGAAGACTTCCTGTTACTGGAACTAAGAGGCCCAACCTGTTCCAGGATGACAATGCCCCTGTGCACAAAGCGAGGTCCATGAACACATGAATTGACAAGTTTGATGTGGAAGAACATGAGTGTCCTGCACAGAGCCCTGACCTCAACCCCACTGAACACCTTTGGGATGAAAGGTGTTCCAACTGCGTGCCATGCTTTCTTGCCTGACATCAGAACCTTCCTTCTAAAATGTTCTTGTAGCACAAATCCCAATAGTCACATTACAAAATCTAGTGGAAAGCCTTCCCAGAAGAGTGGAGGTTATTATAACAGCAAACAGGATACCAACTCCATATTAATGCCCATGGTTTTGGAACGGGATGTTCAAGGATAGATATGGGTATGATGGTCAGGTGTCCACAAACATTTGGCCATATAGTCAGTGAATTTTGAGGTTTCTAGGGTTGGAGGCAGTGGTGCTTTGTGAGATTGTGAACACTGCTTTGGAAAATGATTGAATTTGATTCATTCCATTATGCAGCAATGTTCAACAATGAACATGCAGTCAATACAGCCGACCAGACCTCAAAGATCTTGAATATTTATGTTTTAACAGTGATAAGGCTTCCACATGGAACTAATATATCTAGTTTTTCCCTTTGTTTTATAGCCATTTCATGCAAACGAAATTGTTACCTGATCCTATCATGAAAGTGAAATAGTGCTAAGAGGGAAGCTCTGACAAAACAATTTTTGGCTCTTCCATTCAGCCCAACACCTGCCATAAGAACCCTTTACAGCCTGGCAAAGGCAGATTCTGCTCTGGGCTTCTTTCGTGTGAAGTCCGTGCTGGTTTTTTTTTTGGTGACTGTGGGTGAGAGATTACACCCATGTGTTTGAAATTGTTCAGTGAGGCAGGATCACTTGATCTCCTGGGTTATGGAAAAACAAAACTACATAAAGAGACTGAATGGAGCAACTGTGATACAAGCTGTTGAAATTGAGTAGAGGGATAAAGTCATTGGTATAAATTTAAATGAACTGTTAGCAAGACAGGATCTTTTTACATTTGCATTTGAGCCGGCAAATGACGTTGTTTAACCACTGGTGAAAATCCTAGTGTGGTTCTTTTGATCTCATTTATGATAACATTTATAAATGTTTGGAGTTGATACCTGATATATGCACAGGCTCTTACATTGAATTCAGTTTATGGTCCAAAACTGCCTTGTTTACTCCAAAAAGTCTCGCATCATTTATCAGCTATGAAAAAAAGGTAGCGATACTTTGCCAAAGCACACTGCTGATACAATCTGCAGAACAAAATCAAAACAAAATCTCAGGTCCAGGGTTTTCTCATTAAGGAACAGGTGGAATGTGCAGTAATGTATTATGCTTGCTGTTG
The DNA here is from genome assembly GCA_022985145.1 of Pangasius djambal. Classification (NCBI taxonomy): domain Eukaryota; kingdom Metazoa; phylum Chordata; class Actinopteri; order Siluriformes; family Pangasiidae; genus Pangasius; species Pangasius djambal. Next base: position 8,721,996 of record CM040986.1, on the reverse strand, counting down.
TTCTGCAGTTCCAGTTCATCCATGAAATTACTTACATGTACATCCAACATTTGATTTGAGCTTTGAAGGGAGCTGGTAATGAGGATTAGTTGATGGATTGTGTATTCAGACTATTGATACCTAACCCTCATGTCCGTAAATATAAATAGGTATTTATGGCCCAGAACATTGGGGAATGAAATGAGATGAAGAGGGAAAAAAAACAAACTCTGAATTTTAAAAGTGAGTGAAAAATGTTGAAGGCTACATTTCTGTTGCCTCCTGGGAACATCATAATTGGTCTCATATTGGGCTGTATTATAGTAGAATGTTATTTAAAATTACAAAGTTATGAGCTCAAAAGCATAAATAAGACATCATTACTTTTGTTGCAGCACATATGGCATATGTTCAGTTGACTGAACATTGATAGGTGATTTCGTGGTCAGCTTCGAAATATTCATTTCCATGGCCAAGGAGCTGTTCACCTATTAGGAATTTACAGTTGAAATAGGTTCACAGCTAATAGAAACAAAAGCAATTGCTTTTACACTATAAGGTTGTGCAGTGTTTTTCTATAAGCCTATATCTTTAACTCTTAGTTAACTTAGGCTTGAAATTAGGTCATACTGCTGAATTGTCTCTTGGATTTTCAACATTAAGCTGTTATTGTTGACTATTATTTCCATAGTGTTGTTGAATTCTCGAATCTGAATGGTCTGCATTTGTTGAGTAATTTAATGTAACAGCAGCTCTGACAATAGTGCAAAATCAAATCACAGGTCTTTTATTGTACTTGTTCTAATACATTATTGTTTCTATAGTGACAACTAATTTACAGGGGCACTCCACATAATGTAGCCTAATAATAATGTATTTTAACAAACATATAATTGTTGACAAGGTGAAGCTTTCTAGAAGGAGATGTTTATTGAACATTTATGGAAGGAGTCTCCAGTGTCAGTCAGTAGATTTCTGCCATAGGAAAGTCTTCAGGACAGAGGACTTTCCGGTTTCTCAATAACACGACAAGCTTTTTTTTAAATTAAAAAAGAAAAAAAATCTTAACTCAAGAGAGAAAAAGGTTGGTAAGAGAATGGCTTTTTATAGGTATTATAACATAAGTGATATAATAACATTCTAAAACATTAAATGTAACTATAAGCAGATAAAAAAATGTGCAAAGATGTCATTGTTGGCAAAGTGCTTTGGTATAAGGGCAATAAAATGTTCCAAAAGTTTGCAAACAGGCTAAGCACATTTTGGTTCCTTCTGCTTAGTTATATAATAAGAAAGCTACTTGGGACAACTTAATTTAATTTTATTAACAATTTAATAAATTAATTAATAAAGAAATAAATGTGTACATGGCCATTAACTTCACTATTTATATTTGTCTTAGAACCAATTTCAACCAAAAGATGAAACCTATACTGTATGTTTAATCATGTAATCTAGTGTGTCTAAAATTTTGACAGGTAGTGTATATTAGTATAAAACAGGGTAAATAAAATGGCACATACTATACTCATTGCACATTTGGATGAGCACCAAGCTTACTTCATTTCACATACTTTGAACTATCCCTGTACCACTGTGACTCTAACCATCTGAGGAACAATATTTACTTTATATTGGTGACATCCATATTAAACTATAAAGACATCGCCTATCTTAATTCATTCATCACTCACAACAGCAGATGATAAGGAGTGTCGGCTATAAAACATCCTGCAGACTCTCAGGAGTGAAAACATGAGCTCATTACATGCAGTGCTCTATTTATAGTGGTCTATTTAACGGCTGCATATTAAACAAAGCTTACAGAGAGTCAATTAAGAAAGCACTCGGCCACAGTGACCTGAAAACAGCCCACACAGTTCTTCTAAAACACAGAGTCATGTCGTGGAGCAGAGCTTGAATGCATGTGCTCGACGAGTAAAGCACTCAAAGCTGTGGATTTCAGAACGGCAAAGATTAATGAACGCTTTCTTTTTCCAGGTGTTGTATTGTGGATACAAGAGATTTGGTCCTTGAATTTTACCAAGCGAGAAATCCTTTCCTTGGAAATGAAAACAGTAATACAATATACAGGCCTGATCCAGCACAGCTGAGAAAAAAAAACTGCTGAACAGTCCTACTTCAAAAAGTAATTTCAACCTTTAACCATAATTCCAGCATTCGGTTACTGTATTTACCTCATTGGTATTTAATTTGGATAATTCTAAATAATAAAGAAATTCACATATACATATACTGTATATGCACACACACACACACACACACACACACACACCGATCAGCCATAACATTAAAACCACTGGTGGAGAGAATAACATTGATTATCTCACTGATGTTGTTGATGATCTCGTAGTTGGTGACTCTGACAAGGGCCAAATTGTGATGGCTAGATGACTGGGTCAGAGCATCTCCAAAACAGGAGGTCTTGTGGGGTGTTCCCGGTATGCAGTGGTTAGTGCCTACCAAAAGTGGTCCAAGGAAGGACAACCGGTGAGCCAGTGACAGGGTCATAGGTGCCCAAGGCTTATTGATGCGCATGAGAAGTGAAGGCTAGCCATCTGGTCCAATCCCACAGAAGAGCTATTGTAGCACAAATTGCTGAAAAAGTTGATGCTGGTTATGATAGAAAGGTGTCAGAACACACAGTGCATTGCAGCTTGCTGCAGACTGGTCAGAGTGCCCATGCTGACCCCTGCCCACCACCGAAAGCTCCTACAATGAGCATGTGAGCATCAGAACTGGACCATGGAGCAATGTAAGAATCATCATGTGGACACCAGGCTGCGTGTGCATCACTTGCCTGGAGAAGAGATGGCACCAGGATGCACTATGGGAAGAAGGCAAGCTGGCAGAGCCAGTTTGATGCTCTGGGCAATGTTCTGCTGGGAAACGTTGGGTCCTAGCATTCATGCGGATTCACCACTGACCTAAACATTGTTGCAGGCCAAGTACACCCCTTCATGACAACAGTATTCCCTAAGGGCAGTGATCTATTTCAGCAGGATAATGCTCACTGCCACACTGCAAAAAATGTTCAGGAATGGTTCAGGGACGTTGACTTGGTCTCCAAATTCCCCAGATCTCAATCCGATCAAGCATTCGTGGGATGTGCTGGGCAAAGAAGTCTGATCCACGGAGGCCCCACCTCACAACATACAGGACTTAAAGGATGTGCTGCTAACGTCTTGGTGCCAGATACCACAGCACACCTTCGACAGATCAGAGCTGTTTTGGTGGTACACGGGGACCTACATGATATTAGGCAGGTCGTTTTAATGTAAATTTATATATATATATATATTACTAAAAAATATTGTTTTGTTTTTGTACAACAATCTAGAAAAAACAGGTATCTTCTCAAACTTTTCTCTACATCAAAATGCATTTACTTGTAATTAATTTAATACAGACATGGGCCTAATGTTTGTTAGTAAAGCAGGGTTTCCCAAACTAGGGGTCGTGACCCCATGAGGGACTAATTTGATTTACAAATATGGTCATGAGAGAAACCTTCAATTTCGCTGTCTTCATTTATTTTATAAAAATTACTTTTAAGACTATCACTCTATCTGTGAAGATTGATTTTGTGAGCTAATATTTTGAAATGTTATTGCGATCACGTTCAAACAAGCCATATTTACATTAAGCGTGTACATGCCATTTTGATCGTTTGCGCTATCCTGACACGCTGCATTAGCGTAGGAGTTCAGCAATTAAAAAAATGGACACATTTCTCCATCTTTCTAATTTCTCTAGTTCCTCAAAACATTGAGTGACTCTGACTCAGTGGAACAACAGAAGTCAAGAAAACAAACAGAAAAATATACGCAGAAACATTTACTAAATATGGAATTAGAAGCATGATGGTAAATAAGGAGGAGAAACCAAAATGCCAAAGACTGAAGTCATAGAAAATTCATTACGTCTATTTGGAGTTGTTTGCCAAAAAATGTTTGGGAACCCCTATCTTAAAGTCTCAGCTTATTATTGAGTTAATCTCAAAACACATTTTATTAACTACTGAATTATTCAGTGGCTACACTTAAACTAATAGGAAAGGGATGTAGTTACTGAGAGACAGAGGAAGTCTGGAGCTGCAAACTGGAATGTGGAAGTTTAAAGGGTTAAGAGGGTCAGAATGTAAATTTTTCATCAAGCAAGAGTAATCATAGTGCCATTTCAGTCTAGTTTAGAGCTTTTTAAAAGAAAAAAATGCCTTGAGAACAGAAAAACAAAACAAACATGGTATAAGTGATGACGTTAGAACCAGTGGGAACAACTGTTTTCACTTTTCTCACCTCAGCCAAAGGATAGCATTTCAAGTGATATCACTTAACATTTGCATTCTGACCTTTTCCAACCTTTTGCATGTTCTGAGAAATAAAAAGAAAGGCAAATTAATTTGAAGCTATTCTCACTAGCAGCTCAGGTATGTGTCATTGTGTAGAGGAGGTAAGTTAGAACCACATGTTAATTTCAGTCGAAAGCACCTGGCTATGATTAGAGGCTCGCTGTTGACGACAGGAATGCGCCGAACACAGTCGGCAGTGTGAGCCAGGTAGGAAAACATACTCGTTTAAAGAAAACAAAAAGAACATTAATGCATAACAGGTCCACATCAAGAGACATCCCAGATAATACCACATGCTTTTGGTGCAACACTTGCACAGTTTATTACTCAAGATCCTAATTCATCTCACTGCCAGCTCACATTCTCCAAACAATAGGGGACTTTATTATTCAATAAAAGAACAATATAACCCTTTTTACAATTTCCTCCCCAAAGAGTGAGCGAATGTCATCTTTATTTTACCTGCCTGGCTCTTTTTTATGCGTCAAAGCCATGTTTTTGATTAATTAAGTCCAATATAACAGCCAAAGAGGTTTTTCACCACTTTGAGCCAAAATGTCTAGATTTAATGAAAGAAAAATGGCTTGATGCTTCATTTGAAGCTCTCTCTTACATGAGCTCTGAAACCCTATCACAGAACACTCCTGATAAACAGAACACTTAAATCAGTGCTATAAATACCCACAGCATGTAATGCATTTGGTATGTCATGACATAGTTTGGACTGGCTAATGGACGGTATGTCTAGTGAACCAGTTTGATGATGTAAGTATTCATGAATTCTTATGATGCAAAGGTGATGTGCGTCTTCTCAGTGAAATTAACTGTGATAGGAAATACTTGAAGTGTCATTTTTCTTAATATGAGTGTTGTTAATTAGACCTTTCTCAGGATTTCTTTTCTGAGGTCAGGTGAGACATCTAGTAATGCATTGCTAAACTGATGCTTTAGTGAACTGTACGTTTTATGCTTTAAAGCTCCGTTGTGCATTTCTGGCAGGCGTTAACAAGATAAGTGCTAAAAACAAACTGAACAATTCTACCCCTCCCTTCAGACCTCAGTCAGAAAGCATTTCCCTAAACACATATACATATGCGCTGCCTTAGAAAACATGGAAGAAATATAAAAAGCACTGCCCTAGTAAAATATTGTTTTTATAATTGTATTTCTACTATTATACTACTAATGTAGTATAGATTATATTACATATACTAACAATATATTTAATTAAAATAATATATATAATAGTTTAAAATCTCAAATATGTTCATAATACAAATTGTATTATAGTATTTTTTTAAATAAATATATTACTATAAAATATAAATGTATTTAAAATTTAGCTTCATTGCATTAAATACACTTGTTTGACACCTGTTTTTAATTACATGTGTTTATTTATTTAGTTTTTTTTGTTCGTTTGTTTTTTTGCAAAGTGTGGAATAAAATAAAAAGGAATAAAACACGATGGGGCATGCTGTTCTAGGAAAATAATCAGCAGTGGGTTGTGTGATGTTGAAGTGGAATTTGATTTTTTTCCTATTACAACATCCCAAAACAAGTTAGTTCCTGTTAACACTTACATTATAGCAGCTATAAACAGTCATATAAAAATGCAGCTTGTCATTTTATGAGAAACCACAAAGCCCTCCATCCTGAAGACTTTCTTGGCTCTCGGCTCTTTCATTTCAAATATTAGAACGTGATATTTACAAGTGATATTGTTCTTTGTGTCTATAAATACAGTATTTATATCTTTTATTGCCTTTTAGCTTGTAAACTAAAACTTAGTAAAGCAATGGTCCAGCAACCTAATGGACATTTTAATTTCTAGACACGTGTATAGAAATAGAGGCATAGCAAAGAACATCTATAACATCTATAACATCTATAACCTATAGCCATGAGGAAAACATTTTGGAGAATTTTGGAGACCAGTCCTAATTGTAGGTGAGTGTTGTGTGTGCTGTGTCTGAACCCTGCCTGTGCCCCATGTTTCAAGATTAAACAACGTCCTGCAAGATAATCTTTGACCAGACAGTCAAAAATAGCAGACAGCTCAGTAGACATCAAAAAACATTGAAAAGTTCTTCACTTTGCTAATCTATGAAGTTATTAGCATATAGTATTTGCCAAGTTGCTAGCTTAATACCATTACACTAATTAGTGTAATCCTTCCTTACAGCTTTGCAAAATTTATGCCTGAAATTAATTGCAGACATGCAGTGATTCCACTGTATGTTACTGGTTATCATATTTAATTAGGATATGATTATTTATTTCTTCTTTATAGAGACTGGGACAGTCACTTTTTACTGGGCATGAAATTTATTATGGCTGGCAGAATTAACCATTTAACACCTCCACACACACATACACAAACACAAGCGTGAAATTCCAGATTTGATGACATTGGCTAGCCTGATAACTATATATCACTTCTAACATCATATAAAAGTTATATTGTCTACTTCTGATGTGCTGCTGAGTGTATTTTGTCTACAGGTTGTTGGTTTTTTTTTTTACGTACATTACATTAATTATATCATTGATTTGAAAGCCAAATGGCTAAAGTTGATGTTTTTTAATGTGTAGTAAATACGTGGGTTATTACACACGTATTTGAACTGTGATTAAGATTAAAATGCAGTGCAAGTGAAAAGGTGACCCAACAGAAGTGAGGTGATCTTCCTGTAGTAAATGCAAATGAAAGTAAAATAGTAGACTTTTACGGCATAAATGTGCTAGCTGTGTAACACAGAATTTATTTATTTATTTATTTATTTATTTACAATATTTATACCAAATTTCTGTAATAGCATACGACCATTTTAACCCTAATGCAAGCCTAATACTGTTTCATTAAAACTTTCATTCCAATCTTCTACTTTCCCGTTTGGGTGAGCCTGTGCCCACTGCAGCCTCAGATTCCTGTTCATGGGAACCCAATGTGGTCTTCTGCTGTTGTAGCCCATCCGCCACAGGGTTCAAATTGTTGCGCATTCTGAAGTGCTTTTCTGCTCACCACGGTTGTAAAGAGTTATTTTTTTGGTTATTTTACTTATCGTAACCTTCTTGTCAGCTTAAACAAGTTTAATGTGAACATTAACTGAAGTTCTTGACCTGTATCTACATAATTCTGTAACATGGTTGGCTCATTGGATAATTGCATGACTATGCAAGTGTATGATTTCTTCCAATAAAGTGGACTGTGAGTATACATCACAATGTATTTGGAAATGGTAGTAATAATACTGGGGTTAATATAGTGTTTATGAAGGTTTCTGGAGGTTTTGCACTGTATTTAGATGGTCATTAGGTTGGTTTGTCATATTTATCTGGCAATCAAGACGTAATTTTACCTTGCCATATCTTGCTGATTGTTTTGTAATATAATGGCTTATCTTATAAAGATGTTATAAAGAACAGTTTGGCAGTTGTAAAAGAGATAATACCTCAATGAGGTTTCTGGCTACCAGCCTCCAATCAATTCAAACTATGTACAAAGAATTAAATCTGACATTTCTCTTAGTGTGTGTTGGATGTATACTATGAGGTGAGAGGTATGACAATTCATCAGCTCAAGTCACTATGTGGAGGCATTTAGTGATATTTTATGACTTAACTTATGCTGGCTTCTAAACTTGTTTGTCTTAGTTCTTTCATGAAGATATAAAAATGTTACAAAAGCAAAATAAGCCACAGGCAGGCAATGGCTGCCATCACACAATTCAAGAAGCTCTTCTAACCCCTATTCCTTCATACTCAATATTGAAAAAGCATCTACTGCGTGTCATGTTGCTGATCTTTAACACGACCCATGATGCACGTAAATCCCATGTGGATGAGTCTGGTTAATTCAACATATCGGTTTAATTCAACCCAACTGTTAAAGGCCGAGCTTATCAAAGAAGAATCTCTATCAACTCAAATAGAGCATAAAGCCATTAGATGAGCAGGAAGCTGCACACTCTGTACTGGATGTGGTATTCATTAAATTGTAATGCTGGGGAATCAATCAAATGGTGCTCAAAATTTCTTTTGAAAGCTGTCGTTCCCAAAGGCCAAGTAAAACACTGAAGGATGGGGTCATATTTTTTAAAGGTTTCAGCTGACATACCAGCAGCTCTGGGAATCGGCTCAAATACAAACAGCGTAATACCTCTTAATATTGAAATTTCACCACAGTGACCACCTTCGCAAGTCTATCTGAGAATGTGCGTCGCTCTCGAGAGGTTTAATACTTACGTAGACTGTATCTTCATTTGCTTAACTAATGCATTGTGCAGTAACCTAAAAAGACAAAAGAATGAAGGTCACTGACTTGCTATCAGATCTTAGTAAGCATGATTTGTGGAATTGCTCAGAAATTTACCAAGCGTACATTGAGGACCTTGCAAACAGGTGTGCCCCAGCAAGGTTTTCAGTACTTTGTAATTCATAGTCTTCTGGCTACCTGATTAACACAAGAACACATGAGGCCACTGCCTGCCAAAAAACTTCTCCTTCCAGAGCATTCCACTCAGGATGCCTTGAATGTGATTTGCGCTCTTGTGTGGAAGTTACGATAAGTATGACTGCATTGTGGTAATTGACCCTAATGCTGAGCCAAGTCTAGTATTGCTCACAAACCACAAACCAAACCAGTCTTTTTCCATCACTGCCCAAGATTTTGCATCTTTATAACAATGCCAAGATTACATTTGATACCAAGTATCTTGGTTTGTGAGGTTGTCAGGATTGGTATTATTATATGTTGCAGAAAAAATATATGTTGCTACTGAGGAATAGAACATCATTGCAGTGTTAAACAATTCTGAAGACGCTAGAGTCCAACTTATTTATTCTATCATCATTCCAACAGCTGATTACGGCTTGTATAAATAAAACAATATAGGACACAGCTTGACCAAGTCCTGCTATAATTATTTAATTAGTTATTAAATTGATTAATGGCAGTAATTAGTATATCCATGTTTTTGCCCCTATCACTGGATGAAGACAGAAATATGGCATTACACATAAATATGGATGACAAATAATTTAAATCTCAGATTTGAAAACATAGATATTTTGTCTTTTCTGGATAGCAAAAATATAATTGTTTCATGCATATCCACAAGCATCTTCTCATCTGTAATGTAAGATAATTAATACATGCTAAATGATTTTAGACATTTATATGTACCACAGTAAAGTGGTACTGATGTTACTGAATTCTTTCTGAGCAATAGACTTTCATGGCTCAAAATACAAAAGTAGAATGTTCTGAGATAGGAATGGGTGACCATGAGGAGTATCCAAGAGACAGGGCAGGACAAGATGAGATAAGGGCGAGAACATCTCCGTAAGGTATGCGACTAAAGAAAGCTCAGCTTGTCATCATCTGCAAGTAAGTGTTCCTGACTTGATGAAAACAAAAACCATGATCATTACTGTACAGTAATATGTGTATCACATGTGACTGGTATGTCACCAGACAGGTTTCACCTCGCAGCATCCTGCTGGTCACGCCAAAGCTGTATTTCACTGTCCCAGAATAAGCATGTCTATTTAATCACATTTCCATATTGCTTAAGATTTTCTAAACATGATATTTATAACAAGAAAGTCCGATTTCAACTCCTAACATTACTGCAGGTACTGAGTTCTACAGCGCTTGATCATTTGGTCTGTTAAGGGTTCCCTAAGAACTGGATTTAAAAATCAATACCTAAGTCTGAGACTTGTGTATTTCAAAACTGACTGTGGCTGTCAGTCAGAATCTAGTCTGTCAGTCAGAACTCACATTTTCTAGAGCTGGAATGACCAAAATTGTCTGCAAAAATCCAGCATGGCACGTCCGATTCCACTTGTTTAACCCTTTCATGTATGGTCTCCACAGTCGTAGACCATTAGAATTTACAGTATATTAGATGTAAATCATCAAAAAAAAAAAAACACTTCAATGTTATATACACCATTATCGGGATTTTTATTACTCCATAACATGCTTCTCCCAGTGATAGATTCAACATGTCTTGGGCCTTTCTGTCTATACTTTTTACACAAAAGGTCTAATCGAATAATGAAATGTCAGCCTGTAACAAACATTATTAGCTTTTCAAAATAAGACTTCATATACATTCTGAGCTAGGCTGCATAATTACTACATATACTATATACTATACTACAATATATGGTCAAAAGTGTGTAGAAACCTGACCATCACAGCCATATGTGATTCTTCCCCAAACTATTGCCACAAAGTTGAAAGCACACAAGTGTCTAGAATGTTTTTGTATGCTGTAGCATTACAATTTCCCTTCACTGGAACCACAACATGTTCCAGCATGACAATGGTCCCTGTACACAAATGAGGTCCATGAAGACATGGTTTGCTAAGGTTGGAGTGGAAGAACTCGAGTGGCCTGCACAGAGCCCTGACCTCAACCCCACTGAACCCCAGGACTTCTCGTCTGACATCAGTACCTGACCTCACTATGTTCTTGTAGCTGAATGGACAAATTCCCACAGCCATAGTCTAAAATCTAGTGGAAAGCCTTCCCAGAAGAGTGGAGGTTATTATAACAGCAAAGGAAGGACTAAATCTGGAATGTGATGTTCAACAAGTGCATATGAGTGTGATGTTCAGGTGTCCACAAACCTTTGGCCATATAATGTATATTAAATTTGATATAATTAAACTGTATATACCATAGTTGTATTATATATAAATATATATTTTTCTGTAATTGTAGACACCAAAGTTTAAAAAATGTTGTGTAATATTTTAGATCTAAAATGTTAGTGAATAACTTTATACATTGCAAGTACTCTTCCCTCGTTTTACTTTCATTTGTGGGCTGTTAGCTTGAGTTAATTTTTTAATATAAGCAATTTTATTAGAAAAGTCAAAATAAGTAAAGTAGTGCTTGTAGGATGTGCCTCATATGTATTTTCTCATATGTGTTAAAAATCAAGTATTTGCCTCTAAGTATTTTTCCAGCTTTTCAGTCGGTAAAGAAAGCACATCTTTCCTGAACAAATCACCAGTCGCTACAGAAATACTGCAAAAGCAGTGTAGCAGAGCTGCCATGCAGAGTGATGAGGGAATGGTTTCACACTGTACAAGTCAATTCTATTCAACAACCTTTCTATGTGGATGACTTGTATGTTTAGGTTGAACACAGAATAGCAGTATCTTCCATTTCTAATGGACACTTCCAGTAAACGCTCTTTGAGGTCGAGTGGGAAAGAGAACTACAGATAAATTCCTGTTATCCAGCGACGACCCTGATAAGATGCACTTTATCTTCATTAAGCAAACATGAGGCATATTATGATGTGTGGTCTAACACCAACTAGCTTACACCAACAAAAACACGGACTTGGTCTTTCCCCATCTGGAGGGAAAATGTGCTCCTTGACAGCATATTTCAGCCAAGCAGCATGAAAGTATTTGGTTCAGTGCTCAACACGTCAAGACAAATATTAGCACACGTCACGAGAGATACAGCTTTTGATGCATGGGTAGTGTGCTGGGGGGTATGTCCTTTTCTGCATGGTAGGTTGAGACAGAGACATGACAGGAGACTGACATATCCAGGGCCAAAGGTTAGACGAGCAGGTCCAGGTTGACGTAGCTGGCCATCTTTCAGTGGGAGAACAGGGCTGTACATAAGAGAGTGGGATTATATAGTAGCCATGGGAACTATCTCTAAAACCTGGATTTTACTCAGGAAAGATGGAAAAGTGGATTACATCCAAGGTGGATGGTGTAAAAGGTGGTGCATCTGTGAGTGCTTACATCCGAGTTTCTGCCATCTTATATCCCACTACTGTACAAGAACTTCAGAAAAAAACACTCAGTAATATTTCTTATGTGTTCCTAATTCCTAATCTAATCATAATCTAAAGTCACACACACAGCAAGTATATGTATCCTTGATACTTGATACTGATACTTGAACCCCGCCTACACCTAGGTAGTTTATTTCTGAGCAGCTGGAAAAACTAATGTGACCGCTGTTTCACTGTTCAGCGTCTTTTTGACATATTCACAATACACAAACTTGCGAATCCCGCGCAGGCTACATTGTTAAACTGGGCCAAAATACTTTACTTTCGGCTCACGAGACTACAATGACAATGACTTATACACCAAACATGCTCCTCAACATACACAGTAGTCCTTAGACTAAACAGTGATGAGTGTTACGTGTAGTTCAGAGACATTTGATCAAAACATATGCAAACATTCCTTTCCATACATAAATCAAACTGGGAAAACAGATCCTAGTTTACCTGACAGAAACCAATCAATTTTGTTCCTCCAGAGCAAAGAAAAAGAGCTTGCACTCGAATCCTTCGAATGCCATTTTTGATATGTGCTCTTATCTAAGTATTAGTCATGGCTGCAGATTAAGCAAAATCAAGCTTGGAGAAAGTTAAACTGAATTTAAAGTGTGGTCAGGTTTTAAGCATGCGTAGAGCTCGCCCTCAATTTAACTAATAACAGGGAGTTAACGTTAATCTGAAGTGATGCAAGAGCTCCACGTGCCCTCACACTGCAATCATTCATGCACATTTCTCTTTTCTTACAACTTTATTTGAAAGAACTCTACCCAACTGCACAAAGCACAATCCAGATTAACTATGGATGCTCAGAGCTCAGGTCCAGCATAATCTTTTTGTGTTTCGGATTCCAGGTACGTCGCCTCTTGCCAGCACAGCTGATCCCTTACTCGTTGACACCAAAGAAAATACTTCTCACATCTTCTCATTTTCAGTAGGCTTTGGCCCTAGCTCTTCTTGTTTCACTTATAATTTGACCCTGCTCCATAGCTCTATCTAATATGATCCCAGTGCGGGTTTAAGGTGACTTCCCTTGATAGCCTTTTCTTCTCCCCATTTAACCCCCAAACTCCAGGCTCTGAGAAGAAAAGGCAAAAATAGTGGTTCGTTCACACCTGGATATTCTGTTCTATCAACATTTCATTGTGACACACGTTTAAAACTGGATCTGAGGAAAACTGGCTGTATTCTTTGATAAATAAAAGCCCTCGGAGGAACTTGAAAAATCATAACCCAGAAGAATGCTGAGGGATCTAAACAAACGACTTACAAAAAAGGTCTCTTGCACATTCCCGAAAGTGGACAAATCTTCCAATCTTTTGGCTTTTTCTCAGGAGACAGACTCTTTGGGTGCTCCATTTGGGAGTGTTTACCTGTGGCCGTAGTCAGCGCTCTAAGGCAAAGGCAGCAGCGACAGTAAGCAGAGAATGGTCATTAAAGCAATGTTGTAACGCAGACCAGTGGGTTTTAGACAGATAAGAGCCAGCTGTTTCTGCTGCTTCAGGTTTTCAGCCTGCTCATGGCCTTCGCTCGCCTTCATTACTCTGTCTTTCACTCATCTCTTTTTCTGCCTTACTTTAACTCTGTCTTAGCACTAACTCTCTATTCTAACTTGCTAATTCTGTCCCTTCTATGTCTGTCGTTCTGTGCATTTCTTCTCTCTCCCTTTGTCTCTGTCTCTCTGTCTCTCACTCTTCAGTCCTGCTGGCTCCACTCAGGACTCGGCAGGCTGCGGCTCCTCCCCTGACCGTCTGCGTGTGTGAGACGCTGTCTGTCTGATGTGTTCTGAGATATAGCCAAGAGTATGACAAGCTCCACTCCTCCGCTCCCCAATTTTTTTCAGCTCTGCCTTCAGACTGTCTAAATCAGTAGTGACAGAGATAGTTACATTACATTGAGTAACATGTACACCAGTGTACATTACTGCACAGTGTACAACAAAAAAGTCATTGATCACAGAACATGAAACAGGTGGGTGTCTGTTTGTAGTCCTGAACAAATTCACGTCCTCCGGCTTTCTGAAACAATGAGAACGTTATAGAATCTGTGTGTCAGTTCTTATACTACACTAACCCATCAGGAAATCATTTTTTTATGTAGTTACACAGAAGAAAAAACTAACCAAGAAAATTGTAGATTCATTTAAATTTTAAAAGCTGTTTTTTAGTGAAAACTGATCAATTATATTTGTGATTCCATAACACACTAAATTATACAGTGTGTGCAATATTGGTTATAATAAAACTCAAAAGCAAATGTTAACAATACTCTCAAAGCAAAGGTTTTTAATAAAATCTCCTTTTGGGGTGCCAATAAACACATCTCGGAGGATGGTAATATTACTGATGAATTCAATATGCTGTTAACCACAGGTTTCCAAGAAGCACTTAAAACTCCAGAGGTCATAAAGCTATATTACACCACAGCCATAACATAGCATGTAGCTAAATTCTATGCTATGGAACACGTGTGTCTGCTCAGGCAGATACTATATGATTGTAAACACTCATATATCATAAACCCAGAGCTGTGATTCATGTCCCGAGGTGTCACACTGGGCCGCTCTTGAGGAGTCTGCTCAGATGAAACATGTCTCCTCTAGAGACGCGAGGCCCAATTAAAGGGAGGGATTAGGACAGGACTCAGTGACCCTCTGAGGAATTTCACAAGGATGCTCAGACTCAGCCGCTGCCACAACCTCCCTTTAAGCACTTTCACCTGCTAATTAAGCCTTCCAAGCTCCAGTCAAGGGGAACTGTGTGCGGCCAGGCGCTCTATTCCCCAAAAAACAGCCCGCTTACAACTCAAGATGTACTAATGTAAATATTTGACTGCGCTTGTATATTGGACTGTGGAGCGTTACGCGTGGCGAAGGGAGTGGACAGATTGTTTGGGTGCCATTAGCGAGTTTAAGCCCTTGGATTCATTTAAAATCTAAAGTGCTTTAAAACGGCGATCCAGTGCTGAGCCTGAAAAAAGCTTTGAAAAGGAGATGTGAGGAACACAGAAGTGTGAGTGGAGCTCAGCAATGACATCACTATAGTATTTCTCCTATATTCCCATCCATTATGAGGAAACCTGCAAAGTGTAAACAGTCAGAAAAGGGTTTGCATTAGTTTACAAGAGTTTTTTCAATTTTCAGCACAAGGTTCTTATTGTAGCTACTATATCTCTCGGAATTGCAATTAAAAAATTTTTTTAAATGTCTGTACTTTGTTAAATTCTCCCCTCACGTTGTTGTGCATTGCCTGGAGTAGAGCTGCAGATCTACAGGGACAGTTAAAGTGTTCCTACTACCAAAGGAGACCAAACTAACCGCCCTGACATTTGTTGTGGATTGTGGGAGCTGGAGGAAAGGCTGTCAGAATACTGAGTGGAGATTTCTGCTCTTTAGATAAGATAAAATACACTTAGACTGACTCAGTTTAAGCACCGTACACCAGGATATATTTTTGCCTTTGTGATCTCCTGAGGAACATGTGAGAAGTATGAAATACAGCCTGCACTTTAAATTGAAATTTGTTCCAGACAGTAGGATGGCGTGCATCTCTTGCATTTAAGAGTAGATGTGAATATGAAGAGGAATGTTTTGCTGAGGAAGTAGAACATCATAATTCTCAGCATTGACACCTGCTGATCTCCATGGGTGTATATGTTTTGATGTGTGTGTGTGTGTGTGTGTGTGTGTGTGTGTGTGTGTGTGGTGGGCTCGCATGCTGCTGAACAGTAGGGGCAGCCCTGTCCTGTGCTGAGGGAGAACTCACTAGTGAGCTGGAGGAGGGCTCAGCTCACTCTCCTCCAGTTTAAGACCCTCCCAGCAGCACAGTCCTATCAGTTTCTCTCTCATGGAGTGGAGCCCCCACTGCTCCATGGAACCGTAGCCACTCTGAAGAGTCAAGCAGGCTGTCTGACACTCTGTGGTCGTCTTGCGCTCAGCATTTACATGTGTACAAGTTTGACACTTCTGTGCTCACTCGTTTCGGAGCCACCCTGTTGATGACACTCTCCCCAACTGGACTGAAGTTAGCAAATTGCTCTGTTAATGCGCTGACACTGGAATCTTACTGTGACCAGAATGACCCTGCTGGGCTCTGAACACTCTGTACTGATTCGCAGCAAATTTAGATCAGGTAAGATCTTTAATGCCGATCCTTTATCAACTACTTTGTTTGGATTGAAAAAACAGTCCAAAATGTATTGTTTATTAAGTGTAATTACTTAAAACCACATTCAACATTTATATGGTTAATGTTTAAGAATGCAATCATAAAGAAAGAAGCATGATTTTGTGGAACCTATCACTCTGTAATGTCAAGCTGTGCTCGTAATTATGTGCTTTTATGATGGTTGGAGTTGTTGTAGCATTTTAGTGCACAGCACATGTGTAGTTATAGGTGACTGTTTGCTTCCAGTAGCTTGAACTGATGTGAGACAGAGGTCAAAGGTTATCAAATGACAAAGATGGTAGTTTGACATTACCTTACCAGTCTCAAGGGCTAGCTGAAGTGCTGCTTTAAAATCCTCCTAAAAGCTGACAGCTCATGTTCTTAGCTTGTTCGGCTGTTTTCTATCATTTTTCACTCATCTCTCTCTATCTTGCCATCCTTCTTAGGAATTTAGAAGCCTCTCTTCTGTGCTCATGTTTATATACAAGTCGGCTCATGGCACTTCTCTCAGATGAATACTGGAATTTTGTCTAGAAATTAATCTGTTGTGAACAATACTGCCACCTCTCTGACATAAATGTTACTGACACAGGAGTAGATTTCTCTGTGACAAATATTAAAACACGCCACAGAGACAACTTGTTGACAACCAACTGAAAGGTCAATTGCACTTTGCTTTCAGAGATCTTATTTGAATTCCCAGTCTGATTTTTTTTTC
>CM040986.1:8677204-8704825 GCA_022985145.1 Pangasius djambal | reverse complement strand
GGTAAAAAAAAAAAAAAAAAAAAAGTTGCTTATTTTGACCAGAACATATTAGTGCTATAATGCTCAACAGATGTTGGACTGTTTACATAGAGATATAGGTTCTGCTTCTATAATGCACACTGGCTGCCACTATTTTCCCCTGCGTGAGTGTGTGTGCGTGAGAGAAAGCAGGGTAGATAGAGATCTGCCAGTGTGTCCCTTGTGGACATGTTCAAATCTTTGAGGAACTTCATTAGTGGCTGTAAGGGATGGGCAGAATTACGTAATTACATAACTGTGCACATGCTGTACCAAAAGCTCAGACATTTAAAGGTGTGTAGTGCAGAACTGGTGCCCTGTGCAGCTGAGAGCTATCCAGTCGCAGTCACTTGATCGATGCAGCCACAAAGGTGACAAGTTTGTATGTTCTCAAGCTGTTTAATTGTTCATATCAGCTGATAATATACACGCCGTTCGTTTATCAGACTGACTTTTTTGCTTTCACTTTGATTTTCATTCCAAAAACTTCCAAAATTCCAAGATGGTATTATTATTTATATTATTGCATCCACTACTAATTGGATGGTCATTTGATCTGACAGCTAACTTATCTGTTAGATCCGTTCAATTTTAGCTCCAATCCAGGCTGGGCCTAGTAAACAAGCGCCGCCAATGCTAATTTCTTCGCTCACTTGGATTAGCAGACCCCAAAAAGACTTCGCTGAGTTAGACTGTGTTCAACTGCATCTGCTCATTGTGTGTTTGGCCATGTGTGTGGTATTCTCAAATTACTGACAGCTTAATAAGTCTGTGAGCCTTCTGGTGAGTCAAAGCGAGTTTATCATGTCCTCCCACCACAATCCTTTCCCCCTAACTTGCATAAATAACATGATTATTGCGAGCTACTGCATTACCTTCAGCATCTCTTCTGAGGTTGGGTCTTGATTTGACTTTAAATATTCTGTATAGAAATGCTCTTGAGTTGGTATACAGAGAGCGAACGAGATGCCAGTGGTACACAAAACAATGGCAATCCTGATTAGATGCAAAAGCCGAACAGCTGGGCCTTGCCCATAGCCAAGTGTGCAGTTGCTGGTGTCATGAACTATACGGCTGGGATAAGTCATCCACTACAGGAGCACACTGATCATATGGATACAAATATCTCCGAGCCATCTGCATCATGTCAAGATTACTGCCTTATTGCTATTCACAGAAAGAGCATTTCACTTCAAAGGCCTCAGGATTTGTTTGTTCTTACTCTGATGAAGTCCACAATGTTCCGGCACTGGAAAAATGTATTTCTTATTATTCTACAACATGTAAGGGATTATTCAAAGTAACATACCGGTGAAAGTTCTTGGGGCATGATTTGACAACAGGCACAAATGCAAAACTGTTAGGGTAGGAATGAGCAGGTTTTTATTTTTTTTTTTAATTTCAGATATATGCCCCGAAGACAACTGGTGCAGCTATTTTAGGCCATTAAGTCAGCTCATATGGTTCTTATTGCTGAGGTTATTCGATCCAGAGTGTCTGTGAAGCTGTGATGGTTCTTATAGAGGATAATTATTTAGGGCAATCAAGGGGTTTGGCATTCTTCATCAAGCTCCCCTCCCCCCACCACAAACATCGCCAAATAGTGCTGATGCTGCCAGGAAGCAATCTCAGACCCATGCTCGAAGCCATTTTTTCTATCTTTGCCTTTTTTTTTTTTTATAATTCACCTGTTGCTCTCACTGTAATGCTGCTGATTTATGTGCACCTCTGAAAAAGAGAAATCTTTAAAAACAACAGGTAGAAATATGTTGTATGTTGTAGCATAAATGTTTGTGCATGACCCAGATTTCCTCAAACAACTTCATTTTTTCTGTTTAAAACAAGCTTGTAAAAAAAAAAAAAGCTGTCCAAAACTGCTTCCAGGTAAAGTCCATGATGAGACTTGTGAGAACTGCCAGTGCTGTTCTGGGTGAGAGAGGTTCCTTTCTGGTGCCAAAAATCAGCCAGGCTCCCCTGCACTGTCCGCCTATTTGCCCATTAACAGTCCACTCTTCTGTGCTTGGCAGTGGTTCTCAGCTTCATCTTGCCCAAAATGTGTTCAGAAGAGAAGCAGATGTGCTGCAAGGAGACTGTTTTTTGTGTGAAAGCACAAGTGTAGGTGATTTCTGCATGTCCGCTGCAATCACCGTTGAAAAGTTGCCTAACATTTGATCCCTATTCCATTTTTCAGCAATATAATATAATCTAATAATATTTGTCAACAGATAATCTCATAATGACTTCTCATATAGTGACCCACAGTTGACACACTGACGGTCTGCTCTCCTGATGTGAGACACGCCACCCAAAACAAAGAAAGCAACAGACCCACAAATATTTCTTAAAACAGGATGTAGGTCTATGATAAACACAGCTCCTGGCTTTTAAACAACTCTCCCTACAGTGTGTGGTCCTCGTGGGCGTGATGGCCAGTGAAGAGGAGGGTCATAAATGCAAGAGCTGCTCGTTTAGCCCGTTGCTGGTTTGTGTACGTGATTCTGTTCTTTGTGCAGGACAGAGGAAAGACACTTTGATATCTCTGCATGCCTGCAGGGGATGATGTGTTCCCTGGCCAGACACAGATTTACAGTTCATTCTCTAGTTTTGATTCATGGTTAGTGAGTTGCTCTGTCTCTCTCTCTCTCTTTCTCTGTCTCTACTCTCCTCTTTCTCTCCCTTCCTCTACTTCGCAGTCCTGCAGTTGAGGCTCCAGCAGAGGAGGACACGAGAGCAGTTAGCAGACCAGGGCATCATGCCTCGTGAGTAACACCTCTTTTTTCACACTCATCACTAGTCAGGACACCCCCCCCGACCCCACCCCCGCTCCATTCTACCAAGTGGCGTTTCTGAGATGTGTCAGTCTGAAGCAAACCGGCTGATTGATTACAAGATGTGGGGAAGTGGGAAAAAAAAGTGGAGGTTATGGAATAAATGTGGAGAATCAGACAGATCAGATGTTAGAGTGCACCTGGCCAGAAGTGTCAGGCTTTTCAGAGGAAGTGCAGCAATGTTTGGCATAGGTCTTCCACAGAAGAATGAAAAACGGAATGGCCTGTGCAAGTGATAAACATCAATGTGCTCCTTCATGCACATTCTGTGGTACAGGCTGACTTCAGTGGAATGCTCTTTGCTCAAGAGGCGCTCTGGGGCCACGAGCAAGCCAAGTGCACCACCAACACTACAATTGCCTCTGTTTTGCCACCATTGCTTTCAAGACTCATCAGTCTTTAATATGTAGCAGCAAAGCATCAGTAGGATGCTGAAATTCATGTTCTGTTAAGACATCCTTCAATCATTAGATTAGAAAATCAACCAGGAGTTCCTTAGAGAGTATTTTGTGTACAGAAGCTATTCATCTGAAGATATCGACAGTTGAATGATATGAAGTAAAATACCCAAAGGAATTAAAGAAAATACACCCCTTATCAGATGGATGGCTCACCTGTGAACTATATCTCCTTTCTATTTACTCAGTGTCACACTCTTATAACCTACAAACACATATACACATGCTCGCAGGGCCGTTATGGGTTTGGGTCTCAGCTTACTCACAGCGTATTCTGCTCTTCAACTGGATATATTGAGACATGTTGCTGAATGGTATAGCAGGCAGAAAGGCTCCAGTGGTGAGATAACTAGTGTAAGTGCACACAGGAAAGGAATCCAGAGGCCTGCCCAGTCCTATCAATCTCTGGGAGACTGCCAAAGATAAATGCCCCCAAAATCACGATTGGCCAGCTTGCAGCCCTTTAAAAAGAATTTTCAGCGGCTGTTTATCAATTGATTACAGGCCAGAAGTGAATGAAGCTGGACGTTTGCCACAACTGCCATCAACAAGCTTTTACCAGGCGAAATGTACATATATATTATTACAATGAATAACAGAGCTGGAGCTACTGGACAGTGTTCTGTAGCATGTTATAACTTCACTAAAGACAACTGTACCATTTGTATCTGACTGCAGAATGTCAGTGTTCTTGCAGGTTGGTTCATCTTCACAAACTCACCATCTTACGGTTCTCTGCACATGTGTTCCAACCCACCAAAGTGCACCTTATGTTTCAAAGAGAGCATGTGAGGCTGAAATTACTAAATCTGTTACATTCTTTTATGGATGGAATATTTCAGCCGTTCTTCTGTTGTCTGGAAGGATGATGGTCAGTGTGTGTGTGTGTGCCCCATATATACATCTCCCCAGGAACATCTGGTGTTTATTAGGCACTTGAAAGCAGCAGTCAGGCCTCTCAAGGCTGTTTGGCGTGTGGCCGGGAGGAGCTTGCGGCCTTTTCATGAGTCTTATTTCACCCTGTCTTGACTAACTGTCCAAGAATATGCCTTTACATTCAGCTAAACTTCCGCAGTCTAATTTAAAGGCCTCATATTTCTTCTTTACACATTTGATTGACAGAGGTGAAAAGTAAACATAATACTACGTGCAGTTTAGGGCAGAGGCAATAAATAATATCATGCAATAAACAATTTTAGATGAATTGCAATCTTTCTATGAGCAATTTTGCGAAGCAGACATTCTGTTATAGTGTATTATACTGACAGCAGTTTTTGTAGTCAGGGATCCCTTTGACTACAAAATAAAATCCATGGACTCCTTCAGTATGGATTTATTTCTTCGACATTATTTAAATTTTTCAAACAATATTTTTTGGAGTCATAAATCTTTCTATTCCTGAATTTTCCACCAACAGAAAACATTAGGTCTGAGTTGATTCTGGTGCTTGGACCCCTAAATATACTAACTTGGTCATGTGGGTTGTGATTTCCAATACAGTAACAAACAAAAAAAAAAATAATAATTTTTTAAAACACAGATTCCCTGGCTAAATCTGGCTGGCTGTAAATAAATCTAAGCCTACCTCACTGCAGACTGTATAAATCTACTCTATATAATTGGCATTTCAAAAGATCTGGATATGGCTTCCTTCTTTACAAGCCAAAGAAGACACGGAGTCTGGATGATGTCTTAGACCAAAAGGCTTAGCAGAAATCTAACATTTCTAATCTAATCAGCATAATTAGTGTTACTTAATCAGGCAGGGCTCCAGGAATAGGTACACTTTTACCACATTGCAGTTATCACATCCAGAGAGCACATCCATTAGATAACTTGGATGGGAAGCAATACGTTTACATTGGGGGTATACCTATGATGCACTCTCTCCATCTGTATATGATAGGAAATCATTCTGAAGCATACTGCTTTGCCTGAGGATCTTTGCACTGAAGCAGTGCATTTAAACAACATGTATAATTGACATCTACAAGAAAAAGCTAATTGTCAACAACCCAAATATGAGGTCAAATTACTTGTGTGTGTTTAATAGAATTGATCAGACTAGCCATTGAAGCAACACTCTAACTGAGGACAATGCAGTTGACCCAGGAGTGGGCAGATGGGGCAAGCAAAGCTTATTTAGGCAGGATTTATTGACAACAAGCACAGAGACGGCCTCACTGACAGAGATGGTTAGTTCCTTCTCATTTATTTAGTTCTTTCTCATTTATTTTTCCAGCCCTGAAGAGTCCAGCTGCATTCCATGAGCAGAGGAAAAGTCTTGAACGCTCCAAGGTCAGAGCAAAACGCCACTTTATCTTTCTGAGGCAAAAGTAAACATGACTCCTTGGCACGTGCCATATCTGCCAGGAGGAACTTATGTGTTATTTGGAAAATAAATATGGATAATAGAGAAATTGTCTAGTATCCTGCACAAATAAGGCATTAGGTTAAAACGTCAATTCTGCTGTCCTTCAGGCACTAATTGTTAATATTTTGCAGACTGGGGATTATTTAAAGCATAAAATCCGAAGTAGACCCGAGAAGTCAGAGCTGGTTAACATGCACATTCTACAAGGTAAGACCTTCAGTGCTTACCACATTGTCATATAAATTTTTTAAAAAAAAAAATACAAATTAAAATGGTTTATATAGGCAGTAGTTTATACAATAATCAATTAGATGCATTTTCGGCTGCTTGATCCACATTGAGTGATGAGCGTCATGGGTGAGGCCTGACTTGGACGGTCAGACAATAACTGTTTATGTTAGAAACCCTACCATTGCTGCATGGTGTATGCACGCAAGTGGAAGGTTTTGGATCTGGATTAATACTGCTTATGATTGCTGTGTTACTATGCAGACTCGGCCAGCGAGGGCCCCGCTCAAGACTCGCAGAGCAAACTCAAGCGTGCCCGACTTGCTGATGACCTTAATGAGAAAATCGCCCTGAGACCAGGTCCACTGGAACTTGTTGAGAAGAACATCATACCCGTTGATTCAACTGTTAAAGAGGCTGCTTTAAAAGGTACCAGAAAGTGCTAGGTTGACGTCGGAAGATATTACAAACTAATCCCTGCTTGCAATTCACAATTTCTATATCAAATCAAAAAGAAATGCGGAGGACATATTTTCAAGCCATTTTCATGCTCTGACGATGACTCACTGACCCCAAAAAACACTCATACTAAGTGATATTTAGCAAGATTCCTGACAATCCTTCCAAACTTTTCCTCACCAAACACAGCTTGATTTAGGAGGCCATCAGCTCTAGCGCACGAGTGTTAACTCAATGTTGTGTTTACTATGCTGCATAACCACACTACATCCCTTCAGATTCTGCTAAAGCCAGTGTTTTTAGACATACTCAAAAGTAAACACTCTGTTTTCTACTCTGACATGTCTGTAAATGTATTGCATAAGCTGACCATAAGGCAGAAGACTTCAGTTTACATTACCTCTGCGGGAAGACGAGCATGTTTTATTGAGACAAACAGCAGCTGTAATTAGACCCACCCTTTTCTCTAGAGATCAAATGAACGTGGCCTCTCGCTGCTCTGTTTTGACTCGTCGTGATTTATGTGGCTCCACCGAGCCACCTACAAAGGTGTCTGAGGGGGGACTGTGCCGCTCTGCAGCTGTCTGCAGTGCAGAGACCCCCATCCTGTAACACTCCCATGACCTACTCTCCGGGTTTGATTATTAGACCTGCAGGCTTTTAAATAAGCAAAGGAGCTCTGAGATTTTACAATGTTCCCGGTAGGGTAATTGCAAGCCCTCTGTAATCTGAAAAGTCTTCAGTATCTGTATATATACACACTCAGAAGCAATTTGTCTATTCTTTGAGCAACATTCGGTCCATTAATCCCTCATATATTTTTATCAGATGTGTCAGTATGGGATGAACTTAGTTGGTAAAAGTGGACAGGTAGAGGTCAGGTGTCTCTAGTTACAGTGTCCAGTCCAGTCTAACACCAACAGGTGGAAGGAAAAAAACACTCATACTTTCCTTGGCTGTTGCTGGACAGCAGTTAGGCTTGGGGGAGGGTACACAGGGTTTGTGCCCAGCACACTGCAGGCAGAGTGTCATGATTGAAACCAGGACCCACACTCTTGGCAGGTCACATGCTTAGATACTAAACGAGTCACACAAGTGTCAGCACACACATATACACACACCATTTCCCATCTCAACGCAAACTGGCACTATACACTGTCCCTCTCGTAGCCCCTAGGCTGACCTCTGCTGATAGGACAGAGCTGCTCAGTACTATCAAGATCCCCCTTTAGAATGAAGTGGTCCTGTCAGCCTGCTCCCTCTACATCACGGCACCACTGAGCGAAGTGCTTTGACTAGGCGCAAGTGAAAAACAAATAGCACCATTCAGCAATAGCCAGGATCAAGTCTGCAGCACAAACGCAAGGCACAGTAGGATTTTGGGTTCAAGTATGCATCAGTTGCAGCCCCTGCCTACACATGTACAAGATTGGAAGACCCAAATCCACAAATCTTTCCCAAATCTTTACACAGACACATGTTTCAGAGTCATCTTCTTAGTAAAGATGTTAATCAGTTTGTTAGTTATTAGTCATAACTTCAATCTAAGAATTATTCAATTGGTTTTCCCTCTTCAATTTGCTTGTTTGCATGTTTGACTTCACAATTTTATCTCAGTTCCTAGGAGTCGCAGTGTTTTGGTATAGTTTTGTCCATTTGTTATGTTTCCAGTGAATCATGGGAAGTTTCCGAAGCAGGAGGACTCATATGCATTTGAGGAGGACAGCAGCAGCGAGAGCCTGTCTCCTGAACAGCCCCTTAGTGATGAGTCCCAGAGCTCAGCCGGGCCTTTGGCAGATAGCAAGGCCAGCGGTGGCATTCCATCCCCCTCACGGACCACAGGCCCTACACAGGTGATAAACTATACTAACATACTACAATACACACTACTCAATCTACACTGACTAAACTATAAGGTTATTAATAGACTGCAAATCAACATGATTCCACAAAATATAGCAAGCCCCTTAGGTTTTACAGAAGTGTCAGAAATAGCTTTGAAAATTCTGCCCTCTGTGGCAGTGAATTAAATTGCAGTGTCCTGCTTAATTTGTTAGCAGTGTATAAAAGGTATTAGGCTTACAGTGCTGACATGCCCCTACAAACTGGAAACAGTGTATTGGCCTTTATATTTTTCCTGGTATGGCTCAAAAGACACAATTTTCCCAATATGCCTCAAGAGACATATTTGAATTAAACACTGTCAGCTCTCTGGCTAAGTTGTCAAACTTTACTGTTAAGGGGTCACAAACCAGAGAATCAACTATTCAAAACCAAGAAGAAGGTCCAGCTGTGACAAACAGCCAGACAGCTCCACCCATTCCAGTCCCTGCAATAATAAAGGTAGGACAAGCATTTTCTCCAAATATTGTCTGCAAATATTAGTAATAAAGATGACCGGAAACATTTTATTGCCAAGTATAACAATTATACCAGTAACTGGTGCATTACAGAGAATCCAAATACATGTACAATCATTTAATACAGACATTATTTGATTTAACATTTCTATATATCTACCATTAAGTAACAAAATGATAAACTATGATAAATTCAAATGATAAACACCTCACTATTTTTTTATTTGCCCTCGGTGACCATGAAATAGTCAAAAACATCAGACAAGAATCGTCATAAGAAGCCCAAAGATGTTAAGCCGAAGGTGAAAAAGCTGAAGTACCACCAGTACATTCCGCCAGACCAGAAAGCAGAAAAGTCTCCTCCTCCAATGGACTCAGCCTATGCCCGGCTACTGCAGCAGCAGCAGCTGTTCCTGCAACTGCAGATTCTCAGCCAGCAGAAGCACCAGCAGCAGAATCACTCACACCAGTCCCAGTGTCCACAAAGCCAGAGCTTTAGCTACCAGCCCGTACACCAGCATCTGTCAACCAAGTGAGTCTCATATATATTTATTTCAATGGATTTGAAATAAAACAATCAAGATGTGATCGAAGTGTAGACTTTCAGCATTTTTTTAAGAGGTTCCACAAAAATATGGCATTTACCATTTAGGAATTACAGCCATTTTAAGCAAAGTACTTCCATTTTCAGGGGCTCAAAGGTATTTGGACAAAGTGACATAATTGTAAAATAACCATAATTTTAATACTTGGATGAAAATCCTTTGCAGTCAATGACTGCCTGAAGTCTGGAGCCCATGTTCTCAAAACTCAAATTCTGAGTTTCCTCCCTGGAGATGCTTTGCCAGGCCTTCACTGCAGCCACCTTCAGTTGCTGCTTGTTTGTGGGTCTTTCTGCCTTCAGTCTTGTCTTCACTAAGTGAAAAGCATGCTCTATTGGGTTGAGATCAGGCGACTGACTTGGCCATTGAAGAATATTCCATTTCTTTGCCTTCAAAAAGTCTTGAGTTGCTTTCACAGTATGTTTAGGGTCATTTTCCAACTGCACTGTGAAGCAGCATCCTATCAGTTTTGTAGCATTTGGCTGAATGTGAGCAGAGAGTATAGCCCTATACACCTCAGAATTCATCTTGCTACTTCTATCAGCAGTCACATCATCAATAAACACCAGTGAGCCCGTTCCATTGGCAGCCATACATGCCCATGCCATAACACTTCCTCCACCATGTGTGACACATGATGTGGTATACTTTGGATCATGAGCTGTTCCTTTCTTTCACCATACTTTTCTCTTCCCATCATTCTGGTACAAGTTAATCTTGGTTTCATCAGTCCAAAGAATCTTATTCCAGAACATGGGAGGCTTTTTTAGATGTTTTCTGGCAAAGTCTAATCTGGCTTTCCTCTTCTTGAATGTTACCAGTGGTTTGCACCTTGTTGCAAACCCTCTGTATTTACATTCATGAAGGCATCTCTTGATTATAGATTTTGACAATGATACGCCTGTTAATGTTATGAAGGAGTTTTTCTTCACCAAGGAAAGGATTCTGCGATCATCCACTTTAGTTGTCTTCCATGGTCTTCCAGCCCTTCCGATGTTGTTGAGCTCACCAGTGCTTTCTTTCTTTTTAAGAATGTACCCAACTGTTGATTTGGCCACACCTAAGGGTTTTGCTATCTCTCTTATAGATTTATGTTGTTTTTTCAGCCTAATGATGCCATCCTTCGCTTGCATTGAGATCTCCTTGGACTTCATATTGGTAGCTCCAGTCGAACAGTTGCCAAATGCCAACTCAATACCTGATATCAACTCCAGACCTTTTATCTGCTTCATTTGTCTTGAAATAATGAGGGAATGGACCGCACCTGGTGAATTAACTTCTTGTCAGTCAATTGAAAATGGAAGTACTTTGCTTAAAATGGCTGTAATTCCTAAATGGGTAATGCCATATTTTTGTGGAACCTAATAAAATAAAGCTGTAAGTCTACATTTTGATCACATCTTGATTGTTTTATTTCAAATCCATTGTGATGGTGTATAAAGGCAAAATAACAAAAACTCCATCATTGTCCAAATACTTCCGGACCTAACTGTGTGTGTGTGTGTGTGTGTGTGTGTGTGTGTGTATGTATATATATATATATATATATATATATATATATATATATATATATACATATACACACACATACACACACGTGTGTGTGTATGAGACTTTATTATGGATGAAATTTTTGTCTGAGCTGACTGTGTGAATATCATTCAGGCAGACCAGTGAACAGCAAACGCCATGCAGTTCCAGTGCTGCTACCAGTACAGAAAGCAGCAGCTCCTCATCTCCTGTAAAGACTACATACTGCAGCGCATCCAACATGACTCCAGTCAGACCAGGGCCTCTGCCTGCTAATCTTGATGACCTAAAGGTACTAAATGCAGTTATCTGGAGACATCTGACACAAGTGATAGTCATTTGCAAATCTACATGCAGTATCTTCATATAGTAAAGTTATACAGGTGTAGTCTTTGCAGATGTAGTAAGAGAAGTGAAGACCTTGGATCGTCACTTGTATTGAGCACAGTTTTCCTGTTTATTCCTGGCAACAGGTGTCTGAGCTTCGGCAGCAGCTGAGAATACGAGGTCTCCCAGTGTCAGGCACCAAGACTGCCCTCATAGAAAGGCTGAGGCCCTATAAAGACTCTAGCGCCGCTTCTCCCTCCAGCTCTGGAGATATCACAACTGTTACCTTCCCAGTGACCCCCACCGGTTCGCTCTCCTCCTACCAATCCCCAAGTTCTTCTGGTACCATGTCCCATGTAGGGGGGTACTACCCATTCTGCAGTACTACATCCACCCCACCCATCTCTCCTGCCTCCTCTGAGCTGTCTGTCAGTGGCTCTCTTCCTGACAGCTTTAGCGACGTCACTATGTCCTCTCCGCAGTTTGGCCTGCAGCCATCGCCGGCTCAACTGAGCACAGAGGACAACCAGAATTTGGGGAACTGCCTGCATGGTGAACCAGGCCTGGACACTGAGAAGGACAAGATGTTGGTGGAGAAACAGAAGGTGATTGAGGAGCTGACGTGGAAATTACACCAGGAGCAACGGCAGGTGGAGGAGCTGCGGATGCAACTGCATAAACGGAAGCACAGTCATGGCCTGCAGGAGCCAGTGCACTTGCAGCATCCAAGCCAGATGCAGCACTTCTTTGGCGTGTCTATTAAACAGGAGCATGTGGCCTCCAGCTGTCCAATGGCCTCCAAGCAGCCAAAGAATGGGCCCCCAAACAGCTGCATGGAGCCAATGGGACACTGTGGCCTAGGTGGTGGACTTCGGAGCCTGGATGTGCCCTCCTCTAGAAGTCCTTCTGGTCTCCCAGCCTATCTAAGCCCACAGTGCTCTCCTCAAGACTCGCCAGTGACCAAGAACTCAAGCAGTCCACAGCCCAGCAGTCTGCCTTCCTCTCCTAGTCATCCATTTCTGCTCACACCTCCCCTGGGTAGGGACAGCTGCCCTCACAATGGAGCCAGACCACATCCCATGCAGGTACAGAGCCTCATACAAAGACCTATAGTTGCTTTCTGATGTAGGGCTTCAGTCCTTTTCAACAAAGAACATGGAATATAACTGGTAGAACTTGTAAGGTTCCGAAACAAATCTAACAAAATATTGCTCTTTATCACAGCTCCAGCAGAAGAATGTTGCTCAGTCTGTAAGCTGCACCTATTCACCTGACCAGAGAAGTATGCAGCCAGTGTACCCAAGCAGTGAGAATAACCTAAACACCAGAGGGTCTTCTAAGGCCAAAAGTCCAAACATGCAGCAAAAGGTTTGTAAGGAGATGAGATTAGTCCACATCATCCCACCTTCTTAACTGTATTCATGCACAAAATCTATCTGGAAAAGCCTTCACACACAAACTCACTGTTCTTCTCATTTTCCTTCTATCTGTGGCCACAAAACCAATCCTCCCACAGTTATCCTATATATTACTTTGTTACACAAAAAAACAATTATCTGTAATACCTTCTACAAGTTTCCACAATCATCATCAATGAAAACACTGGTCACATGTTTTCATCAGCCCATTATTCACTGAACTGAATAAACATTACTAGTCACAAGTTTCTCAATGTGCATGAATCTGATCATGTGGTCACATCACATGCCAAACTCACACAAGATGGTAGGACAACTCAAAGCTACCTGCTATTATTCCATGTTGATAGATAATTCCAGGACAGATAGCGAGGAAAGAAATGAACTGTTGATTCTTTTTCCCCTTCCCATGGCCAAAAAAATATAATGCCTGCTACACACGAGCGTGATATGTGAAAACTTCTCAGCCTTTATCTGGTACCTCTTCCACATCTGAGGTATAACGTTTCACCCTATCTCCTCATATAGATGGCAATATTACACTCTCCCAGGCACATTGGCCAAAAGTGCGCCACCTCCACCACTACCTTCTGTAGCTCAGACTCTACTGCATCTGCCATTAAACAGCCCCCATGCTATGAGGATGCAGTGAAGCAGGTAAAGGAGTCCCAAGATCAGCTGAGCCTCATGCCTTCCACCATCACTCCAGCTTCTGGCATCGCTCATACACAAAGAAATCACAAACACTTTTTCTCTTCTATGCCACCCTCACAATGCACACTTCTCTGCTTTCACTTGGCATGATCAGCACCCTAATACAGGAACAGTTGTGCTGATTAGAGAGCTTCGTGGCTGATATTTGCCTAAAAATAACACTCAAGTGAAATTACACCCAAAAAAGTGTTTACCTATATTGGTCTCGATTGTCAGTTATATATACAATGATGTAAAAAAAAAAAAAAAAAAAAAAAAAAAAATGAATTTGATTTTCTACTTTTATGCTTTCAAAGATAGACAATGTGCACTTCCTGGATTTAAAGTGAAATAGTTTTCAAATTCAATCTGTTTTTAGGCTTTGACATTTTGTTGAGTCAAAACCAGAAAGTAAGCAAGCTGATTTGGAAAAGCATACTGGTTCTACAAGTTTAGTTTCTGTCCGCATGTTAGTGGTATAGAAGAGAAAAATTCAACATTTGATTTTTGGGTGGATTTCCCATTTAAGAGCATTAAACGGCAGTGTCAATACTGCAGGATAAGCCGTTATGTAAAAGAAATTGTTTATCTTGCTGCAGTCATTATGCAATATTCTTGTCATGAGAATTAAACAAGATGTACTATATTTGACAGTTTCAGTGGCTTAGCAATAACTGTGGCAGTGACATTTTGTACGTTTATAATAACTACAACCCAAATGCAAAGTGCCAAATTACAGAATATAAGACCAAATGTTTGTATGATTAATGAGTTACATGAGTGCACTCTTTTGTTGCAGCAGATGACCAGAAGTCAGCAAATGGATGAACTCCTTGATGTCCTTATTGAAAGTGGAGGTGAGTATACAAGTAGAAATGTATAAAAGTAGCATGCCCCTTCTAGTCCTCTACCCCCATTCCTTAATCTAACCTGATAAATCTGATAAATGCTGTAATGTCCTTCGCCTCTTCCTGCACTGCCCATCTCCCCCCCATCAAGAAATGCCAGCTAACGCCAAAGAAGAGAGGTCCCCTGTAACCAAAGTTGTGCCTCACCTTACAGTTTCGCCCAGCAACACTGCCACCAGTGCCACGTCCATGCCAAAGTTCCACCGCCACTACAGCCACATTTCACCCTCTGAGGTTACATACGAGCATGCTGCGGGGCACACTGAGTGCCATCTGGAGGTGCTTCTGAGCCCTGTGAGCCGCCATGGTGACATCATCCCTGTCAAGTTGGGCACTGACGAGGGCCAGCTGGAGGAAATAGGAGACTCCTTTCCAGGTCATCACCATGACGACAAGTTGCTCAGCAACAGGGACATGATGGACACGCCTCTGTCTCCCATGGCCACCAAAGTCTCGCCAGTGCCCACGGATGGCCAAGGGCTTGGCATGACATTCTCCGAGTCACCATGGGAAAGCATGGAGTGGTTGGACTTAACTCCGCCCAGCTCAGCCACGGCATTCAGCAGCAGCATGGCTCCATCAGCACCCAGTATCTTCAACACAGAGTTCTTGGACGTGAGTGACATTGGACTGAACTCAGCCATGGACCTGCACCTTGAGCACTGGTGAATTCGACCAGGGAGCTCCATTAGTTAAAACATACAGCTAGGTATATATTGAGCAGTAACACAAAGCACTTCACATCCAAAATTTTAAAAGATGTGGTTTTCCACAAAACGCACAGCCAACAGGATAAAATAAAGCTACAGTCTGACCTGTTAAAATATCAGTCAATATTTTCTTCCTATAGTTTAACTCAGTTAAAAAAAATAATAAAACTTGTTCGGGTCCAAAACTTGAAAATCCATTGGACTATATATTGTGGGAAAGAATGTGGGAAAGAATTACTGGAAAATAATAGAAACCAAACGAACCGAATCCAATCAAACTAAACATCTAAAACATCTAAATTCAACAGCATTCACAATCCATTTGTAAATATTACACTACTGCTTCAAATGTTTTTCCTGCACATAGTGTGTGGCGAAACACTCCTGAATGCTCACAAAAACAAATCACCACCACATGTATTCACATGTGCTATTGTAAATATTCATTAATGCTCACACTGCACCTTGAGTAGTATAGTACTTTGTCACATTTGGCTTGACATATATTTTTGGACAGCATGTAATTGCCTCTGTTCTATTATTTAGATATTTTCTGTTTCCATCCCCATTTTACTTTTTAAAATCATTTTAATTTATTTAGACAGCTGAGATACAATGTAGTTGTATCAGAATATATCTTTATCTATAATATGAGAGTATGTCTTAGTTGCAAGTCCATGGATTAAATACAAACATGCTAATTTTACAGTCAATGCATTTAGGTCAGGACTCCACAATGAAAACAAGTCACCCTTGATTTTTATTCCCTTAATGAATGACTACATTTAAAACTTTATAGGCATGTGGTACACATCTTCAACATGTTTTTCCTTTGCAAAAATATGTTACGTTTACATTTCGCTCACTGCTTGCCCCTATATGAAAGATTCCATCTTTATGGCTGTTTGTAATATGACTAATAATATTGACGCGTGACCCATTTGCTATCTTGGAAGACGTCACATCTCAGATGTATTTATTTGGACATTTGGATATTTGCATAGATATATTTATACAGAAGATATTTATGAGACATTCCTTTGTTTAGGAACAGGATACAGGAGATGCATATCCTCACGCAAGAGATTCTTGAAAACCATGGTGGGCCTAGGAAAATCTGATTCCTGAGTTTTATTTTTATACAGAATTGCAATACTAACCGTCACATCCTCAGATGCACCTTTTGTGTCTTAAAGATGATCCAAACATAAATATATTTTATAAAAGAAAATGTTCTGAAAAGAGACTATTATGGAAAGTTTCAAACGTCGCACTGGCGCGTATTCATTAAAGTCATACAACTGTCATACAATATTAAAATATGCTGCAGTTTGAGCTCAAGTGATGAACCAGCTTCAGCTGTGTTGAAACAAAAGCACACACACATTTACACAAAATGCCCTAATGCTTATGGGTGTAATTACCAATAAAATGGAAGTTGGAATGGCACAAACTCTTCTCTAATATAATTTTATAATATTATACATACAGGATATTTTATAATATTGTACTATTATTATTTTTAATGACTATACAGCTGAAAATTCAACTGCAGATCATGGTTAGAATATGACATTCAGTTTTAGATACTCTACAACCAGACACAAGCTTCATACAGACACACTATAGATGAAAGTGAAGGTCAATGTGTTTTTATTTCCCTTTCTTCGCTTCTCCACGGTTGAGTCAGTGATGTAGCAAGTTAGGCTACATGTTCCGACTGCACGACTAAAAGCTGTTTCACTTGATTAATATGTTTTTGTACTTTTTTTTTTTGCAATGTAACTGAAAGCTGAAATTCAATTTCAAGTTGAGGAATTCATTGACAAATAGAAATATTTTTTACAAGAACAGTGTTCATGGACGTGTCCCGTTCTTCCCAGCAGTTGTGCAGAATGAAATGTAATATACTGTGTATTGTTTTACTGTGAACATTTGCACCCACAGCGGGGCTGGCAGATACAAGACCTGTGGACATTTTTCTCTTTATTAATTCAACAGTATTTTGTGTGTATGCAAAAAAAAAAAAAAAATAACGCATCCTTGTGTATTGTCGAACCTTGGTGTCTGATTAGTGGGAGGAAAATCGAGTTCACTGACGATTTAAACTGTGAACAGAGCAGATGTGTGTGTGCTACAAGACATTTGAATGGATTTCGTCATATTTGGATTGGTGGAGGACTTAAGCGCCAGCAATGATCACCAAACATTCTCAATTTCCACACCAATGAACAATTTATGTTGTTAACACTGCACACTATCCTCAGATTTCCCCTTTTTTGACCATATAAACTATTTAAATATTTGAATGTAAATGAACAGCACAGTGATAAGAGCATTCACACTGTGGCCTTATATTAGTGCAATTAACCTGCATTTAGGGCTTCATAGATCAAGCAGAAGATTCAATTTATTTACTTTTTATCACAGACAAAAAGCAACAGGACCGGTTCATCTTTGATTTTGTGGACTGTAATAGCTTTACTTTTGCTCAAATCCTCCTACACATAACAGGTTTACAGAGACTGATAGGAGAATGTAACGAATGTGCATTGGATTTATAATATATATGTCCGTCCACTGCGGTCTGGAGGACTGTAAGAAATGTAATTTTTTTTTTTAACCTCCATTATTCCAATGAAGAAACTTATAACAGACCAAGCACTCACTCAGCCATGTTCTCCTTTTTTACCTAATGGTCTGTAGTGCTGGATCAAAATTTTAATGGCACATTATGCATCAATTCCAGTCTTACCACACACTACTCCTAGCCAACCAGATGAGTGAGAGAGAATTCCATCATTCCATAACATCTGTCCAGTACACATGATTGCTCTGTCTTGCTGAAGAAAACAAATTTGTGTTGTTTTTGTCTTCATTTTTTTTTTCTCCTGGGGAAGAAATATATAGATGTGACAAAAAGCTTTTGTACTGCTTGGCCACTGAACAGCTTTACAATGTAAACCGTCTCAGTATGTCTCCACCACTGTACTATTAAAACTTCAATAAACACCAACAAATTAAAAATTTCCAAAAAGATTGAGCTTCCTGAGTAATAGATTGAATTTTTTCTTTTTAATCATGTTGCTGCTTCAATGATGAAACAGTTGTACAAACCTAAATTGTCATCTCAATTCAAAAAAATTTGCCTATTTGTGTAGCACTTTTAACAATGGACATTGTCACAAAGCAGCTTTACAGAATTACATAAATTCTGGATAAATATTACATGTATAAATGTATCCCTAATGAGAAAGCCAGAGGCAACGGTGGCAAGGACAAACTCCTTGAGATGACATGAGGAAGAAACCTTGAGAGAAACCAGACTCAACTGGGTGACACCAGATAGTGTGATAAAATTATAAATCATTACTCATCTATAACAGTATACTACACTCACCATCCACCTTTTCAGGAACATCTGTGCACCTGCATATTCATGCAGTTATCTAAATCAGCCAATCAGGCTGCAGCAGTACGCTGCATAAAAACTTGCAGATACAGGTCAAGAGCTTCAGTTAATGTTCACATCCAACATAAGAATGAAGAAAAACTGTGATCTCTGTGACTTTGATCGTGGCATGGTTGTTGCTGCCAGATGGGCTGGTTTGATTATTTCAGAAACTGCTGATCTCAGTTGAGGGTTAAGGACCTTGCTCAAGGGCCCAGCAGTGGCAGCTTGGTGGTGCTGGGATTTGAACCCTCAACCTTCTGATTAGAAGTCTGAAGTATCAGCCTGAAGTTATTAACTGTTCAGTAATGGAGACTCAAGTGCAAACTGTTCTTAGCAATTGCACTCCTAAGGCTATCCAAGGAAGAACATCTACAGCCATCCTCATGGTTTCTATATGGTACCATCCACAGTAACGTCATGGTGATCTTTAGGCTGTCCATGTGGGGCCAGCCTTAGCATCCCTTCAGGATTATTAAGACTTTGATTAAGTTTATATATTTATACCATAGCCCTGTTGATTTCTTTATTCCAATTGGTCAGAAGGTGATGATTACTTTTCTATAATGACAGCAAGACCAATCACAGGTTTATATTACTGTGCTCCTTCTAATACGTTATTGTTTCTATAGCAACAGCTAACACAACAGTGTTTAAGATGGGCTTTCTTTGTCTGAAACATGACAATCTGCATTTTTTTTTTTACCTTATTAACTTCAGAAAAGAGAAAAAATTACCGACTGTTTAGAAAATGACTGTTTATAGGGTCAAGGTGGATTCATGGCCTATCCCAGGAACAACGGGCATGAGAAATACACCCTGGATGCGCGCACGCACGCGCACACACACACACACACTCATTCATAAATATGGATAATTTACCAACAAAATGCCATCATATTCTAGGAATGTAGGAAAATAACCTGAGCTCAACCCCGCACCCTGGACCCTGCGGCACCAACATGTGTTTTTATTCTCTCACACAAACAGCCAGTACACAAGCAGAGGCTAATTCATAGGATTTATTCTAGCATTCAGTCCATTTGTTTTCCAGACCTTACAGAAAAAATAGCTCGATAAGGTCACAATCACATCCTAGCCTTATCACAACTGACCTGCAGGCAGATACTTAGCTCTCATCATTACTACAAGAACACTAAGATTTCATCAATATCCTTTAAATATGTGAAGTGAAGAAGACAAATAGCTCAGACCATCAGAGGTTAATATCTCCAAAAGCAGACATAAGGCAATATCCCTGCATATCCTCTAATTACATTTTTTTTTTTTTTTTTTTTTACAGATTGCTGTTCACAATGTATACACTTAAAATCTTTTCACAGTGTGAACAATTCTTGAAGATATTTCCCACTCTTTATACCGATACAATATAACGTTACATAAAATCCATAATTTCCCTTCTAAATATTAAATATTCTACTATGGTGCCATTTTGTACAGTTGAAAGATTGTTTTCAAAATTGGGATTTTCTTTATTAAGGTACGCTCATAAAAAGGATGTATGGTTAAGCATTCTTAGGTCAGTGATGCATCTTAAGTGTGTCAGATGATCTCTATTTTACACAAACACACAAAAATGAATCCTTTCCACCGAGTCTTTCAATGCTATCTAGTGTCATATTTCAGTTGCCCTATTATGTCAGTTAGTAAAAGACTGCTTTGGCAAAGTGTTGTACATTTCTTTTAAAGTGAGTTACCTAAACAGTCACATTTGAACATCATTCAGAACGCATACATAAGCCAAGATGTCAGAGACAATTTCAGGAGAAGTGGCAAAATATAAAGTAGCATTAGGGATTTTGGGGCGTGTTCTGTAACTGTTTTACATTTACAGT
Organism: Pangasius djambal; assembly: GCA_022985145.1. Taxonomy (NCBI): domain Eukaryota; kingdom Metazoa; phylum Chordata; class Actinopteri; order Siluriformes; family Pangasiidae; genus Pangasius; species Pangasius djambal. The sequence continues at coordinate 8,684,605 of CM040986.1, read as the reverse complement.
AAGATAGGAGTGTCTGCAAGTGTGTACACTATACCAGCGAGAGGTTTTTTTTTGTTTTTTTTTTGTTTTTTTTTTAATTCATTCAATACAATTTGGTGAGTTAAAGTTGCATATTTATAGAAAACTACTTTAAGGATGACTTTTTGTTTTTGTTTTGTTTTGTAATCTTTCAACCGACCAACTGATCTGTCAAATGGTACCAGGCTGCATCTAAGTGTCATCTGTGTCTTTTCCACAAAGTCAACATGTCACAGAAATCTTTCAGATGAAATGCTGGAATTTCACAAAGACCGCTATGTGTGGAGCGAAACGTGTAGAAGAAATGATCCAACCATTTTTTTTAACGGATTCTTTGACGAACAACAATACTTCTGCATACTCTTTCGGAAAGTGAGACCACAATTAAACTGTGCTTTACACCTACAGATATTGCTCTAAATGACACATCCTATCATAGAAATGTTATACGGTATACAACATGGTAGGCGTTTTCTTTCTATTTGAATAGCAACGGCTTCTTGTTTCTGCAATTTCTTGTTTCTTGTTGTTTGTATCATCACTTTCAAGTAGATATTTACGTTCCCGCGAACATGAAGTGTGTCTTGAATGGAGGAGTTCAAGTCTTGTTCTAATTTTCTATAATGCGCTCAGCTAAACATTTACATGTGGCATTAAAATAAATATCACACCTCAAATAAAATTATTATTGTTCTTATTCTTCTTATTGTTCTATCTTGTTTTATAGACCAATACACTAATGGTTTTGAAGACGAAAAGCCGATCCTTATTGCACACAATGTTTTGGGAGTGTCGATCCTTAAAAGCAGTGTGGAACCGTGAAACGGGACAATGCGTTGCGCCAAACGGCTGCCGTGTTACATTGCATTCGGGTAACGTACACGCTATCAGTCGACGTACATGGGAGAGCTGGGGGAGGCGGGGATTTCATCCAGAATTTTACACACATAACCGGCAACGTCCACCACTCGCTCCTCGTACATCAGAATGAACGGGTGCTTCTACAGGAAAGAAAAAGAAATTAAAAAATTAAGATCCAACTTTTTCTAAGTAGCTTTAAGTACAAGTACATGTAAACACAATGACACTAGGTATAGTCAGACAGAAACAGTATGCACTTTTATAATAAATATTTCAGAAATATTTATTCAATGTCAAATTTGGTTAATTTCCAGAAATTTTCAACATTTTTTTTTTTTTTTTTTTTTTTTTAAATCAGTCTAACAGTGGTCATAAGGCATATTTACCAGAAGCTCCCTGTACTTTGGCCTTTTTGACTCGTCCTTTGTAAGGCTAAGAAAACAAAATGTTGTTTATAAATCTGCACTTGTTCTATTACAGTATTAAAATTCTGTACCCTGTAAACAACATGGAAAGCTGTGAAACTCACCAGAGATTGACAAAGTTGATGAATTTGGGAGAAAACTGTCTCTCCTCCGAGTTGCTTAGTTGAGGAGGGTCTCCCTTCACCACCTGTGTCAGCTGATCGAACACACTGTTCCACTTGGGGTATGGGAAGCGGCCGGTGGCTAGCTCGTACTGAAGGAGAAGAAAAAGAATCATGCAACAGTTAATATGACAATATTATGCTTATTTCATTCAGTAACTCAATTCTTTATTAATATGAGAAACAGTCAGTGGGTACATCACGCACCAGCGTAATTCCCAAACTCCAAACGTCCGAGCGCACATCATAGCCTTGCCTAGAAGCACTAGGGTCTATCCTTTCGGGCTGTATGAGAAAAATAACAACAATAAAAACAGATGTTGGAATGTCGTCCTTATCGAGAGAGACATTTTATCCACAACAACTGAATTCCCAAGCACTGTTATAGGCAAGCTCCAAAAATATGCAATAAGGAAAACAATTTAAATACAAGTAATGCAACTAAGACAGTTTGAAAAACGTTATTAAACAGACTACACTAATACAGACAAAACTACTTATACCGCAGTGCTACTGAATTCTCAAATCTGATTGGTCAGTCATTTTCTATAACAGTCAGAAAAAGCTCTGACTGTAGTTCTGGCTACAAGGCAAAGCACAGGTTTATATTAAAGTGGTCACTGTAAAATTGTATTGTTTCTATAGAAACAGCTCATTAATAGAGGTTAGTACGATGGACTTTTAAGTTTTCCACCACAGGATTTTTTTGGGTTGAGAAACCGAGGGAAAGACTGTTTATAGCTACTACATGCTAGCTGAAACTAACTTGCTTTTCTGACATTCCACGACATTAAATGCAGCTATGGTGTGTCATTCTTTAATTGGAAAAAATGTAATCGTTGATAAATTGCTGTGGTGTGAGAGAAATAAAACACCTCATTTGTTTATCATCCGAGAACAGCGCAACGCATTGTTTATCTTTATATAAAACGTAAATCATGCAAGTTTTACCTAACACATTTATAAAAATGGAGTAAATGTTAATGCCATTATTTATACACATACATTCATTTGTAGTAACAGTATTTTACACTTATGATTAAAAAAAAAAAATGATGGTGTTACAATCACAGAAAGCTTTATTAAAATGAGAAGCGAGTGATGATGTGCTGACTCACAGCCATGTACGGTCTGCATCCAGCATCTCTAGTCTTGGCTATAGAGTCAACCAGCTGTCCACTGATCCCAAAGTCACACAGCTTTATGTTGCCGTTTCTATCCAGGAGAATGTTGGAGGGCTTGATGTCTACAAATTGTAAGTATAAAGTATGTTTAAAGAAATCAATTCACTCCATAATTACAGGGAATAATAATAATAATAATAATAATAATAATGTTTTACAGACTGTAAGCCACTCCAGTACAAAAGTACAAAACACTCAGACAGCAGTAGACCTTCAGTCTACTCAGAAATCTATGCTTACATCATATTATTGTTAACATATCTGTCATATACTGTACAAGTCAGCATACAGTAATCAGGCATTTTTATTTCACAGCAGGTTAGTTTACTAATAGGACAGCACCACCTAGTGGCAGCTGGCACACGGACATCACTCTGTCTCCATGCTGAATGCCTCCTATCCATGCAGAGAATGTAGATTTATTATGTGGCGATTTGTGCTTTCTATGAAGACTGTTCAAATTATTTATTTATTTTCACATTGCTCCAAAAGTCTTTTTTTTTTAATCAAGCAAAAATTTGGAGGCCCAGACTTGAGGGTTTTCTCATTTCCTTACCCGGTATCCCTTCCTTGCACATTAACCTTAATGATTTGTTGCACAGCTGTAACATTTATCAAAATTCTTCAAAATTAAAACATGAATCCAGGAATTTATGCGTTATATTAATTAGAAGACCACTGCCTAATGCAAACAGTTACATATACATTGCAAGTTTGGTTTATTTTACTAAAGTGTATTAAACGGTCACTGCAATGTTACATGTATAACACTCACCTCTGTGGATTATTTTCAAGTTTTCTTTCAAGTGATTCAGTGCTTTCACAGTCTGTAATAAATTTGAGAAAAAAAGAAAATTAAGAATCCTAAAATACTGTCAGCAACGCAGCACTTAAAAAGACAAGACGCACTCACCGCTAATGTAATTTTGCCTAATATTTCCTCTGGAATGACATCATCTAATGAGCAATATACATATTTGTAGAATTTGTCGAACGAGGTAGACATAAGTTCCATACATATCCAGCAGTCACCCTGTAAAAGAGATGAGAAGAGGAAAACACCTTTTAGAGTTTAAATTCGGAAACTAGGCAAAGGTTGTACTCACTACTACACGTGCTGTATATTAATATAGAACACTGGATGGAGAAAGGAATGCTCTTATTAGGGCTGATTTATGCTTCTGAGATGAAGCACGTTTGCTTATTTGTGTCGGGAAGAGAGAGCCTTTATGGGTAAGTGTGGCATGCAGAGACACACTCACATCCATGTCTCTGAGAAACTAACTGCATGTCATGTGTATCTACAATGCTGTCTGTCAACCAGGCTTCAGGCGAATGCTAATAGGTTGCCAGGGAGGTGAGATCAGTTTCTACCCAGAAACGTTTTGATGAGATGTCGTGAACCTTCTTTGGTGGGTTCCATCAAGAGTTTCAGAGTAACACTGCTCCAAATAATTAATAAATAAACATAATCAATTCGTGTGTAAGCAATACAATTTACAAAATCAAGTAAAACAATAAAATCCCTTAACACATCCAGTACTTTCCGTTTTCTACAGGCTGGAGAGGTGCTTGTGCTCCTCAACCTCTTTTTGAAAGCGTAATCCATCGAAAAGCTCATGCAAGAGAACTGATGAAAAATGCTTTTTTAAAATATTAGTTTAACTAAGCCACGATATTAGTTTCTTGGACTGGTGTCTTAAATAAAATTCTCACACTGGACAGCTTTAAATGAACATCACGAGCAATCAGTTTTTCCCCCCATGTTTGGCATCACACATGGCAATGGGATCACATTTTTGGGTAATGGATTTATTTACAGAAAATTGCAATCATGAATATAAAGTGCAAGCATTTATTCTGGCTGCGGCTGTAAATTGTATACTGGCCAATTGAATACTGCAGGACTGTGCATTTTTCCTTCTAACATACTCCCAGTAATGACGTAGCACATGGTAAAGCAAAGCAAGAAAAAAATCTTTGTGATCTCTAGAACTGAGGGTTTAAACACTAGTGGAGGTGCTCCAATGCATGAGCCGCTTGATATTGCTTAATACAGATGAGTGAAAATGCTTCTGAAATGCTTTCAGTGAGAACTGACTTAGTTTATACACTTACTGAGCACTTTATTAGGAACACCTCTACACTATTCATTAATGCAATTATCTAATCAACCAATCATGTGGCAGCAGTGCAAGGCATAAAACCATGCAGATACGGGCCAGCAGCTTCAGGTATTGTTCACATCAACCATCAGAATGGGGAAAAATCTGATCTCAGTGATTTTGACTGTGGCATGATTGTTGGTGCGAGACGGGCTGGTTTGAGTATTTCTATAACTGCTGATCTCCTGGGATTTTTAAGCAGTCTCTCGAGTTTACTCAGAATGGTGCAATGAAGAAAAAACATCCAGGGAGCGGCAGTTCTTGCGGACAGAAACCACTTATTGATGAGAGAGGTCAACAGAGAATGGCCAGACTGGTTTGAGCTGACAGAAAGGCTACAGTAATTCAGATAACCACTCTGTACAATCGTGGTGAGCAGAAAAGCATCTCAGAACCTTGAGGCGGATGGGCTACAACAGCAGAAGACCACATCGGGTTACACTACCGTCAGCCAAGAACAGAAAGCTGAGGCTGCAGTGGGCACAGGTTCACCAAAACTGGACAGTTGAAGACTGGGAAAAAAAATGGAGCCTGGCCTGATGAATCTCGATTTCTGCTGAGCCACACAGATGGCAGGATCAGAATTTGGTGCCAACAGCATGAATCCATGGACCCAATGGCTTGTGTCAACAGTCCAGGCTGGTGGAGGTGGTGTAATGGTGTGGGGAATGTTTTCTTGGCACACTTTGGGCCAATCAATCAATCTTCGCTTGAATGCTACAGCTTACTTGAGTATTGTTGCTGACCATGTGCATCCCTTCATGGTCACAATTTACCCGTCTTCTAATGGCTACTTCCAGCATGATAATGCACCATGTCACAAAGCAAAAATTGTCCCAACCAGGTTTCATGAATTTCACCGAATTTGAACCCAGTAGAACACCTCCGGGACGTGGTAGAGATTCGCAGCATGAAAGTGCACCTGAAAAATCTGCAGGAATTCCATGATGTGAACATGGACTAGAATGTCAAAGGAATATTTCCAACATCTTGTGGAATCCATGCCACGAAGAAATGAGAGCAAAGGGAGGCCCTACCCGGTATTATTATAGTGTTCCTTAAAAAAAGGGCTCAGTGAGTGTATTTGATTACACAAGGTTTTTTTTTTTTTTTTTTCCTCAGTACTTTACAAAACAAAGTTACGCCCGTGTTGCCTTCTAGTTATTATTCCTACGGTGAAACACGGAACTTTCTCTTTTGTTTTTAGTTCAGAGACTGTTCTTTTTCGATTTCCCTTTTCTGTACATTCTAGTTTGGTTCATGCGACACTCCTCCCAGACGTTTAAATCGGCCCTTACAAAATATCACATTTGAGGGTTTTGATAAAGATCAAAGGGATTAATAATATTATGTTTAAGATTATCATTGCTCACATTTACACTCTGCAGTCTGTGAGTCCAAAGAACACGGTCTATGGTTGATAAAAGTAAGCTCACCTCTCGGAACAGAGCCCCGTAAAATTGGACGATATAGGGACAGTCACTACTCCTCATAACCACATCTAAATCCATGAGCAGCTGCTTCTGTTCTTTTTCATCAACAGTGGAACGAATCCTCTGCAACACGAATACACAACTGTCATGCAGCACACAGACGTAATCTTTCTATGAGTATTACAATTAGAGTTTTGTCAGAAAATATTTCTTTCAAGGCTTCTGGTTTTCTGTAAATTGTCCATATGATGAATTTAAAAAACAGTGTACTGTGTCCTACCTTAACAGCCATGATCTGACCACTGGGCTTATGAACCATTTTGTTGACCGAGCCGTAGGCTCCTCGGCCGATCTCGCCCAGGTCCTTCAGGTCTTCGGCAGTGAAGTCCCAATGCTGCTCGGGAGAGATCTTCAGCTTCCCACATGACTCAATACTGTGATTGCGCAGTCTCTCTCTGTGTCAGCACAAGCGTACGAACATCACAAATAACAAATCAGCACAGCTGAAAACGTCAAACCTTCAGACTGAAAATGATTTCTGCCTCACTTACATGTGTGGATTATGGAAGGAAGGGTTGGCTGATGCGATGGGGAGTCTCGCATTCGGTTTAATCGGAGGATTAGCAAAGTTTAGCTTTAGTGCTTTGCGTTTACCTGGAAAAAAGAACCATTTATAATTTGCATTAAGACACAATCTGTAACATCCGGATAAAAAGGAGGTCTGATCCTAGACTCCTAAAGCTAATCCATGACAATGAGTCGAACCTCTATTTCAGTAGCGTGTTTGATAAAAAGCCACGACATGTATGACACATAATTAAACATGACCGTAATCTCTGGACCTCAAATACCACACACATGGGCAGGCTTTAGTTGATCTAAACTGCTGTTTTCCAGGTTAGCTGCAAAACAAGGTACTTGATATGGATGTCATCTAATCCTTGTAACTAGAATGGAAAAATCCTGATTTTTGTTCATCCCTCCCAAGTTAACTTGCAAATCCTGCTTTCTGGAACAGATACCAGATTTTGCCTCGCACTTACACCTGGTATTTATATGCGTTCTCCTCTTATACACTTTGGACACAGTGTTATTTCTCCAGCACAATATGCACATAAATTACTCAGCTAGTCAGACAGGTAGCATGATGACCT
>CM040986.1:8612286-8668713 GCA_022985145.1 Pangasius djambal | reverse complement strand
TTTCATGGAGGTTCCACAACATTAAATATAACTATAAACTGATAAACAGTATGACATGTCATTCTTTAATTAGTACAAAAAATGAATAGTGGGCAAGTTGCTGTGGTATAAAAGGAATAAATACTTTGGGACATGCAAGTTTAGGAAAATATGCAAATATAATGCATTGGGCCACATCATATATCATCATATATCATCAAAGCTGCTTGACCAAGCTGTGAACTGGTGACTTTGTGTAATAAAGTGAAGGTTTCACTTAATTATACCATTAATACCAATGGCTGCTACACAAAATAACAAAATGCATTATCAGAAAATACACAAACAACCCATGTAGACATTTTTTATTTTATTAAAATATAATATTTTAATCAAATATTATATTTATTATCTCTTATTCACATCATTCAATATTCATACCTATAAAAATATAAATTAGTAAAATATTTTCTCTGCACGTTAAATACTTTAAGTTACAATATTCTTTAAGTGAAAGGGTTTTTTTTTTAATATTTGCATTAAAATAATGATTTGATGGATGATTTGATGTCAGTTAAATAAGTATTACAGTATATCAAAAATATTTCTGCTGTAGTAAGCATATTTCCCCTGCCTCATCGATACTTAAGAACTCTGTCCTTTATCCTCCCGTTACCTCTGAGGATCATCTTGTCCTCATATACATACACAGTGCCAAAAGCATCACAGTCTGGAGGCGTCTCAATAACCCCCTCCACCGTGAGGTGATGAATACCGGCTGAATCTACGCAATAACCTCCGTCATGGTCATGTCCAGCCATGAAACATACCACGCTCTTGTGAGACTGCAGAAGTGAAAGGATCTCATCAAAGTTCCATGCGAGACATACGGAGTCAGTGGAGTAGGGATGAACAGGAAGGTGACCTGCAAGAAGAAGGCAGGAAATAAAGATCTCTGTAGAAGATTGTGGCAACTGGTAGAGTTTTGGTAGGTTAAATAAAGGAATGTGTACTCCATAAAATAAAGTTTGGTCTCTTTCTCTTGTCATCATCAACCTTTTATGAATAGCACAAACCATCTTATTTGACACATATATATAATCAACTGTGCTGCAAATCTGAATCAATTGGAGATTTAGTATCTTAGTAAATTAGAGCATTTTAGTCATTCAAGTGCTGTACTTTTTTGTACAATAACTATCACCAGCTCTTGGATCTTTGGTGGAACATCTAAAGCCTGTCTACAAGAAAACAGTGTTTTGAGTCAGTGAAAGAGAACCTTGTCGAAACCTCCCTCCAAGGTGGAGAAATGTTTAAATTCTATTTTCATTGTTTTCAATTGGACAGGAAGAAGGCATGCTTTTGAGAATGCTGATGTCATAGCATCAATGTGTGCACGCGCATTGTGGTTTTTGCATGTGGTATCAATTTGTGATAGGACTCTGTTTATCATGGCTGCTGACCAGGTCATTTCTTTGGGTCTGTAATTATTTGATAACGTGTTTGCAACTTAATTTCACTTTGTTTTATTATTAAACCCTGAATGCGTAGGTGCCAGAATATGATACACACAGTACCGCTCCTGAATCCACCGCTCCAGTGCTACAACCAGTACTGCAGAGATTTTGGATTAAACCCAAGTGCAACAGTAAGCTCTGAATCACTGTGTTTTGTCATTTTTTGTTGTTTTTTTAAAGGATTTTGGCCAACTGCAACCCTGACCAGGATTTTTAAAAAATTGTTCCACATGTTCTTTGTTTACATTACATTTACAGCATTTAGCATGTTCAAAAATATCTGTATGTATGTGGACAGGGCCTTGGCCATAAACAACCAATAACTTCAAGAACTACAAAAAAAAAAAAAAAAAAGGTTGCTCTACATATAAAAATGAACTGAAGTGTACGTAGCCTCAGAAATCAGAGGCTAAACATGCAGACAGACAGATAGAAACTAAACTACTACCTCTGGTGAACACCCTGGCACAACTGTGAAACCTCAGAGCAATCCTTTCGATATAAATCATTCCTTTAAGAAAAGCAGTTGGGGTGTTTCCTTAAAATTTAGCAGAACTTGGAAAGCTATACTTACTCACAACCGTGACCTTTTCTCTGTTCTCATCAGCACTGGTCAACACTCTATCCAGCCAGTCAAGCTGATCTTGGCTGAATCCTCCGTTGAACTTCACGAACCTTCCATCCATCGGAAATAAGCCTGAAAAAATGTGCTTGGTATGTCACAAAGCTTTTTCAGACACCATCAGATACCGAGTTTGGCTCAATTGCATAAAAATTGGTGGTAGTGGGAGAGACACCACAACAAAAAAACAGAACTGGTTCACACCTTAAAATACTTTAAATATATGCTTTATAATCTTTGTACTTGCAACTTTGGAGTTAATGATCAAGTCATTTGTAAAGTAAAAAGGCAATTGTGCTTAAGACCTGCTGGATCACATTTCAGTTTGGTAATCTTGCTCTAAAGCTCCACCACCATCATCTTTTGATAAATGGTAGGTTTCAACTGCTGCCAACATCATTGCATCAGTTAAATAAATTGCATCAGTTGGGAAAATGCAAGGTTTTAAGATCAGGATCAGAGGACAGTTGGTAAGTAAAAACAGGAACTAGCCAGCAGACACTTCTGCAATGACTCTATGACTATGACTACTCTACTGCTATGACTATGTTAAACCACAACAGAGAACCATCCTAGGAGTGCTATGGAAGAGTGATATGTCCGTGTCTTTATGCAATCACATGCCTGCTGTTTTGATTGGGTGGAGGACCCTGAACGATTAAGAGGGCTAACATACGGAGGGCCCCTGGAACATATGTCAGGCAATGGGCTCTAGAGAGGAACAACAGAAAAACATTCCCCTACACTCTCAGGAAGAAAGGCATGTGAGGTGTTTGTCAAGCGTTTGAGATAGACAGATACAAATTAATGGTATAAAGGTACTCACTTATAATTGGCTGTTGTTCCTCTCACAGCCGCTCCCGTTAGGGATCGCGACAGCGGATCATTGCTCCACGTATTTGATTTGGCACAGTTTTTACGCCGGATACCCTTCGTGACGGAACCCTCCCCAATTTTATCTGGGCTTGGGACAGGCGCTGAAAGCGCACTGTTGCGCACAACCCCAGTGGGTGGGGTTGGTTCTCTGGCCGGGAATCGAACCTGGGCCACAGCAGTGAGAGCGCTGACACACACATTAATGGTACAAAAGTTAAAAGAATGACCCTAGTGGCAATGAAAAGTACAGATTAGCACCCTTCTTTCTGAGAGTGTATTGTTCAGAGATTGTGAGTTTGAACCCTGACAATGCCACAGCCCTCTGGCTGGTGGGAGGAATGGCATTACTGCATTACTCTCTCCCCTGGCAACACTAGCCAGGCACGAGATTCTGAGAGCACGTGTATGAGGAAGAGGGCAGACAGCACTTTCCTCTGAGTGATGCAGCACGAACAGCAATTCAAAAAGATGTGCTGGATGGCTTCATGTGTCTCAGAGGAAACATTGCTAGCCTTCACTCTCCCCTGATGGTAGCTGTCGTATGATAAGGTAAAAGTATTTAGTGGGTGGGAATGGGCAAATGATCTAATTCTGAAAAAATGGGATTTAAAAAAAAGCAGGGGCTGTGGGAGTGGGGTAAGTTTCTCTCACAAGGCCTAGGATTTCTAGCATCAGCCTTAGAGCAGATTCAGGTACCTGGAGGCTGATTAAGTTCCTCATTAGGATTGTGCTCCTTGATGATCTCAAGCGACTGACTGTATTTCTCACACGATTCCTCCCGGCCGATGATACTCAGATCGTAACCGTCCAGGACCACAAATCTGAACTTGGGAGCAGGGCTGAAATGGTAAGCGTAGACCTGATCCATCCTGTCATCTCTCTCCTCTTCTCCTTTGACCTCACTGTTAAGAACAGAGGAGAACAGGGTGCTCCTGGTGAAGTTGTAGAACTCGTGGTTGCCCCACACATGATGAACCTGAGCCGAGCATCTCCTGAATTGATCCATCACCTTCCGCAGAGCTTTATCTGATGCACCGTGCTTGCTGTTGAAGCCGTCAATGATGTCTCCAAGCTGCAGGATGAAGCTGGGCTTCACTTCCTCTTCATTCCAGTGCCTGATGGCATTTCTCAGCAGGAGTAGGCTGTTCCTGTAATAACGCTTCCGGGTTCCGTGAAAATTATACCCGTCCTTTAAATCAGCGTACTGAATATCAGCGATCAAGCCGAATGTGAACGCAGGAGCCGCATTGTCCTCCATCTGAACTCTTCTCTGAGGTTTTGCGTTTAGATCACGGCAGAAACTTAAAACGAATCGAAATGCAGGTGAAAAGGTGGAAATGACCATATATGGAAAACAACTTGCCGGCTGTACAGCTGGATCATAAACAAACCTCTACTGCCATTGTATACATATCTATACACTATACTAATAGTACTAATACAGACATGTTAGACAACACTAATTCAGAACAGGTTTCTACTTAACTAGGATGAAGTTTCGCGTTTATTCCGCGGTGAAACGCTGAAATACTCGCAATGACAGCTTCAGGTTCTTCTTCATGGAGTTTCCAGCATTTAGCAATGAACACAACACTGCCACCTACTGGAACTGGAGTGGGTATTACATCCGACCGCTCCAGTCAACTTCAACTCGAGTACTTGTGAAGCAGAGACGAAAAAAAAAAGAAAAAAGAAAAGTGGTACTAGTTATTCGAGTCTAGTTTTCTAGAAGTTGAATAAGTTCACACATAAAGCGATTTTATCACTGCACTATTGTTAAGTTGCCAGTGGGCGGTCCTACTACTCCTACTACTGGTTGCCATAGTAACATTTATCAGTGGGTGGAGCAACTACTTCAATATTTGACAACAAACCAGTTTTCTTGCTGCTAAAATTAAACATTGGGTTTGTAAATAAAATTCAATAGTGCACATATATGCATCATGTCGTGCTCTTTGCCATTGCAGCAATCTATCTCCAGCGAAAGCCATCCATCCATTTTTCTGTACCGTTTATCCTACCCAGGGGAGCCTAGAGCCCTGGACAGGGTGCCAACCCATCACAGGGCACAATCACTCACACACATTCACACACTAGAGACAATTTGGAAATACTAATCAGCTCCAATGCATGTCTTTGGACTGGGGAAGGAAACTGGAGTACTTGTAGGAAACCCCTGAAGTCCCGGGAGAATGTATAAACTCCATACATACATATACACACACACACACACACACACACACACACACACACACATAGTGATCAACCGGGAACACTGGAGCTGTGAGGCAACAGCACTACCCACTGTGCCACCTTAATACACAGTTATTCATCTTATTCATCTAGTTATTATTAAATAACTACTATGCATTCTTTTATTCATTTAGCAGATGCTTTTTATCTAAAGTGATTTACAGTTGAGTTGAGCAGAGCAGCTCAACTGAGTCCAACAGTGGCAGTTTGACAATACCAGGATTCAAACTACGATACAAGTACAAGTACAAGTAATAGGAAAAATGTTAGAGCACCTATAAAATGTCTAATTAGGAGATGAGGCTAGATGAAGCTACTGAGCATTTGAACCTCCTGCACTTCCACTTGGCCGTCATTTCCTTTTCCTTTTCACATTGCACTTTTCATTTGCACGTTTCTTCATTGATCTTTGTGGTTCCTGGTCTCCCATTTCAGAATGCCAACATCGCTTAATAACAAAATGATCACAACCAGGCCATCCAAGAAGTACGAATTTCTGTAGGAACTGCCCAGAAAAAGCCAACATCTGATGTGAGTTAATACATGTTATTTTTAACCCTACCAATTTCCCCAAATTACTCAACCACAAGTGTACTGTTAGATACTTGTTTCTTTCGAGTTTGTATGCTGTTTTACCACAAAGCCAATTTTCACATTGTTCAACCTTTGTTTTCTTCCCACACATTTTTTTTTTTCATCCTGAACTCCTTTTGTTACAAATTGCTTATTTCTATAAAGAACATAGCTCCTATGAAGAACATAGTGTTCTAACATAAGGTTACATTTATTCTTTGGGTTTGCACTTTAATTCAAAGTAATTTATGAGGGAGGCAAAGACTTTGGGTAATTTAGAAGTCAGGTATACAGCGGTGCAGTGTGAGGATTACAACTCACAACCTTCTGCTCACTAAATCTTAACCTTTAAGCTACAACCAGACGGTTCAGTGTCATTTAGTTAAACTATGGGTTCACAACCCAAGTCCTGAAGTATCCCCTGTTCTGCACATTTCAGCATTTTCCCTGCTCTAACACACCCACTTCAACTCAGGAATGGCTCTTAGCTGATTAAAACATAACATAATTCTTCTGAGATGCCTGAGTATGCCCAGGTGCCATCTCATAGTTAACTTGTCCTACTTTACCTCACAGAAGTAATTAGGAAATTCAACAACAACAACAACAATAATAATAATAATCATCATCTGTACCACTTATCCTATACATGGTCACCTGGAGCATATCCCAGGGGGCTCTGGGCACAAGACAGGCGAAATCCTGGACAGGTTGCCAATCCATCACAGGGCACAATCGCACACACCCATTCACACACTACAGACAATTTGGAAGAGCCAGTCAGCCTACAGCGCATGTCTTTGGACTGGGGGAGGAAACCAGAGTAACCGGAGGAATCCCCTGAAGCATAGGGAGAACATGCAAAACATGCTAAAGCATGTTTGTGTGAGCGTGCATTTGCACAACACACGTGTGAGAGGTGTGAAAGTTTGGCTGCTGCATTTACTGCTTACTTCTCTATCCTGTTATGTGGCTGAATCCCAAATGCTGATCTATTCCCTGTGTAAGAGCACTACATCCGATATGGAATAATGTCCAGGAACCACATGCTGCTGTAGTCTATGCCTGCTTAAAAAAAAACTAAATAAAAAAATAATTTTAAAAAAGTGTCAAAGGTTGCCATATAGGTGGCGTCCTACGTTGTTATACTGTAGTGTGCGGTTTGGGACGTGGCCAGTGGCTTCCCCACCCTACGTAGTGCACCATATGACCAATAGGGATCGAGTCTTGGGTTTACCGCGCGCCTGCTGCCAGAGGACCACATCTGCTCGGGATCCCTCAGCACTGAAGTGCAGTTTCTTCTGTCACTGGATAGGAAACAGCTGTAAAGTGCAAGGTGGTAAAAAACCTACAAGGTAAGAAGGAAGCGAAAAGGAGTAGTCGGATAGAAAGAAGAGAAAGTGGTCGACGGTGCTGAGTGATCGCTTGGGGAAGTTAGTTTGTGATGTCGGGATCGCTGTGTCGGAGTTTGTACGCGTTCAGCGGCGAGCAGCACGAGCGCGGTTTGCGCTTCCAGCCCGGGGAGCTGATCCGCATCACGCGCGCGCTGCCCGGAGGATGGTGGGAAGGAGAGAAGGATGGAATCACCGGATGGTTCCCTTCCAGTTACGTCCAAGTCGTGGAGGTAGGACTGCATGCATCTGACATGTCTTGATTTATAATAAACATTCCTCACCGTCTGCTCCTGTAACAAATCACTGCACTTTAAAGGGTCTCTTCTTGGAGAAGCTTATAATAATAATATAATATTATAATAATAGTAGTTCCTTAAAGAACCCTAATTTCAGTAAGAAGCTCTAAAAGTAGATCTCCTAGTAGATCTTTCATTCTTGGAACATGCCTCATTTGGATTGGACAAATGTATGCAAAAGTGTGAACTAGAGAAGTGCTTCTTTCTCAAAGTTGGGTCAGGGGACACCCAGGGGTCCGTTTATTTATTTATTTTTTTAAGGTGGCGGAAATCATAACCCACCATTATCAAAATTATATTAATTATTGAGTTTTTATTTGAGTTTTATTAACCGCTTTGACTGGTTACTTGAACTGAATGGGTTCACTCTACACCACAGTGACTCCAGAGCAAGCACATATCATGTCAACATGGACCTAATGTGTTCTGTCAGTAGAACGAATAAAAGGTTCCAATAATTAAACGAATATCAATGTGCTCATTTAAATAATGAGGCTAATATTTAACAGATGGAGTGTGTTCATGTAATAAATCTGTCCTTATTTCTGTAAGAGTCAAAGGAGTTCCTGACTACAAATAATTTAAGAACTACTGAAACAGAGGCACGCTGAAAAACAGGGAATATGTGGTCAGTCAGATTTAAGAGAATATATTACATATAGTTTACATAAAAATATGCAAAAAAAAAAAAAATCAGAACGTGATTTCATTGCTTATACTAAACGTAATTTAAAAGTTTCTATTTACTAGATTGAATTATGTAGCGCGAGCATGATCAATTCATGTAGTATTAATGTAAACCAATTACATTTTGAAATCTCACGAGGATGTTACAGAACTCCAGTCTCCAGGGTTCGAGCCTCAGTTCGGTGAGCGCGCGGAGTTACGATTTTATTCAAGGCTTTGAGAATACATGATCAAATCTTGTTGGATATATGAAAACAAATCGTGTTAATGTTACTCAATTTAATCACGTGGAACCGATGTACACATTTGAATTCAGTCAATTCAAGGAACTTTTTTTTTTTTTTTTTTAAATTTAGTCTATACCTAGATTATAACAGCCACAGCTTTTTTTTGTGTACACCCATGACATAGTAGTTACACCTTGGTTGATACTTCTTTTTTGTTTTTGTATAAATGTGGTACTCAAGAGCACGAGTCAAAAAGTGCCGAGGTGGTGTGTCTGATTAAATAGTGATATTGAGCAGAATTGGCATATTGGCCCACATCACCATCTGTCTATAAAGCTGAACTGATTAATACCTATATAATAAAACAGGAAACACAGCCGTGATCAGCCAGGGAAAGTAAACTTAAAATAGCACTCTTTAATGCAGGGATACTCAACTAAAACTTTTGAAGCACTAGTTACATAAAATTCCTTACAAAGGTCTGGACTCTGAACAAACACAATATGGCCAAAACTTTGTGAACATCTGACCATCACACCCATATGTGCTTGTTGAACATTCCATTCCAGATTTACTCCCCCCTTCTCCTGGGATGGTTTTCCAACTGCTCATGTAGTTGGCATTCCAGTTCATCCTAAAGGTGTTCAGTGGGGTTGAGGTCAGGGCTCTGTGCAGGACACTCAAGTTCTTCCACTCTAATCTTGGCAAATCATGTCTTCATGGAGCTCTCTTTGTACACAGGGGCATTGTTATGCTGGAACAGGTTTGAGCCAGTTCCAGTGAAGGGAAACTGTAATGCAACAGCATACAACGACATTCTATACATTTATGTGCTTCCAGCTTTGAGGCAACAGTTTGGGGAAGAACCATATATGGGTGTGATGGTCAGGTGTCCACACACTTTTGGCCATATACTGTATCTATTTTGAATCATTGTTAAAGATTCTGCTTTCATATTCAGCTTTTTAAAAAAAAAACAAAAAAAAAAACAAACAAACCATATTGTCACAAGAGTGGGTAAATTGATGAAAGACGAAAAGATTCCCTTTCTCGATGAACTGCCTTCAGCTAAATAATTTACAAAATGCCACATGGATTTCATGTTAGGAAACTGGACTCACTGAACTACGGCCATTTTTTCATTCTGTTCTGCTACAATATTTTTACTTGTGCTTTATTCGATCCGCACTTTGCTGAGTCCACATCCATTGACTGACCCCTGTTCTAATGGGACCATGGAGAACGGGACAGGATCGTTTTAACATTTGATCATTGTAACATTTTTTGTAAATTTTAAGAAATGTGCAAAGCCAATTCATCCAATGCTAAGCCTAAATTGTAAGGTAATAGCCGGATCAAGACATGGCAAAGGTGCAAGTTTGCTGAATCTCCTATTGTTAAAAGGTTGTGGTGGAAAGTTCAAGCTGCAGACAAAGAGTTGTTTTGAGCCATTTCACTCAGCGTTCACTTCTCGAAAAGGACACAGATTAACCAACTGTGGCTTCTGGCTTCAACTCATCCATCCAGCAAGATTCTCCAGACATAATCAGAGCTCAGATGTTTGTGGTTCTATCTGATAACTGCATTCCACAGCTTTTTCTCTCTGCCAGTACAGGTTCCTTGTCTAGATAAAGTGTCACAAAATGTGTTAGGATTCTACAAACCTTGAGTTCGTTTGAGTTTTCCTTATGCATGTTTGGTCAGTTACAATAAAATGACCGTAGCCAGACAAATCACGTCTTTACGAAAGATTAGGATGCTTCTTTATCTATCATGGTAATCACACTAATAGTGTTACATTTAGAACCAACAGTTCCCAGTAAGTTGTAAAGAAAAACCATGTTTATCCAACTGCTTCAGGAAATCTACTACCACGCGTAATTATTCTTAACACACATGGCTTTAATATTCAGACACTGCTGGATTAACTGGATCCTTTGTGTGACCTTCAAGACGACCGTGATGTAAAGTACACAGCTAAAAGGAGATTTAATTCATGGCGAAACTGGTCTGCTGACACATTCTGAGAATTCGCAGTGCTTTGTATTTAAGGTGTTGCAAGCATCAGTTCAGTTTCGAACTAAATGTTGATCGTTTTTAATTAAATGATGTGATCAAAAGGGAACTTTCCCATATCAGTTATGGCTAAGATGCATGGATGGCACTTTTTCATAGAGGAACTGTGATGTGAATTAGAAAATGAACAAAAATGAGAACAGAAACAGAAAGCCATACCCTAGAAGCTGGCAACGTTTATGCACAACTATACCCATTTAAAGGCATGTGTCCATCTTTAACAAGGACTTCAAATTAGTAAACAAACAAAAAAAAAACCCAAAAAACAGCTATGTTGTTATTTTCATGGTAAAACCACATGGTATATCAGACCTACCCTTTCTGCAGCTACCCAGTCTTCATCAGTCTAAAACCTTTAGGGGTTCTTTAGTTGCCCTTCTTGGAGAATCCTTAAAGTATTTATGTAGAACTCTACAACACAGTGTTTATCTATCTAGTTCAGAACTCTTTTAGGAAGCTAACACCCCATACCTATACGAAGAACCCCTCGAAGAACGCTTTTTCTTTGTGGAGTTTATGGTTTATATGTAACGAAAAAAACATGATGGGGAACATAATCAACACCAGGGAGATAGCCATGGAGAGGAGTTACTTTTACCACCGTAAGGTTGATTATTTTTCAGTATCAGTGTGTCCCGGAGCAATTTGCCAACTATTCTAAATTTTATTTTCACAAGTTCTAGATTCTGTTTTTGTCTCTTGAGGTTAATCAAACTGAAACAGTGCAGCTTGTCATGTTTCCCAGAAACCACAAAATGCAAAGTCGTCTATCCTGAGGACTCTCCTGTGTCTCCTTACAGAAAACTTTGAACACAATGTTTTGTTAATCAGCACTTTCTAACCAATCAGATTTGAGAATTCAGTAGTGCTGAGGTGTAATGTATGTTAACTATTTTCATGCGGAGATAGAACGAAGACCTCGTGCGTATCTCTGATTTGAAAAGGCACTGTGCAATGACTGTGGCAGACTATCATCTGGGCACAGCTGAGTTCACTGCAGCTTTAATTAATCTGACAGGAACCTAGGAAATGTTCTGAAGGCCATGAAAAGGAAAATGACAAACTTGATGCAGTCATGATGCCAAGTGACTAATTATCTCTATTAGAGAACAAAGCGCAGCAGATTGCATAGCAACTACGGCTGCGAAAGCATCAACAAGTTACAGAGGCAAGCTCTAATTCAGCCTATCCAAATGGGTGAATGAAAAGACCTTCATGGTACATTAAGTAAAGAAATCAGTATTTGCTGCATTACATGTAAATATACCGTAAGCTGCAGTAGGAGTACTATGAGGTCTTTGGAAGAAATGTAATCAAGAATGTCAAAGCAATACCCATGGGGGTGCCTGGGAATATTTTACATGTTTGGCTTCCATGAAGGATAACTTAGAACATCTGGAAGCGAGTCCCACAGCATCACATCTGGCCAAACCAAAACAATGTCCACCAAAGCTAGGCTGTGAGCGCAGCGTCTTTTTCTAGATTGTCGATTTTCTTCGTGTGTGTTGTAGACTTGGAAACTCACACCTCTCATTCTCTCCATTGCCCTAGCCACTCTCAACTACCCACATGAGTCATGGATCCTATGCTAATTAATTCTTGTATATGGGAATTATGCTCCATGCCCCTCTTGCTCAAACCATACAGGACTTTTTAAGTGCAGACACGTTACAAGAGTCTGGTAATTGACTCCTCACCACAATGAGTCTGCAGGGCTAGTGCTTAACATGGTCCTGTTAACCATGGCAGCCAGTGGAATTTCTGTTTTTAGCTCGCTGCTTGTACAACATCTGAGCACTAAGCCACTTTTGTTTCTTTCTGAAAGCCAGGCTTGGTATGACAGCTCTTTGTGTTAGAAGGGGAACTTGGTGAGGTTGGCCCAGGTAGGAAATCCATAACCACATTGTGGAAATATCCAGAGTGAAGGCCACAGGCTTGTCAGAAAAGACCCGCCTAATACAAGCCAAAGTGATGAAACATGTAAACGAATAATAGGAAACAGACACTTCCCTGGTCAACACATGCTGACCTGAATCTTCTGCCTGCAAGTGTCAAATAAAATATTGTCAGCTAGTAATCTGCTCCAGGGACTGAGCTTTCCCTAAAATTGGATTTGAGTTCCTGGCTGACTGGAATAAACTATTTAGCGTAAGTGATAGTACAGCAGAAACAATGTTCACACAGACATTCTTTATGATGCAGAAACTGTTTTCTTTATTTATATGTGTTCCTCCTTTATTTCTTCACTTTCCTATTGACCTTCAAGGATGATCAACTGTGGCGTTGCATAAGCAGCAGTACTCCTGGATGGAGAGCACTAATAGATGCAACAGTGCTGTCTGTATTATGTCGAGGCTTAGATAATCCTGGCTGAAATAATTCATGTACATGATTCTTATACAAGAATGAACTTAGCTGCAGGGCTATGGCTGAGGACCTAGGTCATATCTTCACCATCTCTACGTTAGACTATTATTGCTCCTCGATGCAGATTAGTAACATATTATTCAAGCAAAATGTCCATCCTTATGATAATGGAAAGCTTGTATAAATAAAAGACAGTGGAGGCTCGTATGTGGCTGGGTCAGTGCAGTGGTAGCCTGCCCATATACTTTATATATCTTATTAGATTCTACAGACATTTATGATACTGTCAATTTGTAATTTAGTACGATGTTCATGTTTGTTATTGCTTTGTATTATCATTTGAGGGTAGTACTTTGTGAGCACTCAGCTTAGCTATCCTCAGTAAAGTGCGCCATTTATAGAGTTGAGTACAAGGTGCAAGTACAAGGTGTTAGTTTTTGTGTCCATTTAGTTATTTAATTGGATGTTTTTTTATATATATTTTTAGATTGAAAAGGTGTGCAAGGTAGTTTTAGGTCTTTAGCAATGTTTATGATTAATAACTCTAAATATATTTCTGAAGTTGTAAAGTTTATGTCCGTTTAAATCTAATAAATATAAATATATAAAATTTAATACTGGCAATTTATTTATTATCTTTATAATTTATAATTAAGATTAATATAAGATATATTAGGTAATACACTAAATTACTAAAAAGGCTTCAGTGAGTTTCCTGCTTTGGACTGGCAGCACCCTGACCATGATTAAGCAGTTATGAAGACAAATGAATGAATGAATGAATGAATATAAAATCAAAACAACTTTGGTAGGTTAAAGACAGTACATCAGGGTTAAATTTCAGATAGATAACCCTAAAATTGTCTGATACTATTTGATTGGTCAAGCACCTTTCCAAGACTGCTGGCTGTGATTCGGCTGTAGGTATGAGCCCGCCGGGTGAGTGCCATAGCTAATCACAGCTGTGCCAATATTCAGTATAACTGTATGATCGAGAGTATGATATTGCTTCTATACAACAGATCTATAAACAAGAAATTAATATTGAGTAAGTGACATTTTGGACACAATATGGCCAAATCGACCAATCAAATTAGTGGACTGGAACTAACTGTTGTATAAAACGTAAATAACATAATTATTTAGTTCGTATCATTCTGCTTGTCTGTGTTCGCTAAATAAACTTCTAATTCTAGCAACAGTTTGTTATATTGAAGCTGTTACTTCGGTTACTATGGTCAGTCAGTCTGTGTGTTGCATAGCAACATGCAATGCTCTAGCCAGTTGTGGCTTCTTTGGGAACTATTTTCATTGATGGAACAAAAATAAACAAAATATTTGTCTGAAATGTCAGTTACTTGATCTTATGTTCTCGTTTATGAAACTGTTATATCCCCTCTAAAGTAATAACTCCTCTGCCCTATGGCCCCGTGCCGAATCACAGCAGTTCTGATATTAAGTACAACAGCACTCTTGCTTGTGCAATTTTGCTTAATTATACAGCATGTTGCTGAGCTCCTCATCCCGGTTGACCCAAACATGATCTTTTTTGTGCAGATGGTGGGATCATGGTCATGGAACATCATGTGCTGTGTGCATGGGTCATGTTAACAGATCTGTTTGGCTCAGGAAAGACTGACTCACTCGGGCATGAGGAATGAGCATGCTGCATAAGGACTTTTCTGTAAATCTCTGTTGAAATTTTTAGTTTGGTTTAATGCAACTCTGGATTAGAGAGATAACAGTGACTCATAGTCGTTTACAGTAAAACGGCTGAGAAGACTAAAATAAAATTTCTGCAGCTAAGTTCATTCTTGTATGACAATCATTTATACTAAAAATAAGATTTTTAATATAAAAGTATTGATTTGTCTATAGAAAGAAGTAAATCTAATGTAAGATATTGTTTTATTTATCTTAGTGACCACAAACACTTCTCTGTTAGAGAGCTCTGTCTTAGTCTCCATGGAAATACTGTAAATAATAACTGTTTACTGTTGCCATGTCTCTAAAAATGGAAAGCTCAAATGTAAAGATTATTTTGTGCCTCATCTATGTGTTAAGGTATTTGAAGCATTCTTTCCTCGACAGGTTATTGCTGACTTTCCCAGCAGGATAGCAATGGAATGCAAGGAAAGCTATGAAATATATTTTTTCCAGCCTTGAGTGTGGGAACCATGTGTCCTTTTCCGTAGATAAATAGTATTTATCAGAATTGGCATGTGCTTTCTGTATTTTCTCAGGAAACAGACTCAGAGAGGACGAGACATTATGTGACATAAAGTTATTTGTGTCTGTCTCTCCTTCCCTTAACAAATGTCTGACACGTCAAAACTATCCTGGAAGGTCCGAAAAGATTTAGATTTGGATCCGGATCAGTTGTAGGAGGATAAGCTTGCAATGATGAGTGTCTAAATGACTAACCCTGTTCACGCATGTGAGGACTTTAATGTTTAATGGCTGTTTTCGTAGCACTGTGTGGTGCACAACATCTGTGCAGAGGCAAATCTGAAATCTGTGGCATGGGCAATCAAACGGCAGTAAGAGCTGTAAGTTAGCCTTCTGGGGTTCTGCATTATATAATGCTGCTGAATTGACTTTTACACAATGTGTTTGATTATTTGTGTAGTTTATGAGTGTGATTTTGTGTCTTCTTTTATTACTTTGCATTTATTTATTTGTTTATTTATTAGATGTTTTTTTCCAAAATGATACAGAATCAGTGTTGGCAATTTAGTGACTTTATCACTAGATTTGGCAAATTTTAGACCCCTTTAGTGACTTTTTTCAAAAAGGAGCCTAGCATAAAAGTTTTGAGCAGATGTTAGCGACACTCCTGCCCTCGATATGGCTCTCCAGCTCACGTCTCAGCTGCTGGGTTCGGTCTACTCACTACCAGTGTGTAAAGCCTGACCAAGTTGCGCTTGCATGATTTTATAGTCCCAACGACCAATCCCTGATCACCATTGTTCACAACAACTAATCACTGATCACTATTGTTCACACCTAATCCCTGATCACCACAGTTCCCAAAAACTAATCATGATCACCACTGTTCACAGCAGCTAATCCCTGATCACCATTGTTGTGAAGTCTTTGGTCATGAAACTACAAACTGAGTCCCATTCATACCATTTTAAACATTTTAAACTCTCTACTTGGCAACATTTACAAGTAATAAAAGTTAGATATTCCATCTATATCTGTTTTCCTTTGTGTGCATTTTGTAATTACCTAAAAAGTCAATTTGTAGTTTCATGACCAAAGACTTCTTTTTTCTATAAGTAATAATATATTATTTTATATTCTGCTAAAACTCTATTCCATTCTAAGTGTCTTCAGAAAATCTTCCTTATTCATGTAGCATGTTTTGATATGCAAATGATTCATGATGATGATTCAGCAAATATGGAAATTAGTCTATGATGTAATCTGGTGACTTCCAGCAACAGTTTGAGCATGAATTAGCTACTTTCCCCTTTTTAATGGTTTCATGCAACACATTTTCATATGTCTTTACATTTCTCACCCCATTATTCACATCTGCATGAAATTAAATAATAAATGGTGAGGTTCCCACTTTACATGGAGAAGACTAATAGCGACGTTCTAAGCCAGTAACTTTTACTAATGATTTATTAGAAGGAGATGGAGGCTTAGATCACAGCCAACAGTTTTGAGTCATTAGTTTTGCTACTAGAACATTCTTCTTTACTAGGACTGCTGAACTTTCTCACTTGTATGCAGTTGTTCACAAGGAAAGGGAACTGGCTTGGTTTTAAAACATAAAGGATTTACCAGTTTGATTTTGAGACCACTGAAGACATTCTGATTTAGTAATAAGATATAATAATATTTGAAGATCAGTTTTATATGCTGAATTTACACTGGATAACTGGATAACAGGATAGCCTTGTGTAGGCCTACATTTCCCCCTATGGATGCTATATATGTAATTTAGTGTGGTGTTTTGCATTGGAGAGCATTCCTCCTACATTTCCAGCATTCCTGACTGAGGAAAATTATGGATGGGAAAACCTCTATGAGCTAAGCTTTAGAAAAACATTGGTAAATGCCACAGCTGAAATGCAGTGAGGTTTCACAGAGGCCAAATACATTATTATGAACTAGTTCAGTGTTTGAGAATCTAACGAAATTAAAATACATCAGAATGTAATTTGCTCATCATTTGCTTAATGTGATGCCATTTGAAGAATGATGATGAAGATATTAGTCTTTTATAACTGATAAACTGAAAACAGTTTACAGTAGTGGATTCTTAGAACCTGCTGTATTATCAGGTGATGGAGTGATTAAATGTTTTCTGCATAACATGTCTCTATAATAAGCTTCTCTGACTTGTTCATCCAGAAATCTGCCTCCTTGAGTGTGTTGCCTGGTGAGGAGCCTTGCCAAAGCCCATTGCCCAAAGACTGGAAGTGTTACATGTCACCACAGGGAAGGAAGTACTACGTCAACACTGTAAGCAATGGTGAGCCCATCTGAATGTATTTACCCACAATACAATCACAAATCCTACAGTTCAGACTGTCCAGTTTGAACTTTACCACAAGAGGACACGTTTTTGGGAGGTGTGAGAATATGGGAGAGTGGGAGAATATCATCAGAACATACACAGGAACTCCATACAGACAGTTACCCAAGCTGAGGAATAAACCAGGGACCCTGGTGCTGGGAGTCGAAAAGCTACCCATGCCACCTTTTACAGCACATTCATTAGATTTCATAGCTTAAGGTCAAGCCGCATGCACTGAAGTCATAATTAACAACAGGCCTGCCTATATTGTCAATGCCCAAGTATTGCTGTGCAGTTTGAGTGTGTGAGGCTGGTACAGGGCGGTGTCATTAGATCAGAGGCTTGTTCAAGATATCTCCTATTGTCTCCACACATTGCATTGAAACAATCAGCATTGTGTCTGTTTCTCAGTGAACTGTCGTCCTGTTTCTCCACCCACTCGGCATCCATCTGTGCATTCTCAAGATGACTAAATGAGGAATTGGGCTAAGAACTACGTCCTCTTTCTCCACCCAAAAGGCATCCATCTGTGTATTCTCCCGATGACTAAATGAGGAATTGGGCTAAGAACAGAATTAGTTGGGCTATAATTTTCACTACTGACTGTCCCTATTCACATTTTTACTGTATATTTATTTCTGAGTAATTCTAGCCTAAAGCAAAATCTGGAGATTTCAAAGTGACTGACTACATGTAGCTAAAACTGAGTAAGTGTATTCTATGAATAACTTCCTAGCATTTTATTCACATGATTTTTCTAATGAGGGTGCCATTTTTGCGACAGAAATTCTGGCTTTGCTGCACACCACGAATGTAACGGGAAGTGAAAGGTAGCAAAAACTACTCATCTTACTTTGGAAGAGAATAAAAAGTACTTGTACTACAACGTAATAGGCTGTGATCCTTATGTACTTTCCCCTAAACTGCTGACCCACTTATATACTGTACATCATAGCATATATACTGTATACGATAAACATGCCTCATATACCATACATGTGTCATATACAGTACATACCTTTTACAAAGCATTTAAAAGGTCTGTAAAGGATCCCAGATTTTTTTCTTCAGGAGGAGAAAAAACTTTTATACCATAGGGAGGGTAAATCAATATTAGCTAACTAACCTTTGCTAGTGTTAGCAAGCACTAGCAAAGGTTAGTGTTGGCAATGCTTGCTGCTAAGGTAAACTTCCCAGGTGTCCCTAAACATAGCTAGCCAGCTAACACTGCTACGAGGCAGCATGACAGGGAGCATCTGCTGCTAGCTACATTATGCGACAACTAGGAAGTGTATCTCAAAATGGCAGTAATTATACAATGTGACATTACTTGAAATGCTTTACGAACTATACAGAAAGATTGTGAAAAGATTAAAAATAATTCAGTAAGACTTTGGTAACTATACGGAAGTTAATCTTATGCAGCTACCATCATTGCTGTTAACAGTTTATGAGGATTTAGCGAATGGATGTTATGAGTCAGAATGAGTCATCTCATACATCAGTAGCTCTTAATTTAAGAATATTAAGGCCTTTTGGTTGCTGGTGCTTTGACCTGACATCGGTTTCAGTGGCCCTGACAGCTAAAAACAGCCTGTACACTACCTTCAGTTAGAGGCAGCTGGTCCCTATAAAGCTAATTCCACAGTGCTCACTAAACTCGTTAATGTGTAAACAAGAAATCATATGAACGCCAACCAGTCATTCACATAAATCCCCCACTGACTAATGTACTGGAACGTACCTATTATAAATCGCCTACATTTCTAATCTGTTTAGTCTGTGCTCCGTCACCGTTTGAAGACATGACCGTTATGAGAATTGCATTGGAGGAAACACATTCGGTGAACAGTGAAGAAAACCATTATGGGTCATTCCACAATAAACTGAGCTTGAGTTTGC
Organism: Pangasius djambal; assembly: GCA_022985145.1. NCBI lineage: Eukaryota > Metazoa > Chordata > Actinopteri > Siluriformes > Pangasiidae > Pangasius > Pangasius djambal. The sequence goes on along the minus strand of CM040986.1, from coordinate 8,649,407 downwards.
AGGCTTTTAATATGGTTTTTGAGGGTCTCATGTCAGATAGGCTCAGATTAAGTTGTGCTTTGTTGTTTGGTTTACATGGTGACATGATGAGTAGAGTGTGTGTGTGTGTGTGTGTGTGTGTGTGTGTTGGTGGGGGGGCGGGGGGGGGGGGGGGTTGTGTTGTGTGGTTTCCTTCCTGTTCTGTGTAGCAGCTTTCTCGTTCAGAGCTCTGGTGGTTATACCCATCATCCCATAATAAAACTCTTAGAAAAGTCCATTGGTCAAAAACGCATGAGTCAGAACAGAGACTTCCAAATCAGTGAAATTGGAGTGGCTGAGGAGACTATGAATATTATATAGTGCTGATCCATTATTGTTATGTACTGACCAGATCTACAATTGCTCTTCTGTTGTTTACCCCTTTTTTAAGTCTAAGGCTTAGGCTTTTTCCTGAGGAATATATTTTTAACCTGAGTATAAGTACTAGTACTTTTTTTAACACGTATATTCATCAATTCTGATACCAATACTAATAATTAATGAGGAACCTACATAGTATTCATGAATCAGGGGCATTCTTTATAACATTAGCTAGCTGATTTTAAATGAGGTGTAATAGCTAGCTACATAGCACTTCTACACAGCTGTAAAGTTTGTTTCATTGTTTTCAATGTGTTGGGATCCCTCGTTGCCAAGAAGTGATAGTTCTGATTGTCAAGAAGAAGACTGGATTCTCAAGAATAATATATGGTGTAAGATCTGTTATTTTCACTCACCTAGCGCTATGACAGTATTGCATGTGCTGCTAGCAATAAAGTCCTCCTGCTGAATTTTAAGCTTAAAATGTTCTATCATGTTTATTGTATTGTAGGAAGATGCTGTAGTTCCTCTCCTTGATATTTTCACAGAGCACGGTCTGCAGTCTGCTATGGTTTTATAGCTATTGTCATTTCACGTCATCTGGTCATTGTATGCAACAACACACATTAGGCTCAAGTCACGTAGAATTGTGTGGTATTTTTGGATGCATTTTTTATGAATACGAGTATGAGTGAATGAGCAAGGTATTGATCAGACATACAATACCAGTATTAGTATGAATGCATCCCTACTTTTTACTTTTCTTTCCATGCTTTGGGGAGTTTGTCCTTTAGTCTTTGGGTTGTTGATTAGAAAAGGTTTTAAAGTCCATTTGAGAAAAGCTTGTGATTTTGGACCTTAACAATAAAACTTGACTTATAAATTACATACCTGAATTTAAATGTTTCGTCTAGTGTATAAATACATATGAATAAGTAGGTGACATTAACAAATGCCACAGTAAATGACACATTTTTGGAAATAGCATATGGTGAAATTGCTTATGATCAACGAATAATGAAGGCTATGCCTTTGGGTAAATTGTCAGGCAGGAACAGCAGGCACCACAGCCGAAGCTGTTACAGATGGCGATAAATAAAAGATGGACTTCATAACTAGACATAACTAGGGCAATATTTACAGCTTATCTTCATTATAGACCAGAAGTATGTAATATCCTCCCTGTTGTTGTAGAAAATCACTCAAAAAAGAGATCGGAGGACATCGAGGTGGAATCTCGGCCCTGCTGTCTTGTTGCAGGACATTTGTTTGAACGAGATCATTTGATTTATGTTTAGCGCAGATGCTTGTTGCTTGGTAACCAGTTCAGAGTCACCGATTATTAAATGATCTGCATGTGTTTTTTTTTTGTCTTTCATTACATTTCCAAAGACACTGACTGATTCTGCATAGACTTTCGTCTTTTCTATGCTTCGATTTTATGATGATGAATACCCACAGTATCTAAAGTGGCCCATTGATATTCGAGTCAGATGGAGGAAAGTGACGGGAGGACCGATTTAGGATTGGTTGTGCATTAGCAAACAGAATAAACCTAATCAGAACGGCATCGTTGACATGCTAATTAGAGTTACATAACATTATTGACGTTTATGAGAAGGAAACATGTCTTCTCTACATTAGCAGTCTGCAGGCAATTACATTATCATCACCAGTTTAGCTGATGCCTTTCATAATATCGATTGCCTCATTACGAACGAACTCAAAGAAGCGGAGAGGAAAAGTCGTATGATGAATGCCCTCTGATGACATAGTAAATCATTTCTGAAAGATCTTGGGCTCACACTGCCAAATCTCTTCTCCATGCATGCCATTCGTGCTAAACTGATGGCTTGGGCTTTGCTTTCTTCATTGGCAAGCACTGAAAGAGACGCATGTCAAAGCTTTGCGCAAAGCCATGTAGATAACATTATCAGTCCTGTTTCACTTCGGCTTTTAATTTATTCTAGTGTTCACTCTCCTGCATCAGTTTGTGTACTGGAGATATCTGAGCCACTGTTAACTAGCACAACCATGGTCAGATTTATTTTGCAAGTCAACCCTTAATATATGCCACTCAATTCAGTATTCATCACAATTCAGTCACTTCAAGCTATGCAAACCACTTTTTAAAGGGGTGTAGATTATCCAGATTGCTTTTGCTACAATGAACTAGTGTAACATTCAGGTCCATCACAGCACTCTTCTTAGTTGATGTAATTTGCTGGAAACATTCTACCATTCTCTCATTCTGTTGTAGAGACTACATGGGAAAGGCCTTCCAGTGTCCCTGGGACGCCCAGAACATTATTGCGACATAAGAACTCCTTACCAACGGGTGAGTCTGCTTTCATGTTTTAGATGTTGGCTCCCACATTTACTAGCAGGATAATTAGTCTAATTTATGACTTAGAAGAAGCTGCATTTTGGTCAGCTTTAAATTCACAAAGATTGATTATGACACTGAATGCTCTGAAGGCAAATCTGCAGTGTATGAAAACGCTAGAATGTTGTGGGTTGGAGTATTTATATTTTTACTTTGCACAGGAACCCCTGATAATACATTACAGAAATAAGTACCTGCAAAAATAAGATATTAGATATATTTAAGAACCTTCAGGGCCATTGAAATGTTTTAAAAGTCTAGAATAGATGAAAGCCTAAAACCTGGTTGCCTCTGGTAGGAGGTTAAGTCTCTACCATAAATGTATGTTTCAATAAGATAATGACCTCAAACATGCCTCCAAATCAACATAGTGAACATAAAATCAATGTTTTGTAATGTTTCTGGATTTAAACCATATTACAAACACATGTTGTGAATTGAACAAGACAGTTTATGGAGGAGTAGCCCAAATTCGCTCCACAAGTGTCTCCAAAGTATCTTGGCTCAAGGCTCAGGGATGTTATTCACTCCAGAGGAAGCTTCTCCAAAAAAAAAAAAAAAAGAAAGAAAGCTTAAAACTAGTGTTTTGCAGAAAAATTGCACTACTTAAGAAAACGTTTGTTTGAAATGTTTGAAAACTATGGTGTTAAAATATTGCCACAGTATATTTAAAGCTTACAGTATCATTGCATGTTTAATTTATTCAGTTTTGCTCATTTTCATGAAGGCTGCCAACAATTTTGGAGTTGACTGTATTTATACATTTTCATGAATAAATGCATGATTTCTATGATAGTAGTGGTGTAATATGTGGTGTAAATGTAGTGCATTGTATTAACCTTCTTTCCCTCTCATTCTTATTATGCAACAACCGCCCACACATTCATCCACACTGTGAGTCCCTGAAGATGCCCGAGGTTTGATTAACACTCTCGATTTTAAACTTGTGCATTGCTGACTTTATGGCATCCTTCTGTGGTCTAGCAATGCCATAAATAGAGCCAGCACAGTGATGTGATCTTTGTCACTCTGGAGTGTGTGATTAAGCTGAACCTATAAATGCAATAGTTAAAGATTCCCCTGCCATTTTAGCCTTCATGGGAGACTCATTTCGCACTGCAATTTTAGCCACATGTAGGCTTGCAGTGTTCTTGCTCAAATTCACATCATTGTACTTTATTAGGAACACCATACCAACACTTTGTAGGATACATCCCCCTCCCCCTGCCCCCCTTGCTCCCAGAGCAGCCTTAATTCTTAGCAGCAATTCTTCCCACCATCACATGATGTTGGAAACATTCCTTTGAGATTCTGGTCCATGTTAACATGACTGCATCACATAATTGTTGCATATTTATCAGCTGCGCATTTGTGCTCGGAACTTCCCGTTCTACCACATCCCAAAGGTACTCTGGATTCAGATCTGGTGACTGGGGAGGCCAGTGAAGCACATTGAGCTCATTGTCATGTTTATGGAACGAGTTTGAGATGACTTTTGCTTTGTGTCATGGTGCATTATCATGCTGGAAGTAGCCATTATAAGATGGGTAAATTGTGGCCATAAAGGGATAGTCAGCAACAATACTCAGCATTCAAATGAGGCCAATGTATGCCAAGAAAACATTCCCCACACTATTACACCACCACCAGCCTGAACTGTTGACACAAGGCAGGTTGGGTCTATGGATTCAAGCTGTTGATGACAAAGTCTGACCTTTCCATCTGTGTGCTTCTGCAGAAATTGAGATTCATCAGACCAGGTGACTTTTATCCAATCTTTGACTGTCCAGTTTAGGTATGCCTGTACGCAGTATAGCCTGTTCTTGGCTGATAGGAGTGAATCCTGATGTGTCTTCTGTTGTTGTAGCCCATCCACCTCAAGGTTTAACATGTTCTGCATTCTGAGATGCCTTTCTGCTCACCACAGTTGTAAAGAGTGGTTACTGTAGTCTTCCTATCAACTCTAACCAGTCTTGCCATTCTCTTCTGACCTGTCTCATCAACAAGGCATTTCCACTTGTAGACCAGCCACTCACTGGATTTTGTTTTTGTTTCTCGCACCATTCCATGTAAACTCTAGAGACTGTTGTGAGTGAAAATCTTAGGAGGTCAGCAGTTTCTGAAATACTCAAACGAGCCCGTCTGGCACCAAAAACGTGCCACAGTCAAAGTCACTGTGATCACATTTTCCCCCCATTCTGTTGTTTGATGTGAACATTAACTGAAGCTCTTTACCTGTATCTGCATGGTGCTGCTGCTGATGATGATGATTGGCTGATTGGATAATGAATGACATGAATGAGCATGTCTACATGTGTTCCTAATAAAGTGGCCAGTGAGTGTATTCTTAGCAGAGAAGTACAGGAAAGAGAAACCTTCCTTTCCTTTAGTGGGGATATAATAGAATTTACAAGCAATTAAAAATGTTGCAACTGCTGTGCAGAAACTAATGCAATTGTGACACAGCCCTGAGAGATCAGTGTCACTTGATATAAATGGAGGAAGGAAACTGTAAATGTGTTCAGGATGAGGACATCACATAAGGATGTGTCTTATTAGAGGCTTCAGTACTCATGAGCGTGTATTGTTGTCTTTATTGACTCACATGAGCATGTGAGCATGAGGAGCACCACACACTTTCAAGGGAGTGCTTGTCAGGCACTTTTATTCACGTGTTGAAATTTGATCAAAAGACTAAAGTTGGCTATTCTTTGCCGAATTGCCACTGTGTATACGTTGTCCTCTGGTGTTTTTGAAGATTAAATAAGGCCCCTGAGAGGGTGACATTTGCGCCTACCCGCCTTCTGTTATAATAGAATAGAGTGGTGTGTTTTCAAGCACAATCGCAACATATGCTTTTCTTTCAGTCCTAAAAATACTGGCAAAGAAGTTGATATTGAACTCAGCACAGGAAGGTGCCATGAAAATGTTGAGGAAATAAAAATACCACAAAGAGAGTGCTTCTCAAAACACTTTTGGCATGTCTGTTTTGGTGTTGTCATGCCTTCAGTAATGAATGTACACATGCATTTTGTGCATTTCCTTAGCAACACTATCCAGAAATCTCAATCACCCAAGACATGACCTTTTTCTGAAGTCAAGAGCAACCTGATGATATGAATAGCTCATTTCTTATTTCTGAGCTTGTCAAGCTCACTTTCTTCCACTGTGTCTCTTTCCAGTGAATGGATTTCATGGCAACAGTGGCCCATTGCATCAGACAGAGCAGTCACATGTACCAACACAGAAGGCCAACACAGATCAACAGGTAGGACTGATCTGCAAGATATCTGCTTCTTTATTTAACTTCATAACACTATCTGTCTCTGCTTAAGCTGAAACTTACGAAAGTGGTCTTTCATCAGTCCTCAGAAATATTATGAAATTGTTTCCACACACTCACACAGCAAAAAAAAATAGACTACCTGTGAGGCAGACATTGAGAGCACTAAAGAAATCAGTACCTAAACCTCTGGTTTATATGCAGATTATTATAGAACAGGATGACTTGCCTAGCCTGTCCTCCCACTCAGTCTGTGTTTAGCATTAGAATAACATCCATGCGAAACCTGGTAATAATGTAATGTTTCTTGCATTATAATTGCACACAGTACAGTGTAGATCATGGGCATTGAGAAATAGGAGTGCTTTTGTATCATAGTCTTATTGCGGTCCACATGAACACACTATAGTAATATAAAGGAGGTTAAAATGTTGAGCATGAAGGAGTGTCCAAGATCCTCTATAAGTATCTCCAACCTAGACAGGAAGAGCCTTAGTGATTTTATTCATCCCAAGGGAGGTTTACCAAAAAAATGTGACGTGGTCTGGGAAAACCCTTCAGATGTTGCTGTGGCTGAATTCTGGCCAGAAGCCAAAAAAAAGAGTCAAAAAAAGTTTTGCCCAAAATTAGATTTTTCTGCCTATAATATAATTTTAATATCCTATGAACATATTTGACCAAAATGATGTGGAGATTTGTATTTACATTTTATACTTGTTTAGAGCTAGGCTTCTTGCAAAGATCACAGTGTGTACGGAGCCAGTTTAGAACATGTGGTGGTATAAACAGTCAGTCTGCCTAAAGATGAAACCTTCTGAGCTAAGTGTGATTTTTTCAGACAGTGAATGTCACACTTTTTCACATAAGCCTAATCAATTCAGTTTGTAATCAGATACCAGCCGTCTATAATGCTCCTATGCCATAGTTGAAATGAAGTGTAACTTTGTCCCTTTTCACTTTTTGGGGTGTAACCAGACTTTAAAACTTTTTTTGCAAAAAGGACTCATATTTCAGTTCACAGAAGTCTAGCTTTCCTGCCTATATATAGTAGAAATTATAAAAATTTCTCCATGTTTGCTGAATGACGATTATCATCTAAATCCTATCTTAAATCAACCTATGGTACTTTATGCATTACCTGAAGCCAAGAAGATCAAAATCTGGTTTGAGCCAACATATTCAGCTGAAAGAATGTGTCGTTCTTAGAATGGTCAATAGCAAATGAGCCGAACTCAGAACAGTTAGAGCATGGATGAGTATTATTGAAAGTCTTTCAGATTTAATATTACAATATGTTAATAGAATTGCTTACAATTGAATTGCTTTGATGTATAGATGTAATGCTTGATGCTGACTACATCTGTAGGTCAGTATGAGCTTTGGGTGTGGTCTGCGTGTGTGAAGACAGCTGCCTTATCATCTGATACTTATAGAAATCACAAAGAAATTCACCATGCAAAGGGTTTTCCCAGGCCACTAAACATCTTTGAAGAGGTGCCAATAGATTTGAAAAACAGTGTTTTGCATACACTTTGGACTACTTGTGAATTTTAATGTTTGGATGAAAATGACAACTTTGTGACAGTTCATCACAGAAAACCCTTATAGCAGCCCCTCCTCGTGGTCATCATGGCAATAATAATAACAACAACAAAACATGTGGCAAGCACAATTTGAATTCCTCTTATGGAGGGAAGTTGAAGATGCGTAATGTTTTCTTCCCCAGAGCCCAGTGTCCACATCTCCAAGGAAAACAGAGCACAAGACCTCAGTCACGGTGAGTATTGTGAACAAAAGGAGCAGTAGCTGGATATCTACAGCATACTCCCATAACACTCTGCACAGTACAGAGATAAGCAGCAGCTGCCAAACCAGGACAGAAATCACGCTGAGCAAGTCCATCTGGTGGTTTAGATGCAGTTTCACTTTCTTCAACGTCATAACTTTTTTTTTTTTTTTTCAGAATGTCAGTTTTTATAATCCTATGATAGTCGTATCAGATTCTGGCATACAGTGTTAGTGCCGAAACAAATATCTGTTCTTGTGCTGTAGATCTGTCATATGGTCGGAAAAAAAGAAAGTTTGAATAGATTGCGTATGAAGGGACCGAATGAGCTCTGTGAGGAATAATCAGAGCTAACTTTCAACCCAAAGCGAAGGCAAGCCACAGGATATCAGGGGTAACGGGGCAGTATATCTTTGTTTTCCCTGCACTGTTGATTTAAAGCATTTATATGGAATGAACCCACCGGATGTGTTTTCACTACTAGGTTTACAGGGTCATTCAGGTTAGTGGAGCTGGTTAATTAAATGGGGTAGCATGGGGTTTAAAGGCTTTTCATAGATTAGTTATGTATCAGTGTTATTCCTCATTCATTCATTCATTCATTCATTTTCCTTACACTTTTCGAAGTGGCAACAAGCTGATTGGGTCAGTCTATTCCCAGCCACAGATTCCAGCTCTTCCTGGGAGATCCCCAGACATTCCCAATCTCTTCAGCTCTTATTGGGTCTACCCTGATACAGCTCTACCAGGAGTCATCCTTGTAAGGTGCCCAATCCACCTCGTCTCTTAGTTAAGAGGAGCAGCAGTTATAATATCGCTGCTGCTGCTGAGGATGGCCCCATGCGGACAGCCTAAGGTGACATGAGGTTAAAGTGGATGGTACCACTAAGAAACCATGAAGATGGATTTGGTTTCTTCCTCATGTCGTCACCTCTGGCTTGCTCATTAGGGACATATTCACAATTGTAAAATGTAAAATTTCTATAATGGATTTATATGTTTCTGTAAAGCTGCTTTGTGAGAATATCCATTGTTAAAAGTGCTATACAAATAAAACTGAATTGGAATGAATTGCATTAGTATGAGGTCTGCCCTATCACAGAGAGTAAACCCTTCAACCCAGTGGAGGAACCTCATTTCCACCACCTGTACTCATGACCTTATTCTTTCATTCAGTATTCACAGTTTGTAACCATAACACGGTTAGTATATTAGTGTGCTATAATCCATCCAGCATTGTTTTGTTACCCTGTCTAGTTAGTTTTAGTGTATTTACTTTATATTTTACACTTGTCTCACATTGGCGTGTTTGTGCTATCATGACAACAATGCTGTCAAAACTATATTTTATGTAAGTTACATAGGAATGACAATAAAACCCACATGAGTTGATTTATACTATGCAGTTTAACTCCTGACAATGAAAGGCCTGTGACAAAAGTTTGACTACTAAATATATGTCTTAATGAAAGTCTTAAGTAATTATTCTGGTCTTTCTGTTGATTTTACATCACATTAATAGTGTAGTAATGCACAGATACCTTATAAAGAACTGCCACAAACAATAACAGTAATATAAGGCTTATTACTGAAATATACACATTAGTTACTGAAGAATAAGCAGTATAGTATAGCATATGATAAGGATATCTGTATAATTCTCTAAACTAACCTAAATATCACTGTGTTACAAAATAAAATGCAGTTTTACAAATGGTTCATAGGTCAAAGCCTTTGATTTTAGTGTATCGATGAATTCACTGAGATTAAACTTTGTTTTGGCTGATGCATTTTGCTTGACTAACAGTTCTAACTGTTAGCTAACAGTTCGATTTTATAATCATGTTTCCATATAAATAAATCAGAATCAACTCAAATAATTACGATCCGCTCAAATTTCTTGATTATGTAATAATTGGGACAGGCCTCAACAGGGATGTTATATCATTGAAACATTAGCTAATATTCTCCCTAAAGTTCACTTTAGCAATAAACTAATATACAAGTAAAAGATCAGTGAAAGGCTTCAAGTCATCTGATTGTTTAACCACGTGCTTCTCTGAACAGAAGTTTTTTTAAAGTGCAGCAATAAAAAAGGAACTGATTCCATGTGAGGAGTTGCCATAAAGCTTCTCAGATGTCACGCATTAGAGAGCTCAAAAAGCATAGGACACAAGTAAGCAAAATGTGAACCAGAGGGAAATGAGAAATCGGTTTCCTTTCAAAAAGCCAGCATGATTCTGCTCATGAAACCTGTAGAGTTGAGAATGAACCAACATCATGGACTGACGACTTTGTCATTTATAAGTGTTCAGCCTACAGTAGGATCTGATGAGGAAAATTTTAAACTATTTGGAATGTGTTCAAGAAGTTTATTTGACAAGATTTTCAGCTGATTCTGAGATTTCTAGGTAAAAACTTGCTGAAATACATTGCTGGGTTGGGTTAAAGTACCGTGTTAAAGTGCAAAAGCTGCCTAAACTTTCTCCATAGACTCTAACTTTTACACTTTAGGGTTGGTTTTGCAGCTAATTTCGTCTCATACGTCAGTCTGAGTCAGTGCCACAGGATTGTGTGACTCAGTGTCATGAATTTAATGCAGAGACTTTTTTAACTATGAGTCTGTAAGTCCTTACAAAGTTTGGCATTTTACAAATTAAGTGTATGAAATTGTCCCAAATGCAAATTTACATGGTCTTAGACATTTGTGTTGTAGACTGTATTTCTGTGGTTAATTCTGTCTTGAAATCACTCACATGAGATGAGGGAAGTGTTAAATTGAGACTAATGTTATGAAATATAACAGGACAAGAAGCCAGTGAAATGCTTTTCCTCATACATTGAAGCTTATAAGGAGGCTGGAGTCAGAGCACAGGATCAGCCATGATGCAGCACCCCTGGAGCAGAGGAGGTTAAGGGCAGTGTTGGGGCTTGAACCCCCAGTAACCCAGCACATTAACCATTGAGCCACCACTGCCCTGTACTGGTCAGCAGCAGTGGGATTCAAACCCACACCCCCCCAAAGAGACTGGAGCCTTAATCCAGTACCTAAGACCACTCAGCCACACTACCTTCTGTGTATGTGTGAAAGACTGCTTCACCACTAGCAGCAGAGACCGCTGGGGCCTGGCTTAAGCTGGTTTTCAATCCTATAAAAGGAGCCTGTGGAGATGCTGGGGTTTGAACCCAGGACCTCATACATGCGAAGCATGCGCTCTACCACTGAGCTACATCCCCTACGGATGTGCTTTCTTCTGCAATTCTTTTCTGCTAGTCTGTGAAGTGGCACTGAAAAAGTTATCAGTTTCACTTGAGGATACCTGCAAGCACCATGGTTTCAATCATTTCTTTTTGTATGTACTGACTGGCAGATGTAAGAGGGATGTGACAGGCATGTGCTGAGTGTGTGATCTTCTTGTTCGAGGATTGAGCAGACTGAGGACTTTGAGAAGCAGCTTGTCGTGTTGTTTTGGAGAGCTCTGAGAGCCCATCGTTGCTAGCTTATTCACTCTCTTCTCAGCAAAGTTGCTTGGGAGTTAATGTGAAGACAGATAAAGCTCCTATTGTGAGGCCACAGATCCCTGGGCCTAAGTCATCAGAGTGCCTAGTGTGGAATGCTGGGAGGATTAGACAGACATTACAGAATGCCTCTGTGCTCCTGGGGTAGTTCATGTTGCCTTTCAAGACTGTATATTTATTTTTATGACTTAAACAAAGATCAGATCACATTTTAGGAGCCACCCATGCATTCGAGTAATTCCACAGGGCTCAATGACTTTTACTCAAAAGTTTTTGAAAGAGTGAGCAAGAGTTTTATGAGTAGTTTGAGACACACTACTAGTGTTATGATGTGCTCAACATGGTGCACATAAAAATCGTTGCACAATTATTATTTATTACTAATTGTCATAGGGGAGGTTAACAGTCATGGTTGAATTCACACATGTGATAAGTGCACTCAAGGCCTACCCAAGAAAGCAAAACTATAATGCGGATTTAATACAATTATTCCTAAGAATTTCCAAGAAGCTTATTGCTTCAAAAAATGCAAAAAAAAAAAAAAAAAATCTTTTTTATAAGTGGGATAATAATGCAAGCAAAACGAACTCTTAGTCCCTGATTTACTAAGAGCCCAAATAATGTGGCTAATTTGCATGTGCATGGGGATAAATTGCGCATGCAAAAAGTGGGCGTATTGCAGAAGATTAACAAAAAGTAATTGTGTGAATTGCATCACACACAAAGTGGAGGGAGGAAATAGTATGTAAATAAGGTTTTTGTGTGTATTCTTTGTTCTTGAGAGTTCCCGTGAATCCTGGAAGAGTAAAAAAAAAAAAAAAAAAAAAAAAAAAAAAGAGGAGGAGAAAAAGGAGAACTTGACATAGTTACCAGTGTGATGCCACTTAAAGGCTGTGAGATGTGACAGGAAGTAGTAGTGTCTATTTAAATGTTATTGGCTTCAGAGGTGTGAACGTACAACAAAAATATTCATTCTTTCATCTTCAGTAACTGCTTTTTCCTGGCCAGAGTTGTGGTAAATACTGGGTGAGAGAGATAGGAATACGACCTCGATGGGATGCCTGTCACCATGGCCAGTCCAGAATGTTTTTGGAGTTGAGACGAAACCAGAGGATCAGCGTGGACATGGGGAGAACATGTGAAACTCTACAAGACAGTAGCCTGAAATGAGGATTAATCCGAGGACCCTGGAGCTGTGAGGCAGCAACACTACACCAGGCAGCGAATATCTAATATGAAACCATCCAACCACTGAAATTCAACATTTTAAGAACCTTTCTGATCCTTATCACCAAATGATGTATACTCTTGATAAACATTTATCATTAAATCATACTGAGTGGTCTAATTTTGGCATCACCTAGCAGAAACAGACTTCCACAAATATAAGACCTGCTCTTCAGTCATATGGATTTGCAGAAACAAATACAGTCCGTGCCTCTCAGGCTTACTAAATTGCAATTTATATGCTAAATTAACATATTTGCATTGACACCACGCTGTATTTTGCACTTTAGAAACATCCCAAACTGAATATTCATTAAGGCAAACACAAAATTCAACAACACATGCTATTTTGGCTGATGTGATAGACAAATCACCTTGCACGTTTTTTTGTGGGTGTTATCATGTTTGCACGTTTTTACACATTCAAACCTTTAGTAAATCAGGACCTTAGACTAAAGAGGTATAAGTTAATCTCTGAGAAGAATTTGCAGATTGTAAATTTGTAAGCAGTCTAGACATCGCCAGATGCCTTGCAGATGTTTTCGCTCTGTTTAGCGCTCTGCTGCGACAGGGAGCTGCGAGCTGTCGTTAGACAGGCAGTGAGAAACACATCTGTTATTAGTCAGTCTTGCTGTCACAACGCTGTGCTGTGTTCAACCTGAGAACAGAACTCATTGTCATACGATGCGGAATAAACAAAACAAATTTAGCCTCAGAGGCGAACCACGGGCACTGCAAAGCCTGTATGAAGAAGGTGTTGATTAATGACACTCATTTGCTGTGTGCTGCTGATTTATGTAGAACTTATGAAGATCATTAGATAACATTCACATGTAGAAGGAAATGGACCTGGAGCTCGGCTCGTAGCAGTAAATGTTGATAATTGCACAGCCAAGCAGCAGCTGTGTGGAGCTGCAGTGATTACTAGCTGCATTTACACACTGTATGTTTTCACATTTTGTTTTTGAAAGGAACAGCAGATTTAAAGGATGAATGCTCTTTGTGTATCTCTTGTGGTATAGTGCAGGGTGGCCATGTGACTATAGCGTGGGTGCGGCTCAATATACAATGCCCACATAGAGACGATTGGTGACTGTGACTGTGATTGTAAGCAAATCTCACAGGACGAAAGCTCATGTACATGTTAAATGATTTTTAAATAACTGAAATCACTTATCATGTGCTGAAAATAGTGCTACAGATGTTGTTAGCATGGCCATATGGGCCAAGATTCATGTGATTTCTTGCTTTCTCCTCTTTCTAGTCTCCCAGCAGCCTTCTAAACGGCACACAGCTGGCTCACATACACACTGTCGCTAGAGCTACTACTACTCACTTATATTTACAGGACAGAAAACACTCAGGGGAAAAACAGAGATTGGATATGCGGTTGTTTGATGGTATGTAGCTGTTCTTTAGGTTCGGAATACAAGCGAATCCTGGCACATGGAACAACAACATGTTTTCAACCACAGCTGGAAAATCAAACATTGTGGGCAGTGACATTGTTTGCAGTGGTGGGAATGAAATGAAAAATACTGTAGTCCTGTTATATCACAGTTGCTTTGGTCTGATGTTTAACCTGATAAAACATGATGGGGCATGGTGTTGTTGGAAACGATCCACGCCATGGTGTGTGATATCGCTCGGATTGTTTTCCTGTAAGCGCACATCATCAAGTGTTTATTCCTCTTATGCCACAGTGATGTGGCAGTGATTTATTTATTTATGACCATTTATAGTTCAATTTAATATTGTGGAACATCTGTAATAACATCCTTATCACTTAGATAGTTGTTAAGCAGTTATAAACAGCAGTTCCCTTACCTACCTCTCTTTTTTTCCTCTCTGTTGTAGTTAATAAGACAAAGAAACACAGCTTGTCATACTACTGAGAAAGCAGAAAGTGCATAATCCTATGTCTTGAATACTTTCCCATGGCTTATTGACCGTTACAACACACGGACACTGGACACTCCTTCCATAAATGTTAAATAAACGTCTTACAGCTTACAGAAATCTTCACCATATCACTGATCATACGTTTTTCACTGTTAAATAACAACCCTTTTCAGTCTGTTTATTATTAGTCTTAGATTATCCACCAAAAGAGCTGTTACTTAGAAACAATAACATATACAAATGAGCACATTAATATAGATCTATCATTTTAATTACTAGTCAATAATAATAATAATAATAATAATAATAAGCTTTTGTTATGTACAACAAGTATTACACAGCACTGCCTTTACTTATCTTTTCTAACGTGATGTGACTATTTGATTCTCTTTCTCAGCAAATCAACTGCGTGACGTTCCCCCTCCCGTTACACTCCTCCGAACAGCAACTGCTCAAACCAGGCGAGTGGAGCTACTGCGATTATTTTTGGGTAAGGGAACAGCAGAGACAGGAATTCAGAGTTGTATCGTCTTGATGTTTTTCTGCACACACATGAAGAAAACCTAATAATACAAGTTTGTCCATGGGTGTGATAAAAGATGCTTGACTCATGTCATAGTGCATTAAGTCGTCCATGGCTAGTTGTGTGTCTTTTTTATTAAACTTTTTTTTGTGTGTGTCAACCTGGGCAATACCAGAAGAAAAGGATTATGTGAAAGACTAGAAACATACACGTCATTCCCTAATTTCTAATTCTAGTTCTTCTAATTTGTAACCTCAGAAATTCAACTCACATTATTAGCATGAACTACTGCAATTGTTTAAATAAAGGCTGTACAGATTGTTCGTGTAAAGAGTAACACACGACAAACCGTGCAGTTAATATCAATATTAATAATCCATGCCGGGGTGGAGTGATGCGGCACGACACTAAGTGGATTATTTCCATATAACCTCACTTTCAGGCGTATGCTATTCCACGTATACCACAGCGATTTGCCAACAAGTACAATGTTTAAATTATTACTGAATGACACATTGCACATTTTTACAGTTTTTAGTTTAGATTAAATGTCATGCAACATCTGAGAGACAAATTCCTATTATCACTTATATCCACGATAAGCAGTAGTTCCCTTAGCAGCATCTACTTTTCTCTTTCTATCACTTAATCAAATCTCTCTCTCTCTCTCTCTCTCTCTCTCTCTCAAAAACGCAGTCTGTCATTTTACTAAGAAACCAAAAATGTACCTCTGTCCTGAACTTTCCTGTGCTGGGAAACTTTGCAAAGCAGCATGATTGTTGCAAAGTGCTTACAACTGAGACTCTTTCGATAAAAAAAATGCTTCCTAAAAAAATGCCACTGGATCAACAATTTTACAACTAATTTACATTTTGATTTGTTAAACAAAAACACATTTTAAAATCTTTTTATTATTAGTCTTAGATTATGGGAAGCACTCACCATACAAGCCCCTGTACAGAAGCGGTTACTATAGAAACAAAAACTGTTTGCATGCATAACTTTTGAATTCTTGCACCACTGCATCTTATCCTTGCAATGGTTTCACTATGTTCTTTAGGCTCCTTCGAGATGCCACTGTTTTAAGGATTCAGGAGACAAAAGCATGTTAATATTTAGGTCACTGCACACAGAGTCTCTTCAGAGTCCTACCTCAAGAAACTGTGAAGAAAGTTCCAAGCAGGACAAAACATTGTTTCCATCACAGTGCTCCTGTTGATTTTATTTGACAGTGTGGTTCTCAGCATGTTTACCAGCGCTCATGTTTTGTCTCCTGTTGCAGTCAGACAAAAAGGACCCACAGGGGAATGCCAGCATCACAGGCTTTGAGGTCTTACTGCAGAAGCAGTTGAAGGGGAAACAGATGCAGAAGGAGATGGCTGACTTTATGAGAGAGAGGTAGATCAAATCTCACAACACCGGTTCAGTCTATGCATCCTGTATTACCACTATTTCATAAATAGACCGTTTTATAGGAATAAGTGAATGCCTCATAAAGAATTATGACCAAATTCCATGTTGTTTTGTCAAACAACTATGTGATAGCTTAAAGACGTTTCAGTTGGCTAATATAACTCAGCAGGATTCTCTGTAAAACCAAGATTGTGTAACACTTTTATAGTTCTTCTCTTTAGTTGCCATGAAAACCACAATGGTAACAAGCGCCATATCAAGTTTCCTCTATTTTGTTAATGACATACATTCAAGTTCTGCAAACTTTCTGCTATGGAAAACAAGTCGTTTTTTTGCTTTTCAAAAATGGGAAACCTCCCTGCTGAGTGGACAGAGTTATGCAATTCAGTTTAATAACAACTCATGCTAACTGTCTTTTGTATTCTTTTCTGATAGCTGCGACAGCAGAATCTATTCAGTCCCGGCTCCCCGTCAGCATATTCAGATTTTAGTCTAGAAATTCTTTCATGTCGTCACTAGTGTGTTTTTTTTTTGTCATGTAGCTTGCAGTAGCATTTAGCCTGAATAACGTATTTATTCACTGAAGAATAAAATGTTTTACACAATAGAGTCAGCAATACTCACTCAGTTCTTTAACAGCCAGGCTAAATGAACTTCTTTAATTTCTAAAAACCTTTTCTGTTGCCATGTGCACTGCACAAGCCAGAAGCTGACAGAAATGATCTGGGAAAGATCTGCTCTTAGGAGGAATGTGATGTAAGGGGTCAACCATAGTACCACTTTCCCATTTTCCCCGAAGGGGGAATGAGGGGGGTCAGCTAGAGGACAAGCAGAGCAGGAAATGACCTCGTCATGAGAATTTCTAGACACAGATGTGCTTAAACCTCCATAGCTAAAATCAGACCCATGGTGACTGTATTACACTGTTGCTACTTACTAAAAAAAAGATGCTTTTCTTTTGCTCCTTAAGGATCAGGATTGAAGAAGAGTATGCCAGGAATCTCTTGAAACTCTCTCAGATCCCTCTAGCAGCTCAGGAGGAAGGGTAAGTGTTCATCTGTAGCAGCTTAAGTAGGTAAAGTGATGAGGGGTTTCCTTCATGGTGGTTAAAACACACGGAGTGACACAGAAAAACCTTGACTGGGTGTGATGTAATGCCTTCACTCAGTGTGGAACTCTTATAAATGGACCAATACCCAATGGTCTAGTGTGCCTTCATAGCACCTTCACTTCAGCCAGAGACAGTGTACAACACCAAATATATAGAGACTGTGTTCAACACCAAAAACAACTCTTAGAAATTTCAATCATGGTATTTTCCTGCACATATCCTGGATACATAATACTCAAGATTCCTGAGTGTATGATTATAGTTTTCACTTTGTCCACACATTACAAATTACATCCTACGCTATAAAGTGCACATTGCTTACATTCCAGAAATACATCTGAGCTGTACACTGTTTGAGTTTTGCAATGTAGCGTCTATTGTTGTGCTAGAGAATCCATTGATTTGCAGGATGAAACATGAAATATGGAAAGCCTATGAATTACATGTACCTGCAGAGGTGCCAACATCTAGAGTTTATTCGTGAACAAACGTGACGAAAATTCACACAGTGGAAAAGCCAGTTCACTAATAGGGAAATGACATAAGAAAGGATGAGGAAGAGCCTCTGTCCTGTGAGACAAGAGAAACCAAGAAGGCAGAACTGTGATGTCTTGTCGGTGTCTGGTTAAAAAAAAAAAAAAAAAAAAAAAGGAGGCTGCTAGTGAAGTAGTGGTTGCTTTTGCCTAACTGTTTTCTTACTGTCATTTGGTGCATACCTGAAAAAAAAAACATTAGCTGCCTTGTCTACTGATATAAGCTAGAGATTTTGTAATTCTGTTTTTTTTCTCTCTCTGATGATTTTCCTGTTAGTAATGTTGTCACAATACTTTGCTGGAATTTTTGCTGACAGAACTGGTGTAACTAAGTCAGGTTTGTGGGCCTCATTGCTTAGACATTCTTTTTCAGTCCAGTCCTCAAATTTTCTCTTAGATGCAGGTCAGGGATTTGTAATGGCCACTCCAATACTTCCACTTTGTTGTCTTTAAGGCATTTGGTTACAGCTTTTGAGGTGTGCTTAGGGATCATAGTCCTGCTTGGAGATCCACTGGCCCTTAAATACAGCCAAAGGGGCACTCCCAATTCACTCGTAATTATGACAGTTGGCCAGTCAGGAGCTTTTAAAAGTCATTACATCAATTTCTGGAACACTGGAGTTCCACTCTGCTGGCGGAATGGAAATTATAGACATTTACAGTCAATATAAACAAATGAATAATTTTATCGCCCCAAGTCTGTTATAAGATTAGTCAGGACAATGTTGAGTTTCTGTGTGTAGAGTATCATGACTCAGTGTGTTTAACTGCTGGTGAGCAGGGTGATGGGAAAGGGGAGGGGTGTGTGCCCCCTGCTGGGAAACCAATTCACACCTCTCCACAATAACATTGGAACAGAGATAAAACAGACAGCACAACTAAAGCATTCTTGATAGTAAAACACCACAATACAATTATAACATTTAAACCTAGTAGGTTAGGTTAAAAAAAGCACTTATGAAAAGCTGCAAATTCCAAAAGCCCTGAGTGTCTACTTATCTACCACTCATATGAGCCATTAATCACTATTTTGGAATGTGACATCGCATATAAATTCAATGCTGAACACAGGCACCCCAAAACAAATGGAAATTCAATTTTTTTTACTTCTGGTAAGATTAATTAAAGATACAGTTAACTTGATGTATGTAAAATTTTGACCCACCGAAACTGTAATAAAGTGAATCAAAACTGAAAAAAATCTGTCTCTAGTTGTTTGATGTCCAATTAGATATCCTAATTGACCTGTCAAAAGAAGTGTATGGTAACATCAAATGAGTTGTGAAAAACTGAGATTGAATATCATTAGCTTAGGTATCTGTACCTTATCTAATTGTGTCCATCTGTGTGCCCCTCAAAATCAGTGTGCCCCTGCAGTACTGACAATCATAAAAATTTCCTCCAGCTCTTCTGTCATTACCACAAAGCTGTCACTCTGCCCAAATGCAGATTGTTTCTCTGAGCCGCCATGCCAGTTCTGATAAAGAGGGCTAATTGTTTCATACAGAGCACAGATCATGCAGCAGAGGTCCACCCACCCTCTCCTGCAGACAGGCGCCACAATGCTCGCATTATTCTGCCTCTCAGGCTAGATTTTGTTGTGACTTGTGATGGCCATTGTTTCACCGGCCGGCTCCTGCAGCCACGTTCGCAAACTCGTTTTTCCTGAATCTACAATTTGTGCAGTTTCCATTGTAGTTGGCATTGTTGCTGAAGTGCAGGCCGTGACCTTTTGATACCTTGCTGACCAATGACGTGCTGCCTTTGAAATGGAGGACATGAACATTTACATGCACAGCTAAGAACATTCACTAACTTAGTTTTTTAGACAGAGTTTTTTTTTTGGTCACTTTTGCCTTGATGGGATGGGAGCTGATAGATAATCTGTCAATTTTGATCTTGGCCATTCTCTTTGTTTTGCTTGCTTTGTGCCAGGATGAATAGGAAAGGAATGTGTTGGAAAAGAAAAGTCCACACGTCTCCCATTTAGAGCCTTTTGAATCAGCACACTGGTTACACTGCTTTCACTCATGACTTGGGATTCCTATTGACTCAGGCTAACAAGTTATTGAGAAAAAAGTCTAGCAAATGCCTGAAATGAGGCAATCAGCACTTCCTGCGCACATTCACCTTGTTGTACTGCTTGATCCTTTAATTGACGAACTATATTCCACTTGATATGACTCTTTTTTTTTGCACATATTTTAACAACTTGCTGCTGTGCTAGTTTTGCAGTGTTCATTTCTTCAGTTTTTGGCCTGGTCAATGTCAAACATACTGTTCTGCATAGACATTAAAGACAGTGCATGTTGTTACTAAAAAGGCAGCTGTGTCACAACTGCAGTCATGTTCTTTTGCCTTAGCTTCAGCATTTAGTCATGGCTACAGTACTATCTATCCATAATGTGTTTGATAGAGACGAAAGTCCTGAACTTTTGTCCAGAGTCCCTTATGTCCTGAATGTCCGAGGCCAATATCACTGTCCCACACTCACACCTGTTCCTCATATATCTCCAGCACACTGGGAGAGGCCTGGGCCCAGCTGAAGAAAAGCCTGGCAGATGAGGCCGAAGTGCATCTCAAGTTCTCCTCTAAGGTAATACAAATTGTAATGAAATTGAATTTTGTCTAGTGATTTACAAAAGTATATCCAAGCTAACAGTTCTGCATTTTAAATTCAAAGCAATGAATCCTCAAATGTCAGATCAAATGTCAAAAACAACCCAAGCCAATATACCATTCACACCAATATGCTTAATTTCATATTATGTATAAGATCATTCTGTTTATCTTCATAAATGACATGTTTACTGAATATAAACCCATTTGGCTTTTTCTGCTCTCACTATAACACACTTGTTTGAAAGTTTATGTTAAATGAGGATGGGATCTGGTGTACAGCTGTTTGGAGTTGAGTCATGTTATGTACATTGGTCGATAAGGGAGTGTGTGTGTTCATGAACTGGCTGCCCAAGGTCCACAGTAGAGGTGTGTGTGGGACTGTTTTTATAATTTCACTCCCATGCCTTTCTCATAGGAATTCTGACTGGTCCAGCCTGCTCCTGCAGAAAGTTTGCCCAATCCCAATCAGTCTTGCAGAAAGTTGAATTAATCTCAGTCACTTCTGTAGAAATTTTGACCAATCCTGCCCATTCCTGCAGAAAATCGAACTAATCCCACCTGCTCCTGCAGAAAGTTTAACCAATCCCACCACACTCCTGCAGAACTTTTGAACCAATTCCACTCATTCCTGCAGAAAATTTAAACAGTCCCACCCACCCCCACTGAAAGGTTAACCAATCCCTCCTGCAGAAAGGTTAACCAAACCCACCGGCTCCCAAAACACTGAGCTAAACGTGGCATGGCCCAATTTGAAATCAAATTTGTTTTTACTTTTGTTTGCACAGACTACAATATTTTTTTTTAACAAACTTACTTGGTTCTATTTCACAAAATCTAAACAAATTAATAAATTAAACTGTCCTGACCCTGAACAGGATGAAGAAGTTACTAATGATATATGAATGAATGAAGGCTGTAAATGTGGCATGCGAGCAACCAGTATGCTCCCATGTTTACGAGTGTGGCTTTCTTTGTCCCATGAGCGATATCTCTGACTGCCCACTCCCATCCACATGAATATAGAATCCGTCCACTCCAGTAACCTTTTGGTTGGGAATCGTGGGTATCCAGTCCCTAGTTCCCCATTGGGAGTTCCCAATGCCTCAGGAATTCTAGTCCCCACTACATTCACACACTAATCCTATACACTAGTGTTGCAAAATATGTGTATCCACATTCATATAACTGTACTCATATTGACTGATTTTTGTTATGGGTATTTGAGACAAGTTGCAAGTGTAATAATTAAATCTACAAGATATTTATTGAATAAGGCCAGAGTTTAGTCAAATTTAGTCAAACTCTGTGGAAATGTTAATCCCTATTATATCTATTACTTACCTAATTTCATATAAAACTATAATTTCCATGCTTGTGTGATGAACTGTCTATTGTTTTTTTAATACTTTCCAGCTACAGAGTGAGGTAGAAAAGCCCCTCCTTACATATCGAGACAACTTTAAAAAGGACATGAAGAAGTTTGACCACCAAATTACTGATCTCAGGAAGCAGCTGGCCAGTCGATATACTGCTGCTGAAAAGGTAGAGTACATTGTATTATTAAGTAAATACTCTGCATGCACACAGGATTGGTTCATAAATCAAGTATTTCCTAAATATTAGTGATGCAATAGTGTTCTCATGACGCACATCAAATATGAATATGTCCAGCTCTACTACAGACAAGACCTTTGAGTTAGGTCTTCTGTTTAACTTTTCTAGAATTTTAGGAATCCTTCTCATGCATTATTAAAGCTCCACTCTATTTCCCAGATCAGTAGACCATTTCCTGGCCCTGGAGGCTTTCCGAGCTCTATAATAATCACATGGCCTTGCCCTTCATGAATGACCTTGAGACAGAGTGCACAATTGTCTGTGGTAGAAGAGTGAGAGCTGTAAACAAACCAGCCCTGACAAACTGATCTAATTTCAGTGTGGTCATTACACGAGCCAAAATGGAAGAAAACCAATAATATAAATTTAGGATTGCATAGTCAAGTGAGTCAATAGGAAGGCACATCTGTAATTCAATTGAGCTGTGAGTGGAAATTGGATAAGAGATATACAGCACTCAGGAAAGAGAATAAACTAAACTCATCTTTTATCTGCCTGTTGCGCTTGCAGGCACGTAAAGCACTTGCAGAGAGGCAGAAGGATCTGGAGGTAAAGACTCAACAGCTGGAGATCAAACTGAGCACAAAGATTGAGGAGGACATCAAAAAGGCCCGCAGGAAATCGACACAGGCAGGTCAGTTCAAATTCATTTTTCATCCCATCCATGTATACATTGAACGTGCGCAGTCTAAGTTTTTAAGATCCTTTTATCTAAAGGCTTATCCTTTAAGGATAAGTTTAAGTTTCTAAGTCTAAAACAAATAGTAAAAATGCTGGCCATGTATAAATTTCATTCAGAAACAAGAATTTAAATGTGAAAAATAGTTTCAAAAACTTTAGAACTTAGTAAAAGTAGCTAAAATTGTGGAACGTTGATTAACACTTTTTTATGGTCAAATAGTTTTCCCGATTGTGTGGTAGTCTGGGAAAACCCATCCATTATCTCTGAGGCTGAATTCTGGCAAACAGTGAAAAATGACTGAGAAATACATTTTTGGCCAGAATTTGGGTTTTTGATTCATGTTGGATAAGAAGCCAATTTAACAACAGTTAACCATTTACAGTGGTCAGTGTGTCTAAAGATGTTTAAAACCTTGCTAGCTAAGTGTGATTTCCTCACACAATGTCAGGCTTGAAATGTAATCTCTAAATGTGATTTTATCCCTTTTCACTTGTGGTGGTAACTAGAACTTAAAATGCTATCCCTTCCCTTGTAGACAGTGAGATGTGATATTGTGCTTATAGCACCATGTTGCAATTTACAAGACAAAGACTGCATAAAATGCCAGTAGTGTAACATGAGCAATGTACTAAACTATGGTTGCAGCATAATACAATAAATAAACAGGACAGCACTGATTTTCCACTGGGCGCTGCAGCACGGCACAGCAAATGAGCTATAATCCAAGTGCCAGATGAGCCACATCATACCCAAGTACCCGTGCTGAATTTAGTTACCATGTGGTACAAGGTGGGACATACAGGGGGTGTTAGAAACTGTTTAATGAAACATATATACTGCGTATGATAAGGTGTCTGTCTTATTTTTCTACCAGAAGGTTCAGAACAGCAGTCATCGTTAGTGTATTTCACTAAAGATTACAGTATTGGCACACTTGGCTGGGGAGTGAGTGCACGTTACCATTAAAAATCTGTCTCATTCTTAGTTCACCATGAGAGGAAGACATACAGCAGAGCTGTGCACATAAAATTATTTCCGGAGAAACTCTATCTTTCATGGGTAGCATTTCACAGGAAACCAATACATATAGTCATTCAGGATATGTCTTTAGGTAAGGGTCTAAAGGTTGTGGCTAAAGCTATTGGAAAACTCAGAAAAGAAAGTCAGAAACTCAGAAAATTAAGAGCGGAAAGAGACATAAAGAAAGAAAAGAGGAAAACATAGGAAGAGACTCACGGTCCAGTTGGAAGACATCACTGAAAGGTTAGAATGAACTCAGTTTAGAGCAAATTATTTTTACAGTTATAAAACAACAAGCATCTTGGTGTTTTTAAGTGCTGTATAACTAAAGTTGAATTACTTATGGATTTGGAGGAATGGGGAAAAGAGACAAAAAGCTTAGGACTACTCTTGAAAACCTGGGAATACAAATAAACAATTCCAAGCTCAAGCAGGTTTCTCAGCCAGTGGCATGGATTAAAATGGTCTTTTGGCACCCTCTAGTGATAAATTATGCTCATGGCTCTAGCAATAAAAACAAGGGCTTAAAATTGGAGTAGGTAACTTTTAAGTCAGAGCATTTTTTCTAATATTAATATAATATCTATCTTGAGAAACATTTCTCGAGTTAGACAGTATGTCAGGTCGCATGAAGAAATGACTGTAGCTCACAGTTCAAAAAAGATCATTGATAAGCTGTAACTTGTCCAAAATGCCGGACCCTGGAACAAGAAAGAACATATCACACCTGACATCACTTCATCACATTGTTATTATCATGCGATCATTTTATGATGTATTTTAAACATTTTAACACACTGTTTTTATTTTGTCACGTAATAAATCTGATTAGCACCATCATACATAATGAACTGTCTGTCTCCACATGCTACTCTCTCAGAGAGTGACAGCATTCTCGAATGCAGGGAATCAGTAATGGATGTTTTCTCACCACAGGTGATGATCTGATGCGATGTGTTGACCTGTACAACCAGTCTCAGTCTAAATGGTTTGAGGAGATGGTCACTACAAGTCTGGTGAGATGATATGCCTGCTGTATAATAGTAAAATATTAATCAATGAATATTGTTAAGACATTGTCCATGCATTTCTTGTATCTGTAGGAGCTGGAGAGACTTGAAGTCGAGCGAATAGAAATAATTAGAAAACACCTCGGCCAATACACAACGCTGCGGCATGAGACGGACATGTTCAACCAAAGCGTAAGTCTTAATGTTGGAACATATGTTTTTATTTAGGCCACTTTCTAACCTTACCTTCTGCCTGCAACCATCATGTTGCGTAACGAGCCAGTTTAAGAAACGCAGTGGTAAAAAGGCAGTGGTCGGTCTGCCTAAAGATGTCTAAAACCTCGCTAGCTAAGTATGATTACCTCATTGTATCTGATCAAGTCATTGGAAGTTACATGCCATCGCATTTCTGTGAATCTATCATCAGCACACTTTCAGAAAAACATGCAATATAATGTCTGTCGATGTGTTCCATGTACAGACGATAGAACCAGTGGACAAACTACTCCAGATTGTAGATCCAGCCAAAGACAGAGAAGTATGGGTAAAGGAGCACAAGACTGGTGAGGTGAGACCAGTGGACATGGAGCTCTAACTCAGAGAGGATGTGTTGGTGATAAAAGAGATGGATTCTCCGTTCTTCCCTGCAAGAGCGTGGGGAGAAACATCATACTGGAGTAGAAACGGAATCAAAGGAACAAGTGCTTGTGAGGAATTGGAGCTCTACTGCCCAAAGCAGTGTGTTATACTGTACAGAGACAGAAGCCAGACGTCCCTCTATACTTTGACCCAATGATGGACACCGATCCAGTGCA
Source organism: Pangasius djambal (assembly GCA_022985145.1). NCBI lineage: Eukaryota > Metazoa > Chordata > Actinopteri > Siluriformes > Pangasiidae > Pangasius > Pangasius djambal. Next base: position 8,623,622 of record CM040986.1, on the reverse strand, counting down.
AACATGTATAAATATTTCTCTCTCTCTCTCTCTCTCTCTCTCTCTCTCTCACACACGCTTTAAGAAAGAAGCATAGCTGCACAAATGTCTGTAAAAGTTTTCAATTATCCAGAGTAACAGGAAATCAAGGTTTTATTTCAAACCTCATTAGTAGAAGAATTTCTGAAGGTAGAACTGATGACGTCCCTCTGAGTTTTAAAAATTATACCATAATCCAGTCACCTTGATTTTAGGTGCGCATATCTGTATAATTCTCACTCAAAAGAAAAGACGAACTGAGAGATATAGTGAAGCGACAGGTCTTGGCTGAACTGGATTAATTAAAATGTTAAGCCTGTGAAGAGAAAATTTACACAACTTAATCTGCTGTAGTTTAAAGTGTCCAATTTGGGGGAAACTGTGTCCAGTGTTCATCCAATTTTCTGGAGTTTGTGAGTTCAAATCCCAGTGATGCTAGAGTCATCTGTGGGTAGAAGTGCAAGAGAGAATAATTGGACCTCATTCTCTATCAGTGTGACACTTGTAGACAGATTAGCTCAATTAAGATGGTTTTAGGCTGTTTTTAGCCATATTTTAAGATTATTACATTGTACAAGGTGAGCCCAGAAAAATTTTGGCTGAATTCTTGAACAGACTGTGTGATAACGTGTTCTTCATGTCAGATTATATGATGAAGAACCTCTAAGAATAGACCTGCGATTAAAGAAAATGACCATGTTCTGCTTGCCCCTTCAATCAGTGCAATCCGGGTTTAAGCAGAAAACAGGGTTTCCTAAACACGAACATTCTTCAAAGTGAGCTTGAAGTAATAAGGATATATTAGCATGTTCTTTTTACATTGCATGTTTTTGTTTTGCTGTCCCGTGAGTTTTGTGTCATCCTATGCCATCCTCTTTTTCATAGATTGTCATAGATTATTGTGTCAGACTCTAATTAAAAAAAGAATCTGACACTGCCAGACTGCAATCAGGTGTTTTTGTTCGTAATGGCACTAAATCAGCCACCAGTGAGCATGTTACATTATGCGTTCTAAGAGTGCTGATCTCACCTCACAACCACAGAATTATTTTTTTGTCTGCAACAGCAAAATTGGGCTGAAAAACATATAGTGCAATGTTGGCTTTAGTGTTCTCCTCCAAGTGTGTTGAGCTGCCCAATCAAATGTTGCTGCTACAGATTTCACTAATACAGTCGAGTGCAAAAGTTTGCTAGCCCTTAAGACAAAATAGAGAAGACAAACTATATTTTACCAACAAAACATTTGTTGCGATGGGTTTCACAAATGTTTCTTTATTATCACAAGCAACAAAAATGACCAGTGATATTAATAGGAGGGAAAACTACCAAAATTATATTCATGCACAGGCTTGTATCTGCCTTCATGAATGTGATGTAAATATACTGTAATAACCATTGTATTCCCACTATCTGGCATCATAACAGCCTTCGATCTGTTTCATAAACTCTTTCATATCCTCTTTCATATCCTCAGAACAGCTCTTGGATCCTCTCAGTTGTAATATACTTTGATTCAATCTATTTGTCTGTTGATCTTTTCGTTTGTTTTCTGTATGATTGTTGTCTTGTTGCTGCACATCGTTTTTTCACCCAGAAACCATGCAGCATGTACAGTTTTGCACTGTAATTGCATATCTCAAACTGTGTACAGTATATTACTACAAAATGGCTTGTACATCTTTATAATACATCCCATGTATTGACTTGGCACATCACGTAGTGACTTGTGGCTCTCTTGCAGTACAGGGATTTGACCTCATAACCTCTGAGCTACCGCTGCCACCATATTCTTGTCCTTAATGAATAATAAGGAATCTTTCGAGAAAATGCTTTTTTTTTTTTTTTTGGAACTTCCAGTGTTGAGGACAGGTTCCAAACATCCATGTAAGAAATATGTAGAAATAAGAGGTACAGATAATATATTGAAATTATTTTGCACTATGCTAGTTTTTATACCAAATGTTGTACTGAAAGTAATAACCCAGTTTTCATGTTTATTGTCTGAAAGAGATCTCGATTCTTTTTGTTTCTCAATTTCTAGATGCTTGAGGATGGTTTCTGTGATTGCTGATGTACATTTTTCTTTAGGTGTTTACTACAAAATGTAAGTAGGAGATTGTAAATGAAGAATAAAATATCCTCAATTGATTTTCTTTTATGTCAAATAAAGTGTATTAAAGTTTAAAAAAAATATAGTCTCCTGGTCATAAAAAGGATACAGCAATGTAGTTTCATTTCCATTTTTATTGTTAAAAAATTGTTTTACATTTATAAGGGATTAAAATACAGTATTGTTAATACAGTGATACATTTCTAAAAATTCACTTAGTAATCCATTTATTTCCTGACATTAGAGATTGTTCATAAACTTGCATACTTGCAAAACTGGTAAGTAAACATACAAAAAGCACTCTTTATTGGTATAAGTGATATGTCTTTAAATACTCAATTCGTTTATATAACTTTAAAAAAAAAAAAAAAGAAAATAATAATAATAATAATAATAGTAATTAGAGACTAATCAAATATTTACTCTTGATTGCTCCTATCAATTGTGGTAGTTTTAAAAGAACATTACTGGCATTTCAGAATAAAGTTCTGGCAACAAGAAAAATAATCGAATAATTGGACAGTCATGCAATATTGGTGCTTTGGCTTTGTCTCTGATAGTTTTATTCTGATATTTCAGATTCATGATGTCCTGTTTCTTTGGTCTTCACGTTAAAAAAAAACCCAAAAACAAACGGTGCTAAAAGTAAACACCACATCTGCAATAAAAAAACGTGGTTAGCTCCTCTGTGTATGAACTAATAGTGCAACGACACACAGCTGGCCAAATGATTCCTATAGGATTCAGGCAATAGAGATGGAGTTCATTTTATTTAAGGCTCTCATTGGTGATTTATTTCAGGTCCAGTGTGCAAGAGTACGCAGCCAAAACAACTAAATTGTCACTGACCAATTATTTACAGCCCACACTGTAGTTTAAGTAAAAAGGATAATACTGAGAATATAAATGCATGACCAGCAGATGTCAAAATATTTTTAGTCAATCATCAGTTTTTTCAGGGAATTGAGATAAGTGGGGATGAGAGAACTGACTGACTCATCATCGTCAGTGAGGATCTTCTCGCCTCTGCCTTCTGACCCCACAGAGCTGGGGGATCTTACCACCCCTGCATATGGAGTGCTGTAACCCTGCAACGAATTAAACAACAGGATGTCAGCATAGTACAAACAGGTAAAATATATTTACATGTTTTTGCAGGCAAACTGCTGTCATGGTCAAACTTACTGATGAGTAGCCCTTGCCAAAGCTGCCTCTATTCTTGGTCCTGATCTTAGTGAGGGCAGATTCGGCTATGTCTGCTCGCTCCTCTGCGTCATCCAGCTCATGTACGGTCTTTCTGTACTTGGCCAGGTTTACGTTGGCCTGCTCCTCCTGCAAGAACACATTAATCAACTGCTGAATATTTTAGATGGCATCATGACAGTATACGTGTATGAAGATACACTGAGCCTCATTTATCAAGGCTGCAGGTGAACAAATCTGAGCATAAAATGAGAGCATGTTAAATAAGCAGCTAATGTCAGGATATTTGCGACCAAATTCATATCTGGTCAGATAATGGATAAATTTGAGTGTAATACTTTAAAAAGTGATTTGTGGTAAAATTGTCATCCTTATTAGCCAGAGCACTAAAGCACCTGGAGATTAGTTTAGGTCAAATGTATATGCGTTCTTCCCAGTCTCCTTCTTTCTGTTGTGTTGTATGACGAGTGCTCCTGCTGGCTCTTTGCAGATGAGATTGGACACCTCTATGTTAGGCTATCAGTGTGATGAGTGTGAGGGGAGAGAACGCAGAAGCAGGTCTCTTCACATTTCTCCATTTTAGCTCCCAGCAGCAATGAAACGCTGGATCAGTATCTGATCGCATTGATCATTTATTAAATTCGGAGCTGTGTTTTTTATTTTTTTGTGCAGTCTAGGCCTTATTTTCAGTTCACATTGGACACGAAACACCCAGAGGAGTGTAAAGCTTAATTTCTGTGCTTTCTCAACATTTATAAATAAAATTAATGTGCAAATGCCTGCATTCAGTCCAAAGAGATTTAGACACAACTTGTCTTAAAGCATGTCTCTATCACACCTCTTTTAATTTAAAAACAGAAAGTCAGCTCACTGATTAACAGGATGACAGTACTGGATCGGTGTTGGTTTCAGTCAATATCCAGAGCTAAAGGAAAGGTGTTTTTTTTCCACATGACCAAAGTTGATCCCTCAGTTGCAATCATACCGCCGCACTTATGACAACTGCATTAATTTGACACAAAACAGTTTGGATGTATTTCCATTTCTAATAACTTTGATAAATATGCTCTATTAAAATATGCTCAAATTTAGGGGTGTAAACCTGAAGCTTCCAGACAAAACAAAATGATTTTGATTTATAAGGCAATGATTCAGTATTTGACAATGCCATTGAATCTTCTAAGATATATTATGCGATTAGGTTCAGGAGCCTCTAATTGATCAACTTGGTTCAAAATTTGGGCAAGACCTACTGTTAATTCACAAATGATGATGTAGAGAAGGATTATTTTTAAGTATGTGGGTTTTGGGCGTACTATCCTATTTATACATCAGTTTAAAAATATGAATTATTTTTACACACCAGTTGTCTGAAGTTTTTTTGATAGTAATCGATTTCTGATTGCTGCCTTGATTAGGTTCTATTGTTGCCTTTTAAATCAATTCAGCAATCCAAATCATTTGATTGTTACACCTCTATTAATATTTTAAGAAAAGATATCCTGCTTTTTAAAGAAAAACAACTCAGGTGAAAATCTGAGAAAACAAGACTTTTACATTGTTCTGATGTAGGTAATGCTAAAAGTGATCATTTTAACAAGTCTGTTCTAAAAATATATATATTTTACTACTTTCTCAAACTAAATTATTTAATACTTACACTTGCACTGCTGTATTAATTCTCATTTAATGTCCTCCTATGAAGTTAGCATGAAGTAAGTACAGTATATACCAATCAGAAAATATTAAAAACCCTGATATTAAGTTGTATTGCTGTAATACTATGCATTTTTTTTTCCATTTCAAACTTTGTTTCAGGATGACCCAAGTGTTTGAACTCAGCCTTTCAGTTTCGATTTGTTTTGGTTAGTTCAGAGTGATTTTCTTCATACCGCTTCCTCCACTTGTCTCTTATAGGTTTTCATTTTGATCTGCAGGCGTTCCAGCAGCTCCTGCATTCTCTGCTGGTTCTTCTGGTCCTCCTCAGACTGGAAGAGGAGCTCCTTGAGGCGCCGTTCATTCTTCCGCAGCGTCTTCACTGTCTCTGCGTACTTCTTCTGCTCTGTTTCCAAATCCAGCTCCAACTCCTTGACCTGCAGGATTAAGACAATGCAGAGAGTGCAGAAGAGTCAGATATGTAGAGTAGATATTATTGGACTGTCTGAAAACCAACAGCACAGGAATAGATGCTGAGACTTGAGGACACTGAGTGGTGAATAAAACCTATATGTGTGTTTGCACTCCAGTGAAGTGCAGTTTATATGGCAGCAGTGTGAATTTCTGTGGTTTACCCTGCTTTCCAGCTTCTGAATAATCTTTTTTCCTCCTTTCATGGCCAGCTGCTCGGCCTCATCCAGTCTGACAGTCATTTCTTTTAGCTGAGCCTCCAAGCCCTTCTTCACACGCTCCATATGCATGCTGTGCTCCTGCTCCACCCGCAGCTCCTCAGCCATTCGCGCAGTCTGCACAGAAAAAAGAGGTGATGGCGAAGTCTGTGAGTTTAAAATGATCTTCTGGAAGCTTAACCCTTTTGTACTATTAACTACATAGCAGTGGAGGTCCTACTGATAAGCCATCTCTCTTGATTTTATAATCATATAGTTTTTTCATAAAGAAATAAAATGATATTAAATGTAATTAAAATGGTAATTATTAGCAATATAAACAATATTTGTGGAATTAGATACATCAAAGTCTTGATGACAAGTGTGTATACACAGGAGTGTAAACAATAGAGCTATTTTTAATTACTATTAAACCACCTTGTTATTCTCAGGAGCAAGATCTCCTGAAATCACTAGTATTTTTTTTTATGATTTTAATAATTTAATTTGATTAATTACCCAATTTGTATAAATGTCTAATTAATGTCTATAGCACATCTACACATTGTATATGAAGCTGCTGAGCAGCTTATTTCACTACTGTACATCTTTTAAATTTTTCAGCTGGATCTTGTGTAATTTCTGTTTTGGTTAAGAGCTTGACAAAAGAGTGGAGTTCATAATCAATTATATGTTAGTAATATAAGTTCGTGACTCTCCACCAGCACCGCACTGAACACAACCGGCAACATCCAAGGATCTGATGGTCTTCGAGACTGTCCTAAATGCTTTTACACCCTCAAGCACCAAAACTACTCATATCTATAATGTCAGTAAAGTGCTGACCTGGAGGAGAAGCGCAGTGTACAATCTGACACAAACAACTGAGCCATTTTGTCCCCAATATTGCAAGTGCTACGCATCATGTATTACCAAGTACTGCATCCTACCTCACATACAGCTTTCTTGATCTTATCATTAGCTCCTCTCAGTTCATTCTGCAGCTCCTCGTGCTCCTGGGTGACCTGCTGAAGCTCTACCTCCAGTTTCCGCTTCCCGCTGCAGGCTGACTGTAACTGCATCGACAGGTCATGAGGGAAATGGTTAAACTAAGTTCTTAATAACAAGGATGAATGCAATATGAATTAATTCACTATTCACATAAATAGCTAAAGAGTTCAAATGTTTCTTTCATTTCAGGTTTTACTTCTTTTTGACACCAGGTCGTTTGGTTTACGGCTGCACCTGGTTGTTGATGTCGTTGTATTTCTCCGTGGCCTCTTGGAGCTCAGTCTCCAGGGTTTTGCGAGCTCTCTCTGCTGCCTCGAGCCCGGTGCGGCTCTCCTCTCCCTCAGTGACCAGCAGAGTGCAGCGTCTCTCCAGCAGAGCCTGTTCCTCTCTCAGCTCCTCCTGCACCCGCGCTTCCTCTTCCAGCTGAACCTGCAGGTCCTGAAGGAGACCATACAGAGTGTCAGGTCATGTCACTGTGCAGGGTTCAATGTGTTCAGTGTGATCATTTAGACATAAAATAAAATGCTTTATTCAATACATACACAGGATTCTTACTGGAATTTAGAAAAGCACATGTGCCAGTTTATTACGTTCACTCGCTGGCCATTTTATCAGCTAACATCTAACATATAGGTTCACAGAGGTGTCACTGTGGGAGGAAATAGTTGAACTGCTACCAAGGGTCCCTTGGTGGAGGAAGCTTTCAAGGGGTGTGCACTAAAAGGGGGTAAATTTTAAAGATTGGAATACAGTCCAGAAAGATTGCACCCTTGGGAAAATCTAGCACCCTTAATTGTTAAGAAGAAGCCTTTATTTGTCACATATACATTACAGTACAGTGAAATTCTTTTTTTGTCTCTCCGCGTATCCCAGCTTGTTAGGAAGCTAAGGGTTAAGGGCCTTGCTCAAGGGCCCGACAGTGGCAGCTTGGCATGCTGGGCTTGAATCCAACCTTCTGATCAGTAACCCAGAGCCTTAACTGTTGAGCCACCACTGCCCAAATTGTTCCTTGGTTCCTCCGTCCCTCTGGATAGCCTGAGAGTGCAGTAACCTGAGACAGCGGCGTGTATCCTGTGTTTTGCTTTTCAGTGTGGCACGTTATCCAAAGAACCTTAGACAAAAGTGATTATATAGGGCAATGCTATGCTTCACAGATAGTCTTACAAAAAAGGCTTAATACAGCAGCCTTAAATTTTCTCCCTCTGGGGCTCCTCAGAGTTATCATGTATAACCTTATTCTTTTTCAGAAAGGGTTCCAAGTAGAACCCTTTAAAATGGCTAAGAAACCCTTTTTAGGTTATATAAATTGCGGCTAGTCTACAAGAACCCAAAAGTTCAGTGCAGAGAACCCTTTGGAGTAGAAAACGTTAATGGTTATCCATTAACCATCCAAGGAACCATTGAGGTAACTTTTCTGTTAAGAGTGTGGATTTGCACAGGGCCCAGAGACTTGCCCACCACCGTGCGGTCGTGGGTGAGATGGTTGAGGCAGAGAGTGGTTGAAACAACAGGTGGGCTGGGTAAGACAGGTGAGTGTAAGAAATGATGAACTCAGCCACACATATAAAATACCACACTAATAAAAGCTCTACATTATCCAAAACTATATAGTTAAAGGTGTAAGTCATAATAAAGTGATAATAAGAAGGGAATTGGTATATCGCACAGTTGCAGAGAAATGTAAAACAAAAACAACAAAGCTGGCTGTATTGAACCTTGATCTGTTGTTGCATCTTTTTGACAGTCTTCGTCAGCTCTGCGTTGTTCTTGTTGAGCAGGTCCACCTGTAACTCCAGCTCATTTATTTCGCTCTCCATCTTCTTCTTCAGACGTGCTCCCTCTGTCCGTGCCTTCACCTCCACATCCAAACTGGCCTGGAGAGACTCTAGCGCCCTCTGGTGGATTTTCCTAAATTTAGACTTCACACCTTAAGTTTGTGTACTCTTTATCATTCATCACTTTTGTAAGCAGTGTAGCACAAGAGAAAGCTCAAAAGTCAAAGAAGAGAGTTACTTACTTGAGATAATATTTTAGTGAAAAGCAAGAAATATGAAATTAAGAAGATCACAGTTAGACACACTATGTTATGAACTTTTTTGTAAATAATTCCACAGTTATTTTATAGCAATAAAATAACTACCTGGCAGCCTCCATCTCCTCCTCTTTCTCCTGCAGTCTGCGCTCAATGTCTGCTTTGGCTTGAGAAAGCTCCAGCTGCAGCCGAAGTACTTTAGTCTCCTCAGCCTGCAAAGTTAAATCTAGGATTAGAGATGTGTTTCCAGTTTGCATTTTAAAATGGCTGTTGTTCTCATTCAGTTCTTAAAAGGATTTACTTATAGAAATGATATACACCAACGCAGGCATTAGTTTTAGAATGGATTTGCATGCTCAAAGTTTGCATGCTCCCTTGCATGGCCGAGCGGTCTAAAACTGTGGAGTTTACTAAAACTAAAGTTCAGAGGTTTGTAGCCCACTGCCAACATGACCGCTTGGTAGCGTGGCCTAAGGTGCTGGATTAAGGCTCCAGTCTTGTCGGTGGTGTGGGTTTGAATCCCACCGCTGCCAACATGCAGATTCCAACTTCAAGTTTTTCTAGGCATAACCTTGCTTGTTAGCATATACACACAACAAAACGACTTAACTTCCGTATGAGTTCCATCATAGAAAATGTGACCTCAATTGGGTGAGATAGACCACAAGTGGAAGGCGTTAATGCTGGTGTCAAACACATTTTAAGAGCCGCTCACTCAGATTCGAGCTAGATTTGAAATAAAACCTTGATTTCCTGTTACTCTGGATAATTGAAGACTTGTAAAGACATTTGTGCAGCTAAGTGTGTGTGTGTGTGTGTGTGAGTGAGTGAGAGAGATTTATACATGTTTGTACTGGATCAGTGTCCATCATTGGGTCAACGTATGGAGGAACGTCTGGCTTCTGTCTCTATACAGTATAACACACTGCTTTGGGCAGTAGAGCTCCAGTTCCTCAGACAGCATTTTCATTCACAAGCTCTTGTTCCTTTGACTCCTTTTCTACTCCAGGATGATGTTTCTCCCCACGTGCTTGCAGGGAAGAATGGAGAATCTAACTCGTCTATTATCCTCTCTAAAACCCCACTGAGTTATAGAAATGACTACACCGACGCAAGCGTTAGCATTTTCACCTGCTGCAGGTAGTGTGGCTGAGCGTGGGTTCGAATTCCACCGCTGCTAGAATGTGAAATTTGATTTCGGCATTTTAAAGCACAACCTTGCTTGTTCCCATACACACAGTTCAAATTATCAACATTATAATCTCTGAGCACCTGATAGTAACACCCATCTTGCCACAACTGGGTGGCGTTAATACTGGTGTGCAAGGGGTCGAATGCGTTTTAATAGCTGCTCTAAACATATCATAGTGCATTTGCACTGAGAACTGATAATGTCAACTAACCCCGAAAAGACTAAAATAATGATATTGGGATCTGCTCCACTAAGTACCTGCAGAGCACTAATAATTATGTGGAGTCCGAATTCTGGGCTCTCAAATCACAATCTTGCTTGTTCGCATATACACACAGTAATGCGACTAAAACGGGTCAAACGCGTTTTAAGAGCCGCTGAATCAGCACAACCAACGCATTTGCAATGTGAAAGGCATTGAGTCCTGAGTACAACACTGACCGTGGTAGCGTGGCCGAGCGGTCTAAGGCGCTGGATTTAGGCTCCAGTCTCTCCGGAGGCGTGGGTTCGAATCCCACCGCTGCCATTTCAGGTTTTGAGATGTACGCATTGAATTTAGTGTTAGTGAAGGAATGTAATTCTGATTATTTGGGAAAGACGTGTGAAAAAAGCACATTTACATATTTACTATAGGTTTACAATACAGCAATCAGACAAACAAAGATTGTTCAATATCAATATAACATGCACGTATTTGCCCCAGCATAGTGGTTTAAATTTCATACAAAAATTGTGAAACAATGAATTTTGATCAATGAATATATAGAAGTATTAAAATTCACTTTAAAATAGCAAAGCATTCAATTCTGGTGATTGGGAGTGGTATTTATTTATTTATTTTCTTTCTTTAATCATATTATGTAACAAACATTAATGTAAACCTGCTTTAACATTTTTACCATATCTGGGTAATGTGTTGAGTTTATGAATTTGATCATATGAAACTTTTATAAATGCAAATCCTAAGAAATATATAAAGCAATATAATTTGCTTTATTCAGGATTCCTGAGCGTTCTGAATTGTTGTAGTATTCCTCTATATAGCACAACCATGGGGTAGCGTGGCCGAGCGGTCTAAGGCGCTGGATTTAGGCTCCAGTCTCTGCGGAGGCGTGGGTTCGAATCCCACCGCTGCCAACATTTTAGCCTGTCATGGATAATGTGGACTCTTAGCATTGGTGTAATGACCTGACATACGCTACCGACAGCCACGGCTATGCCCATTAGCCGTAGGGGATGTAGCTCAGTGGAAGAGCGCATGCTTCGCATGTATGAGGTCCTGGGTTCAAACCCCAGCATCTCCAATGGTTATCTTTATAGCATTGAAACACCGTGTAAGCCAGATCCCAGCAGTCTCTAGGAAACAATACATTGATCCTGAGCACCAATGCATACACAACTAACTAGCCCCCTAAATGAACAATTCACTTCAAATAGCTTTAACCG
>CM040986.1:8567041-8612186 GCA_022985145.1 Pangasius djambal | reverse complement strand
CTCTCTCGCACACACACATTTTAATATTTTCATGTCAGTTTTCGAGTTTATAAATCCCAATTTATATGTCACTTTTAATGTAAGACCAAATCAGCCAATTTAAGGGGTGGGATATATTAGGCAGCAAGAGAACAATCAGTTCTCAAAGTTGATGAGTTGGAAGCAGGAAAAATGGGCAAGCATAAGAATCTGAGCGACTCTCGCATGGGCAGTGAATCTCGCTGATGCGGAAGTGAAGGCTAGCCTGTCTGGTCCACTCCCACAGAAGAGCTTCTGTAGCACAAATTGCTGAAAAAGTTAATGCTGGCTATAATAGAAAGGTGTCAGAAGACTGCTGCATAGCTGCAGACTGGTCAGAGTGCCCATGCTGACCCCAGTCCACCACCAAAAGCACCTACAATGGGCACATGAGCATCAGAACTGGACCATGGAGCAATGGAAGAAGGTGGCCTGGTCTGATAAATCATGTATTCTTTTACATCATGTGGCCTCTTTCAGCAGTATAATGTGCCCTGCCTCACTGCAAAAATTGTTCAGGAATGGTTTGAGGAACATGGCAAAGATTTCAAGGTGTTGACTTGGCCTCCAATGTACCCAGGTCTCAATCTGATCGAACATCTGTGGGATGTGCTGGACAAACAAGTCCGATCCATGGAGGCCCCATCTCCCCCCTTACAGGATTAAAGGATCTCCTGCCAACACTTGTGTTCCATATACCACAGCACAGCTTCAAAAATCTTGGTGGAGTCCATGCCATAATGGGTCAGAGCTGTTTTGGCGGCACAAAGGGGACCTACACAATATTAGGCAGGTGGGTTTAATGTTAAGGCTGATCAATGTATGTCAAAGCATTAAGTTGAAGGCAATGATAACGGCTGCGGATTGTATCTAACCGAGTGGTCTAAGGTGCTGGATTAAGGTTCCAGTCTCTTCAGGGGGGCCATGGGTTCGAATCCTGCCGCTGCCCAATGTGAGATTAGAATCTAGAGCTTCAAAAGCTTGCTTATATGAACCTGTTATACCACCTCATACTTCAAAAGTTGTTTGAGATGTCAGATAATGATGCTTCTTCAAGACATGCTTGACCCTGTTCAAAGCTGTCTTCATAACTGAGCTCTTTACAAAATCAAAACATGAATGAACTGAACTTTAGAATTACATGCACTAGCTAATGCTGTTGTCTTGTACCTTGTAAAAGTACTGAGTGTAAAACTATCATGCGTCCTATTATTTTTATAAAGGCCACCTCTGATTATTTTTCCACTGCATACCTCTAATGCTGCCTCAGACTCCTCCAGTGAAGCCTGCAGTTCTTCTTTTTCCATCTCAATCTTCTTTTTCATTTTCTGGAGCTCATGAACACTCTTCCCCCCATCCGAAAGTTGGTCAGTGAGATCAGCAATTTCTTCTGAAATAACATTATTGTTTAGAGTTACACAACAGCCTTTAGATGTAGTGCCATAAATCTGCAGGGTGGATGATAACCAACTATGGCAGTGTTTGTGTGAAAACATGGTTTGTACACCATACACCACTGCCTGAGGAATCCTATTGAGTCAGCATGTTTCCCATACTGAATACATTCTGCACAACTAATTATAGCTTTCTCTTATAACCCCAATCATAAAAAGGAAAGATTAAATTTGGCATTGTGTGGTCTTAATCCCTCATAATACCAGTGTAGTTACACAGTAATTAATGTACGTGTGGGTTAAGTGAGTCATGTTTGCATTGATTTGGGCTGTCACACTGCATAAGAGACAATTTACATAAGACAACTTTCAGCTGACTGACTGTAATTAAATTAAAATGAACAAATGCAGTGTACACGTGAAACATGACACTTTGGCAAATATCATGCAGTACATGTGTTGACATTAAGGTAATTTAAACATAAGGTATATGTTACCTTGGAAGGCCTTGTTCTCCCTGCGTAGAGCTTCGTTCTGCTCCACAGACTCCTCATAGGCTGTTTTGAGCTTGAAGAGCTCAGCGGCATGCTGTCTGCTCTCTTTCTGACAGCTTTCCACCTCAGCCAGCAGCTCCTCACACTTCTGCCTCCAGTCTCCCAGCTGCTTGTCCAGCATTCTCTGCTTCTTATCCAGCACTGCCGCTGCATTGTTGGCCTGTGGTATTATAATGCAAAACATATAGCCAAATATTAAAGATAAATATTTTTTAAGGGGTGTAACAATACACTCCGGTCATGATTCGATTTGATTCATGATACTGACTTCACGATTCGATCCAGTTCGTTTTGCAGGATATTTTTTAACAAAATTTGAATGGAGAAAAATTATGACTGAAAAGACTCCTTTTTTATTTCTGAATCATAAACTATTCCAAACAATGTGCATTTGCAAGTTGATGTGGTAACGTTTTATGTGAGGAGATGTTTATTTATAATTTGTGACAGGAGTCTTCTGTATCAGTGCTTTGTAACTTCTCTGCAAGTGCTAGTTCTCCTAGCTGTAGATTATTTTGTGCCCACAGCAGCAGTCAAAACAAGCATAGGCTACTAAATACAGGGAATAAAGCACTTTGTGGAGTAGGGAACAAGCCTAGGATTAGGCTTAAGAAAACAAAGTGAGAGAGGGTGACATTCAACCAAATGTACCAGTTTCTCCATTGCTGACAATGGCCTTCAGTATAAAACCGCCTAAAAATTTAAATGCAGCAGAAAATAAAACATGTAGAAAGAATTGAAACAAAGCAAAGGGAATATGAGAGTGAACATCAGTGTGGATTTTTAAAGATTAAAGATAGATTTAAAGATAATTATTAAAGATACTTGGGAGATTTGAGATTGTATTTGTTTCACTCTTCTTCCATCTTGTCTTACCATAACAGTGTGTTAGTATGTGAAGAGATGTCTGGATGGATGGAATGAGACTGAAGAAAAGAGGAGTGACTCCTTACAGTTTACATCACTTAAAGCTGCTTTAATAGTAATTGCAAGTGTATTCTCAGGAGGACACTGTTTTACAAATCAGCAATGCTTTTAGAGCCAAAAAAGCAATAATGTAAAGCTCACTATCTAAGAAAAGCATATCAGCATTTACATCACATTTGAGATTAAGGTTGGAGAAATGTTCCTTTACCTTTTCCAGGTCCAAACAGAGCTCCTCCACCTCCGTCTGCAGCCTCTGCTTGGTTTTTTCCAGGCTGGAGCACTTGGCCTGCGTGGCCTCTACAGCTTCCTCAGCCTCCTGCAGCCGAGACTGCAGCTTTTTCCTGCAGGCACACAACAGTGGTACATCCAGTTTCAATATTTAGCAATGATGTCCAAATTTCTGAAAAAAATTATCTCTATTCATTTCTTTAAATTCATACTGTCAGAAGTGTCTAACAAAAGCTCAGGCCTGTATCTGGTTTGACTAGTTCCAAAGGAGCATTTGCTTTTTTGTAAACCTGGATTAAGTTTATTGTATTCACCTCCTGTCATGACATGCTACTGTTTATGACCACGATAAACTTTGTTCTGTATAATCTGGGATCATTCATTTTAACTGTAATGTTCTGTTTGGGGAGCCTATAGACATGTGTGTGAGCACAGGTGCAAGCGTAACTGCGAAGTGGAGGAAACGTAACAGGGAATACCGTTACAGGTTCCGTTTTATATTAACAAATACTTTTTTTATTTTATGCTTTTATTTCACCTTGGTACTAACAGACATTACTGTTCCAGCATTATGCACACAACAGGGTGTGCTGTTATAGAAAACTAATTCATGACAGGGCAGTGTGATGTGGCCTGACAGGAGGCAAACTTACAGTTACCACATGGTAGTTGTTTACTTTCCTTTCACTATACATCCTGAAGTGTTTTCTTTCTCTTATACCACAGCAAGTTGCCAACAGAAATACATTTTTATTTATTAAAGAACTTTTTATAATTAAGTGGTTAATGTTGAATATCCTCAAGCCAAGTTAGTTCCTGTTATCACTTATGTTAGAGCAGCTATAAACAGTTGTTCCCTCACCAACGTTTTTTTCCCTCTTTACAAAAAAGCAGCTTGTCACATTACCGAGAAACTGCAAAGCCCTCTGTCTTGAAGACTTTCTCCATGTTGGAAAACACGGAATCTCCTTCCAAAAAAATGCTAAAAAACATCTCATTACAGAACTCTTCACCTTATTCTAACTATTAGTAACATTAAACATAACTATTACACACATTATTTAAATCAGTTTATGTGGTGCGTCCACTGCACATCCTCAGCGTCCCTGTGTAAGTTGTTACCATAGAAACGATCATTAGAATGAGCAAATTAATCACACCTTCTGACCAATCAGAATTGAGAATGCAACAGTGCTATGGTATAATAAAAAATTTAACATGGGTAATTCTGACCTAAAATAAACATAAGTCTTAAAACATGTGGAGCGTCATACAGGATGTGTATTTGTAGTGTGTATATTTGTGGGACATGTACTTGGCCTCCTCTAGCTCATCACTGTGTTGGATAGAGTCGGCCTCGTGGCGGCTCCTCCAGTGTGTGACGTCACTATTAAGCTTGGAGACAAGGCGCTGCAGCTCCAGTTTGCTCTCCTGTTCCTCCTCCAGCTGCTCCTTCAGTGACTCATTCTCCTGTCGCACAGCTGCCAAACTGCTGCTCAGTGTCGCTTTACTCTGTCCACACGCACACACACACACACACACACACACACACACACACAAACCAACACAAATGCATTTCTGTACACAATACCTAAACATGTGTGTATGTTTTTGCATTGGTACATTGTCCAATAAGCTATTTTCATTTTACAGTATTAGGGTTTATATATTGAGTTATTATTTAAACTTTGTCATCAATTCAACAGAAAATGCAATTTTATCATTAATCAAAATTATGTATATGACAAGTAATCTCCAGCCAAAATGTCACAATCCTGACAGGCCTATTTAAAATGATTTTCCCCATGTGTATGTGTATAAAGCTACAGCCAGAAATCAGGAGACACAGCAAAAAAACTGTATTTTGATGGAAGATTACAGAATTTTTTTTTTTTAAATAATTGGCACTAATGAATTGTGCATAGTATAACCAGAAACATTATTCACAAGCAGACATTTCTTTAAACATGTGCATGTCTGAGCTCATTGCATGTTCAAAATTATTTATTTTAATATAAAAAATGATGGGATCATATTCAGATGAGATCATGTACCAGTTTCTATCTAAGTAAAAGAACACACCTTGACCTCTTCATCACACTGTTTCTTGAGCTCCTCGTGCTGTACCATCAGCAGGCTTTTAGAGCGGCTTATCTGGCTGAGTTTTGTCTCTGTCTCCTCCATCTGCCTGCTCAGCTCATTATTGTCAGCTACAGGACAGGAGTGAACAAAAAGATCTTGTTACTGACTCATATCTGAAGAAAATCTTTAAAAAAAAAAAACATTTGTTGTTAAATGCAGGATCACTGTATGTACATTTACCTAGATAAGATTTTATTGGGAAAAAAAACATTTGTAACACACATATTCTTGCTAAACTTTTAGATTAGTCTAGTTAGTCTAGATCAAGTTTTTTAACCAAATGTATGTTTTTCCCCACATTATCTCTCCTACAGTACCTGTCAGTCTGTTCTTGGCCACAGTGATCTCAGTGAGAGCTTTCTGCAGGTCTTCATTCCTCGAGTTGGCTTCAGACAGCAAGTCGTCCAACTTCTTCAGCTGCGTGTCAGTGGATGCCTGGTATTACACATGATCATAAAGCTCAATGTTAGCTTTGATCAAAATGCCTGGAATTCCCTCAGCTGCCTCACCGGGGATGCCTGAGCTGCTCATGGCACACTGAGTTAATGAAAGGCTGAAGCTGAGATCACACAGAGAACCCTGCTGACCGCCATCACCACGCTGACCTCTACAGCACGTCTGTCATAGATAACAGCTCAAACTGCAGTAGTATTATGTTACAAAGCATGGAGAGACATGAGTGATTTTGAAACCACAACTTCAGAATTGTTATGGAAATGAGATTTTAGGTGGTAGAAAAAAAACGATGTCCTTAGGATTGGTTTGGATTGTTTTTTTTTGTGATTAATAATTATCTGCAGATAATATAAACTATCCATGACTTGTAATTTTACATTAATCATTCACAACACAAACAGGCAAAAGATAAGAGCATAATAAATTGGGGAAAAAAGTAAGAATATACTGTATAAACAGGGTGGATTATTTACGGCATTTGTTAATGAGATAGTTAATTAAGTTTGTATGGGACAATGCAAAATCTCTAACCATGCACATATTGTAACTGGTTTAACTTTATTGATCATAGCACTCTGAACTTTACTACTCAGTTATTAATTCTGTAGCATTGTTACAGAGTAACAACCTTTGTCATGACATTTATAATAGTGGATTGATCCAGTTGTTTAAAGTAACTTTTTAGCAGCAGTTAAACGGTAAAAAGTGAACTTTTTTGAGATTGAGTAAAAAAGAACTGTCATAATTTCATAAATACAAACCGGGGTTCTTTAGGAGTTCCAGTTAAATCAGACGCTACCATTAATAATACATAGTGTCCTTGAAACATTGTTATGGTATCTATTGCCCTCTTAATACAGACATGATGTCCATAAAAATGAATTTTAGAATGAATGTTAATGTAAACTGCAAGATTTTTCCACAGAGATGTCTAGAGATGTCACAAATTTTCCACTAATCAACTGTAAACATCGCATTTTTTTTTGGTGCATGGTGCAAATTAAAATTTTAAGTAAAATGTAGATAATAATGTACTGTCACTAATTGCTGTTGGTATTTTTAATGATAGGATAGGGTTTTGAACATTTCTTTAAGTCATTTTTTGACATGCTGATCCCCCCCTTCCTATGCTGTATCATGGTGAGTAGAGCTACTCCTCATCCTCATTCTACCATATGTACAATCCTGCTACCTTTAGAGCATTTACAGACCAGAAAAACCCGGATACAGTATGAGATCCTTGTTTTATAGGTGTTCTGAGTTTCTGACCTTGGCCTTTTGCATGGTGTCTAGCGAAGCTGCCAGGTCATCCACCTCCAGCAGCAGGTTTTGTTTCTCCTTCTCTAGTTTGGCACGAGTCCTCTGCAGGCCCTCACACTGCTCGCTCAGCTCAGCCAGTGTGTCTCCGTGCCTCTTCCTCAGAGCCACCGCCATCGTTTCGGCCTGAGCCGAGGACTCCTCCAGTTCACGCCTCAATCTCTGCAGCTCCACCTCACGCTTCTTATTCATTTCCATCTACAGCAGATAAAGTGAGTGATAAAGTCAGCATGCAAGTTAGTAAGTATTGTTTCAAAATACAACTTATTTCCTCAATTAGCGATGAGTGCACCTGAGAGGCTGTGACACCTCCTGCCTCCTCCAGCCGGTCTGTCAGATCATCCAGTTCTCGAGTCAGGTCAGCACGCTGCTTTTCTACCTGAGAGTGCGGACGTACATTCAGTGAGCGAATACAAACCTCATGATAAAACATGATACACACATGCGCACACACACTTTAAATTTAAACACATTAGTTTTGTTTTGTATACAATATCACTGGTCTAAAGATCTTATGTGTGTGTCCCAGACAGTATATCTTAAACACCTAAGAGATCTTCATAGACACTGTGTGTGTATGTGTGTGTGTGTGTGTGTGTGTGTGAGAAAGAGAGAGCAAGAGAAAGAAGGGGTTATGCTTATAGAGATGATCCGCAGCATAAGTGCTCCTCGCAGAGTTGTGTGCTTACTCACAGATTAAGTGCTCATCTTAACATGTGAAATGCCATGTTTTCCCATTACTCTGCTATAGCATGTGAAGAGTGAGGGAGAAAATCAGACCTACAACATGGTAAGATACTACACACAAATTAGTCATCTATAAGCATGCCAATATTGAGCCTTTATAACACATTGATAAGCACTGCATGAATGTTTTATAAAGCAATACTGGAGGATTTGTCAAAATCCATGAGAAATCATAAAAATATCTGTTTTATTGGAAGTTACTATTTTATCTTTCTAACAGCACATGCATTAAGTATTGAGAAATCTTCGATGAAATGTTCACTGTTCATTGGTCATTCTACCTTTTCGTGTGCTGTAGTAACTGTATTTACATTCAACCGAGGGGCATGCAATTGAGTTCTCTTCATGTGAAGTACTGTTGTATATATATGAATGTGATTGGAAAAAAATTTACCAACATGCAAGATAAGGATTAAAAAGTAATGTCAAAATAAATAATAAGTAATGTAATGTCAAATCTGTCAGTGCATGCAGATAATTGAGGGTTGTTCTCTCTTCTCATTTTCATGTAAAAACAAAGTCATAAAAATGTCTAATGACACCTCACAGGTTTTGACATACCAGAAATTGCTTTGTAAAAGATTTATTCAATGACTGTGAAAGTGTTACAAAGGCCCTAGGTAGGCGTCCTTCAAATAAAGTGTGACCAAGTAGACCTATATCAGTATTTACTTGAATTTAAGCAATGGACGTAATTTTGCATAAATGTCTGGAACTGTATATATACACCATGTGTCTGTAAAAACAAGAGCAATCAGGATAAGCAGGAATTATGAGACCATCATTAATATTTATTTTAGCTGAGATATTGAAAATCCGAAACATTAGCTTTACGTTTTAGTAGTGATAAGCAGAAAATATGCCACACTAAATAGGGAAGGCTTAATTGTGTTTTTTAACCATTGCCTAATCTTATTAGTGAAAAACTATCAGCAGGGAATTAAGAAGTAAATGCTGAATTATGTAGTGTTAAACTAAATTCTAGAACATTGTGGCATTTTTTCATATAAATCCATTGTTTTCCTTTGTACTTCCATCAAGAATGTGCTGGAATTGTGTCCAATCACAACTGTCTTCCATACTCTGAGGTGCGATTATCATCTGCTAAGCCTTGCCCCCATGATTACTGTTGCTATGGTATGCAATGTTGTTCTATAGCATTGCTGTAAGATTTGGCACAAAATCTTCTCAAATCAAATCAAAGCACAGATTTCAAAGCCCATATAAAGATTTCCAGATCATAAGAAAATGCTACAATTAAAAAGCATAAATCAGTTTTATCCCTCGGAGACAGCCAATCACTAATTGAACAAAAAGTTCAAAAAGTTTGTTTTGTTATACATAAAAGAATATTTTTGCACTGACAGCACCCTCTCGTCCATTTCCAGCTGTTTAACAGCCATTATAAATGTGAGTTGAACTGTGTCAAATAACAGAGAATAATGGCTATTAGTTTATTGTAGCACTCAAAAGGAGATTGATAAGATTGCCTGGTCCTGCTAGTGTGGAGCTTTAGCAATAAACTAGACGAATGTTGGCTGGTCTGTGACCTGGATGACCTTTTGGTTCTTAACCTGATGGTAATAAAGTGAAAACAGTCTGGGTGAGTTTCATTTGACACCAAGGAGGGTATTCATTTTGCAAGCCTGGGCAAGATCTACGACATGGCCTTTGACCTCTAGAAGGATCATGCGGTGCCCCCTTCACTGGCACTGGTAGAACACTTTTCCAGTGCTTCAATATGTCAACACTAGCTTCAGTTTACTCACCTGTCAATCAATCTCTCATTCATCATCTAGTACAGGTCAAGAAGACCATGATATACTTTAACCCAAGTTAAAGAATCAGTAAGTGTGTTTAGTTTCATAAGCCTATGTACAGTATGGATTGATATTGGTTTATGTTTTGTCTGGAAAAGAAACTTCTCTGCAGATCATCTCTGGACTTTAACAACGTCGGACTCTGTCGATTCTATCAGTAAAGAGAAAGATGAGAACAATGGCAGGACTGTGTGTGTCTGCTATGTGCAAGAGAATGAGAAGGGGTCTGCGGAGGCGCAGGTAGGCACACAGAGATAAAGGTGTACATGTCTGTGCATGATTCTTCACACTCCACTCTGGCTTAGGCTCAGTGAATAGAAGAACTGTGCTCCATTAAGAATGCCACCCAGTGTGGAGACGGAGCCCAGAGGCATGTCATCAAGCGCCTGCTGCAGACAGCATGTCCCGCTTGCATCATAGAAAATATTTCTTTATCAGCTTTCTCTTTACAGTACTGTGCAGAAGTGTAGGTACACGCAAGAAATGCTTTTGGAAGTGAGTAAAAACCAAACATTTTTACCACAAAGTGCAGTAAAAATTGAAACACTGTATTATAATATATACAGTATATATATATATATATATATATATATATGGTTTAAATATCTAACATTGGCCATTTCCTACACTATTGTAAGAAGCCATAAAATGCACAGCACTGTAGCTTAAAACAATACTACATGAAGTTTAAATAATCACATTTTTTTCTTGTACTAGACGGAAAATGATCAAGACAAGTTTTGAAATTGGTTTATAAATTATATGAGTGGAATGACCATTCTACCAGCTATAGATACCTTTAAAACTAAAATGATCTGTAGTTAATTGAGACTATGTATAAATCTGTACTGGTATCCTTCCTGACATCACTGACACCAACAAACTCATTCTCAGGTAAAAACTGTAGCATTTTATAGAATTTTTATTATATATATATATATATATATATATATATATATATATATATATATATATATATTCATTTTAACCAAAAGATTATGAAACGGATAAATCATGAAGTCATCCTTCATCATTCCTTTTGCTAAGCTCCAACATGGCATGGGCTTGAGTATCAATCAGAAAGCGCTTGGGGAGATTTTGATGGACAAGGTTGCACTGTCCTGATTCAAAACATTTGGCTTTATTATTCCAAGTGCAAATCATTTGGGCTAAACCACAGGAGCACTCCCTGCCCTCTCCCTCCTCACCGGGACGCCTACACATGCTCGCGACCCCTAAGTAGGAGCCCAGGCCAAACTCATGGTAGATTACCATACCTGTCCTCAGTAAGCAGCCTCAGATCTGCTAAGGATTAGGAGCTTTAGACAGCAGAGGTGTGTTTAGTGTTAAATATGTAATACTTACTCTTGTTTTACTTTTTTTATTTTAATAGTATGCAGCTTTGCTGGAACAGCGCATGATGTGATGATGTACTTGCATGTATGTTCTTTATAAATGCTAGTACACCCTTTCAGTCACTCATAGACAATCTGAACAAGACTTTTATCATCAAACAAAAAAAACAAGTTCCTAAAGTATCAAAAAGGAGCTTGCTAAAAATTAAAATCATTACTATGAACAGAATATAAAGAGCTAAATGAGAAAGTCAGATGTGAGATATAAATTCCCAAGTATGTACATTTTATTGCAGAATTAACGCAGTTACCTTCACTCTCATGGCTCTCTCTGCCTCCAGTTCTTCCTCCAGTTCCTCAATGCGGGCCTGCAGATCGAAGAACAGGACAGATGAAGTCAATCTAGTCAGATGCTGAAGTTCGATTTCACACCATCAAAAAAGACAATCAATCAGTGCCACGAGACAGTGTAATCTGACACACACTGTTCTAATTTGTGCTCACACTGCATCTGCTTCATCTTATTCGCGTTTAGAATAAAAGTCTGGTAGGAAACTATTCTCTGTTCCCAGCACAAATGTTTAGTCTATCAGCTTTGCCAATGCAATTGCAGTGTATTGTCCTTTAAAGTATGCTGAAGGGGTTACCATATAAAGAGAAGTATTGCGGTAAAGAACTCTTTTAGTCCTGCATACCGGTGGCTTTTAACACAGGGTGCAATTTAGTGCAGGAATTTGTTTGCCCACTGTTTTTATCTGTAGAATGCCTCGAAGACGGTATCTGCTCCTCACAGGTCATAATATTATATTAACACTGTATTTCTATTAATTCTGCCGTGTGATGATGAAAAACAACTTCCTGATTTAAAAAAACTCATTGCTTTCTTTTATTCTAAGGAAAAAAAAGCTTTCGGTTCATGTCCATTCTAATTGTGTCCAGTTGTAAGATAAGGGCGCTAATCAGTGCAATCATGCAGTGTGCAACCACAAAGAAACCCAGACCACATGAGACCCGCTGCAGTTTTTTGTGAAAATATCACACAAGGTCAAGTCCTTAAAGCACCCTTCATTTGAACAGCACTGGATTTTCACCCCTATGCACCATTTTATCTGGTACCTCTTTATCAAAAGTTTAGCTTCTTCTCCTGAACCTGAAATGAATGCTGAAACAGATCAAGGTGGGAGGTATTCTCAGGTGTAAAACCTGCCCTGTGATTAAATTTTATGTGAGAAAGCATATAACTTAATAGCTTTCTTTGTCTTGTGGCAAAAGAATATCCTTTTACTATTTATAGAGGAAGTATCTCTGACAAGTTATATAGCTGGAGGATGTCCCATAATGTACATCCTGAAATACAGTCAGCAACCTGCATGCATGTGCATGCCTATACACACATGTATTCATGTGTGTGTGCAGATCAAACTAAAAACTTAAAATCAAAGCATCCAAACATGCAAGCATGACTCACTTATAGTTACAGTATAACTCAAAACACTAATAATAGAATAGACTGAATTCCCAATCTCTTGAAGCTTATGAAAAGACACACTACAACAGGGCAAGATCTAACACAGAGCTTGAGCAAATTCACACAAAAATAACTAACGATTAAAAAGCACATGGATAGAATGGGCAGAAACTCACATGCCAGCGCAAAACCTCAGCAGAGAGCACAGCCATGGCCAAGCAGCAGTCAGAGCAAATCAGACCAGCGCATACGAATGCCGAGACACTCACACACATATACACACAGGGGCTCAATTCACTGCACTGAAAGAAAACTCCACACCCCCTTTAGACTCCTTAGCAAAACTGCTGCTTCTTGCTGTGCACAAACTGTTCGTCTAAAGAACTTCTGCACAGATTTCATCCACATCACTAGTAAGTTGGAAATTCTGCTCTGATGGTATAAACCCTGTTATTAATCAATTGTCTCAGTCGACATAATTACACTTCCTTCTGGATTCTTATGGTTAACCATCATCATAGGCTATAAATTGATAGCATATGTGTCCACGGGACATTCAATAGTGTAGGCAATTGTATGCTCCACACTGAGATGGGAAAGAAATTCTCAAACTTACAAACAGTTTTGGCAGAGAGGCCAGACTCCGACCTGAACCTCCGACCTATCGCAGGCTTATTAATCTTCCTTTGCTTTTACCTTAGTGTGCATTTTACCCTGGTTGCCTTCTTTGTACTCAGGAGTACATTTCTGCATGTGCTGCATAGCATCAGGACTCTTGCTCATCTAACTGGCTGATGACAGCATTTTTCTTCAAGTCCACATGAGATTGGACGGAGATTCAAATTTTCTAACATATTTTTGAACAAAGATGTTGACATCTCAAGTGACAGCCTAGATGCTGAAGATTGAAATTCAAGCCATAAACATTGTGTGTTGAAAAATAAGCCGAGATAAGAAACATCAGTGGACGTTTAACGCATAGCCTACAAAAAGGCTCCACCTGAACGGGTCTGATCGGTTGATCCACTAAAATAACACGGTGGTGGGGCTCCTGTCAAACCAGCTTAGCTTTTGTGCCTTGCAGGTCCACCTAATCTGTGATTAATGGAGAGTTGTCCATAAAGCCTGCATTGTGTTATATAGATAATGCCCTGGCGTTGCGTGAAAACACATCTACCTTCACCGACACTTGGATCCTGTTTCAGCTGTACATGCACAAAGAGCCTCTATGTTCTGGGCATGGAAAAAAAAGCTCCTTGATCAGAGAAGTATTGTACTGCACACTTTGTCACTTTCTAGATCTCTATCTTGCCTATCTTGTCCTTCGGTGCAGTTCAGACATAAGCACAGGTGGTAAAACCCAATGAGAAATAATTTGAGAAATAACCTGAAATAACTAACGATATATAATTATATTAGGAATATTTGGCCAATCATGAAATGAACAAAATACCCGAAACACTACACTTAGTTAAACACACGGTGAGAGATTATACTTAACTGAACATACAGATAATAGGTCAAAATCTTACTCTGATAAAAGTGGAAGTATGCGTGTCAAAAATTTACTCCGAAAGTTTAAAAAAAGTCTTTATTTTTACTTTTAAATGTACTCAAGTATAAAAAATCAAAAAGTCAATGTTTTTCAGTCATGAAATTAAGTTAATGTTTTCAAGTGAAAAGGAACTTTTATTACTTACCTAAAAATGATTTTTGTTTTAAAGCAACTATGCCTTTTTGCCTGAAAACATCATTCAATCTCTGTACGTTTGCTACTCATATGCATGACTACTGCTACATAGATTGATAATGAATTAATCAAAAGTAAAAAAAAAAAAGGTCCTGTAAATAACCAATACACCTAGTCACACCTAGCATAAGCAAAGAAAACAGGCTACCTTAAATATAACCAGTTAATGTTAGCAAAAAACTTGACTAAACAAAGCTTTTCTAATTTGATTGAGTTAACACTTCTAGGGATGCAAAAGAAACTCCGTATTTTATATGAGTATTAGCTTTCTCCAGCATATTGAAACATTTTACTGAGGTAGGGCGAGGGACATTCATCCTCAAGTTCCACACTGCAGTCCAGTGGCTTATCTATATTCAGATGCTTGCAGATACCTATAGCATAAACTACATTGTATAGCATGAGAAGGTCAAAGCAGATGACAAATTGGCATGATTCTTAATAGTTTTTCACAAAAACTGATTTTATGCTAAACTAAAACGATTGGATGTTAAACTGAGCCCATTCAATTGATACATAGTGTAGTCACTGACTAGATCAGAAGAAGAGACCTTTGTCATTTGTAATGAGTACTCTGAAGGTAAAAATGTAAGGAGTAAAAAGTAGTATAAATTTGAATAGTAAAGTATAAATCACCAAAATTTACTAATGAAAAACAGCTACTGAAGTATTTTCCACCCCTGTTTAATCTACCTTATTAGAACAACTTCATTACCTTGTCAAGTTTTAGGTATGGCATGTCCATAAATGTATTTACTATGAGGGTGACATCATACCTCAGCAAATAGCACCTAAATCTGTGATCAGTGTTAATTTGTAAGCAACATCCCACGACAATATCAAAATCAAAAAGAAACCGTGGACCTGCTCCATTATGTAGCAGGTACACAGAATGAGTGACAGAAGTTATACTAACACAGCAACTAAAATGAACTTTCAGCACTTTAATTAAACAAGCAAACATTTTCAGCTGAAACAGACAAAATGACACCTTCAGTTAAAAAAGCAGAACACTTGGCATTTGTCAATTTTTCAAACAACAGCATTTGAAATACTGTATATCACAATACAAATTATTTTAATCATAATGAGAATTGGAAGTAGAAAATGTACTGCCACATAGATCCAGGGATCCTAGTTCCATCCTTAGCTCAGGTTCTGTTCTTCTTGTTCCTCCCACCTCCCAAAAACATGTCAGTAGGTGGATTGACTATAATAAATAGCCCCTAGGTAGAAATGATTGTGTGAGTGTGTGTGCATGATGCCCTGTAATGGACTGCCTTCCCATCCAGGGTGTGTTCCCGCCTCACTCACAGTCTTCCCATGACCCTGACCAGGATAAAACGCTTACTGAAGACATAATGAAAATAAATGAATGAATATAAAGACTATTGTCTGTTGACATATTCTGCAGCTTGTTCAGGGCTGGCTATTTTGCCTTATTTATCATTATTGTACTGCAGACATATGGCTGGAAGTTACATTTCAGGGCCAGATTACAGTGAAGGATTAGCATTTGATGTTATTTCCTGTGAAACTACTTCCCTGCGATTTTTTATTATGGTGTAGTTTTCAACAAAGTTGTATTCACAAACAAAAATTATACAGTTGCACAAAAAGCAAATAAACTATTTTTATCCAGCAATTTGCTTTTTTTTAGCCTAATATGTATTGAAATTTAATTTTAAGACAAGAATTTCCCTTGAGTGCTTCCCTTTTAAATTCTTGAAACATAATCTACTACTTACCTTCTGAAAATCTTTGACCTGTCTATTTTCCAAAGACTCTACCACAGTGTGGCTATTTTCATTTTTGTAAAGGGGGATTTACATCAGAGAGATCATTATCAGGCCAAACTGTATGTTCTTAGGGATGTTTTTGCCATCTCAGAGCACAGGAGGGGAGCGTTGAGAGGCACAGGCACACAAATCAGAGTTCGGGACCTTAGGAGCGCTGAAAGACTGGAATGCTCCCTCTCCCCCCACACACCTCACCTGCAACTCCTTATTCTTCTTCTGGAGCCCTGCACTCAGTGCCTCCTCGGCCTCCAGCCGGCTGCTGGTGTCACTAATCTCCACATCTCTCCTGACAGGACACAGAGGAGGGGAAGGAAAAGTGAGAGAGGGGGAGAGAGAAGTGTGTGACATGGTTAAATTAGCACACAGATGTAAAATGGTTTGAGAAACACATCATCTTATGTCTCAGCTGAAGGGTTATTAAAATGTGAGTCAAATGTCGTCTATTAACACAAAAAAATATCTCAAGCGTATCCTGCAAAGAATGGACATTATCCTGCAAAGAATTGACATTAATTTTCTAATATCCATCTATATACTGAAGGCTAGTATCATACACAGTATAAAATAGCATTCTGTTTATTTCTTATTGCACTTAATTGTCTGCTTGAGGTCCTTTTTTTTTGTTCTGGGGATTATCTTTGGGTCTGCTACGGTAAGTGCATACTAACAAGCCTGAACAGCTCTGAGGGCCTGAAGGCCTTTAACTCATCAAAGCTGAGATAACGGCACTCCAAGCAGATATCATGTTATAGCAGCCACAAGGCATCCAAACATCTGTTTTTCCACAGAACTGAGACATCGACATCTACCATCTGTTTATGCGCAATGATCTCCTTTCGACTTTACTTTAGGAAACTCCAGTGGATTTTGAAAGGCATTCAGCTTCCTGAATTAAAGATCCTTTGTAAGTTAAAACCATTAGGCAAATGATTACTGAAGTGATTTGTCTCTAATGTGTACATTGTGCTGAAAAGTTGAAAAAAGGAGCTTCTACGCAACTCACTTTTTGATGAGCTCCTCCAGGTTGGCCCTCATCTTGCCCAGCTCGCTGAGGTTCTCCATGGTGTTCTTACTGTCTCCTTCTAACTTCCTCCTGCTCCTTTCCAGCTCAGCGCGCTGCTTCCTCTCCTGTTCCAGCTGGTACTCCAACTGACACACATCAAAAAGTCTCAAAACTCATACATCACACAGAGAGCAGCTTTAGCCAGACTTAACAGCATAAACTGCCAGAACACATTGGTCCAGACTATTAGTTTCACTGTAGTTACTGAAAAAGTCATATAAGTTAATCAGTGATATTAGTTGAAAAATCTGCTTTAGGATAAATGAATGTTTTGCAATCTGCGAGAGATGATGCTCTGTGTATCGCCCCTGACAGCATCCTAACAACACACCATTTTCCGATTAAGGATAAGTGGACAGGGTCTCATAAATGTTGTGGTACTCACCTCCTCGACGTGTACCTGTAACTTCGCTTTCTCTTTAGTCAAGAGGTTCACCTTCTCCTCCTCAAACTGTAGGTCCTCAATGGCTTTCTGGGAAAGTAAAACACATTTTGGGGTCTGTGCAGCATATGAGGCACTAAAACATTAACTGTGACTCTCATCTGACTTGCTGCCATCTTTGATCCACAGCTGGGATGTGTTCGTTTACCTCAACCGTGGAGTCTGTCGGAGGAAGTTTGCAGCTCGATAGCTTAATCAAATCCAATCCTTCAATGCAAATTCCAAGTAGATTCAAAACATCTGACCAAGAAATAAACACTAAATTGCATCCTGGATATCATTTTCATTTGACTCAATTATCCATCTCTCTGGCTGAACAGTAAAGGCTCTTTACATGCACGCTCGATAGGGTGAGAAAAAAAGCCACAGATCCTAAATTACAGACAGTGATAACTTGGCAAATGGAGCTGCTACTGTTCACAATCTGGCATGTTTGACTGTACAATACACTCACAGTTCTTCAAAGAAGATAATCGTTGAAGGGGATTTTCTGAACTATAAGTGTTTAAAGGACTGAAGACAGATAATTCATGACTATATTTTGTTTATGACCATTTCTCTATTCTATAACATTTTTTTGTGTTTTTCAGCAAATAGCTGTCATGACATACTTATAATAATGATAAACACAAGCTTAGAAGATTCCCTGGAACTTAAGGCTCCTTGTCACCAAATGGTTTTTAATTCATGACAAAATGTTTTGTTTAAAAAAAAAAAAAAAAAAAAAAAAAAAACCTTTTGAACTCCTCTGCATTAAAGGCACAGTGAGCTCTGGGTCCTCTAAAATTCCTTCCGAGCAAACCGAAAGAAGCTGGTCTTCTGCCAATTCGATGTGATCTCAGATCTGAACAGCCTTCAACATGTGTTCTAGACGAGTGAGATTCAAGCCGTACAGCAGCCAGGAAACAACTTGCATAGTCTTCATCCCCCTGGAGTGACCTTGACTCTGAAACATCAAGCTTGAGCTTTCTTACACGTGTCTCTGTGTCCTCTCAGAGAGCAAGGTGCCGGCTACTGTGCTAAATATGAAAAATAGGACTGTGATCTGGGATAAACCCCTTAGCTGAAAAATCTGCTGAAAAAAGCTGATCCAGGAATACTACAAGTTTATGTTTATTACTATCATGATAATGGTGCTAAGTAAAATATTTACTTGGTGCAAGTTTTAATCCAGTATATTCAGAAATACATCTTTAACAAGCATTTTAAACTGGAAATATGGAGAGATTTGAAACCCTGTTTACTCATATTTACACTGTGCAGCGCTTTGGACAAAGCCGCTTGACTAACTTTTTCTCGGCTGTAAAACTGTGAGATTTATCTGCACCTGTGTTGGTATCACTAAATGCAGTTTTTTCCCTTTTCACTTTAGTTTAGTCTATAGCTTTCAAATCTCAGTAGAGATCCCAAATGTTGCAGTAGACACAAATTATGTATGAATTCAAATGACACTGAATACTGTATATGTGAATATAGTCTTCATCTAGCTTGTGAAAGTGATTAATTTCTGTCCTTTACGCATAGAGTGCATATTCTCCAGGGAGGAGGTTCCTCACCTCACTGAGCTCTGCTAAATGCTCCTTCTCTTTCTGGAACTTCTGCACCAGTACCTCACTCTGGGAGAGCTCCTCTGTTAGCTTCCTCACTGTGCAGTCTGAAGCCTAGAGAGAGAGAGAGAGAGAGAGAATTATTATCTATTACGTTTATTAATAATAGGCTGTCATTACGGCTGAAAAGTTCATTACAATTGCTCTCTTAAAAACATAAGTGGATGTTTATATGTGTGCATGTGTGCATGTGTATGTGGTCTTGTCTAGTCTTTGAAAAGCAGATGTAAACCAGAAGTGCTTATGGAGGGGCGGAGGCGAGGCTTCACAAGCACTTTCATCTCAAAATCAGTACCGTCGCTTCACTCCACTCTGACCTCAAGGCTTTTTCAAACTTTTATAGACAGAACTCATCAAACTGCAGCATTGTAACCAGACAAAAATTTCAGCAACCATCTGTTATTGAAGGCACTTGATTAGAGAAGAGATCAAAATAAGAAAGTGAGTAAGTGAATAATTGGTAGGTAGTACACCAACGTTAAAATAAAAGGTATTTTGAGAGCCAATGTATTGCAGAGGAGTTAATTTGTAGTGCAAAAAAGTAAATAACCTTTAAGTATACCTGCTTTCATGGTGAAGCTCAGGAGTAAGTAAAAAAAAAAAAAAGCACTAGTGCTAATATCCTAATTATAGTAGTATAAAATAGTAGAATAGTAGAAAGAAAACTTGCCCTAGTAACCTTCATTCCCTATCCGCACTCTATGATCTGAAATTGAAGTCATTCACATCCTTGCTATGGCAACAGGAACAGTGCAAACAGACTTTGTTCGAAGTGTGAAAGAAAGTGTAAAAGAGCCAACTGACAGTACAGGTCTGTTCTTGTGTTCAGCTCAGTGTCAGGTATGGCAAGGTTTAGCTAAGAAAATGCCTCTCAAAGAAACTGGATGTTTTGTGTGACTGCCATTACTCTTCTGTAGGCAGCAAATGACTTATTAGCCACTCATTATACTGAAAGTAACCGGTTCTTAAACAACTGACAGTATGGCTTTGCAAAATTTATCACATGGTTCATTCTAGGTAATGCAGCTGGAGTAATCCAATCATTCATCACAATACAATGAACTAAACAACCAGATGACAGCACTACGAATGCAGATGAGAGGAAGAAATGCTATTATACAAACTAAGCCTCAACTGAATATATAAAGAATTTAAAAAAAAAAAAAAGCTGAAGGACTAACTTCATGTAATTGGCATGTAAATAGACTGTGCATGCACTGTGTATTCTCAAATGTTTCTTTACACCTGAGTGTGTTGCTTTCTGCTCCTGAATTACAGGTGAAACATCAAATATATATATATATATATATATAGTTAGCAGAAACCACTGTGGAAATAATAAGATAATAACAATAACAAATAACAAAATAACATATATCACAAGCTCATGACACTGCAAATGCCTGTCTTTGCATGTGTGCATCACCTGTTTGTCCTTCTCCACTGCGCTGAGTGCACTCTCCAGCTCCTCTAGGTCTCGGCGCAGGCTGCAGCACTCAGCCTGGAGTGTGTGACGCTGCGAAGCGAGCTGAGCGTTAGCGTCCTCCTCCTGCTCTACATGCAATTCAAGCTGAGCCACCTGAGCCTCCAGCTCACGTCTGGCCTGGACCAGCTGTGCACAACGCTGCTCTGCCTGCTGCAGTGCCTCCTGCTCCTGCACGGGGACAAGGAATAGGAGGAGAGAAACGATGAAGAGAAGGTAGAGAGGTGAAAAAGAAGGAGGAGAGCAGTGAGGAGAAATGAAGGTGAGGTGAAATGAGGTTAAGGAGGAGAAAGAGGAGGAGAATGAGTGGAAAGATAAAAGAGAGGAAGAGAATTGTCATTTCCTCACCTGTTCTTTTCAAGTCAACATTTTTCACTACAATTGGGATAATATTAAAAAACATTTTTTGGATTTTTGTTATATTGAATATGAAAGATTTTTTTATATTGAATATGAAACATATGAATGTTTCTGTTACATAGGTTATATTCAAGTCGTTTTGATGCAAGAGTCCCTAGTGAACAGAATAATCAGAAAACAATAAGACAAAACCAATGCAGTACACAGGTCTTCATTTATAGACCATAAAACAGAAACATGTCATGACAGAAGTACAAAACAAACAACTTAATCCAGTCTTAAATCAGTCTAAAAAAAAAACGGATGTTCCATCAGAACTAGTCAGACCAGATGCAGATGGATGCTTTCTTCAGTCTTCAAACCTCAAATTGCTTCCTAACAATATTGTTACCTTTTATCTAAACCACAGTTATTATCACTAAAATATGGGATGTGCTTGCTACTTGGGAATTTTTCTTGTCCATTCATCCCGTGCTTATCGTGTCATGGCATACTGTCCCTGCTCCCAAACATTAAGAGAAACCTAAAACATAAAACTGGCATATAAAATTATTTTCATGCCTTAGTAAATTTTTATGCCTAATACAAAAATGAATCAACAATCAGTCAATCAATCAATAAATAAATAAAGCCTGATATGTTAGTTAAACGCAACCTTCTTTGTTAAACACAGCACTCTTAAGATCTAGCCTGACCTGAGCCGAACTGCTTTCTTTCTCTCAAACTGCAACACACATGCGCGCACACACACACACACACACACACACACACAGCTATGGTACACCTAAATCTATCCCTAACATTAACCTCAATTACCAAAAGGAAACATTTAGGCTCTTTTAGTTTTTACATGGCCACACACACACACACACACACACACACACACGCACACACACACACCTGGCGATGTTGTATGGATGTACTAAAATTATCCCAATCCAGTTCCTCTTGTTCTGGCTCTACCTGTGCCTCACAGGCTCCCTCTGAGTCCTCAGACAGAGAACGTCACCTCTGACAATTTAAAGAAAAAACTTCAGTCTGGTTCTGACAAACAGCCTCCATGTCCCAGATACCGTAGCTCCAATGTTTTGCTGCCAAATGCTCATCAAATTGGAGTACTACACACTTTTATGTGCAGATTCACTTGGCTTCTTCTCTCAATGCTCACTGCTCCTTGTTTATTTTTTGGATTATATTACGAGAAAAGTGAGTTGTTGAAGTTAGTCCACTGGTGTTAGCAACCTACTCCACCTCACACTAGGTAATGGCTCCTTCTTAGTGAGACACGGGTGGTGTCTTCTCCTGCTTTATCCAGAGGATTCCACACAAGCTGAGATTTGTGTGAATGTTTAGCTTTTCATAACCCTAACGGTAGCTACGAAACAAAATGAGGACAGCATCAATGAAAATGAATTAACCAACACTGGCTCTCCCTCTCAGAGAAGGCTAAGTAAGAAAAGATAAGAAAAGACAGTGTGTGCATCAGCCATGAAAAAAACGCCATGCTATTCATCACTCAATGGGGAACAAAAAGGATATTGAACACGTTTTTCAATGTGACTTCTTGTCTGAATGAATTACCAGACAAAACACGTTACGCCTTCTTATTTGTTTTGGCCGGCTAACGTCAGTCGGTTGAAAGAATCAAAAGGTTAAATGTGATAAACATCTAAGCAGGTGATGAACCATCAAGGTATGGGCCTCTTCAAATATAAACTTACTCTCTTTTTGTGAACCATAACAGAAACCGAGCTGTATCATATGGGGGAAATAATCTGTGTCTTTAAACCCACGCTATGTAATGGCATAAGTCCATCTACTGAGTGTTTCAGGTCCAACAATGACATCTATTTTATTCTCCTCTTCAGTATTATAGCCAGCTGTTCGTGAAACAGAATATTACACCCACATCCACAGCACAGACAACAAAGACCTGTTCAAACAGTCAGCGCTCACTGGTGACCACGATAATGCCCTTTAACCTCTGGGATTTTTATAATGGCTGATGACAATGAATAACAATACAACTTCCCACAAGTTCTCTTCATTTGTTAAGATTTCATAGCTTTTTTTTTTTTTTTCAAACATAAACCAGATGTGAATATCATTTGATTGCTATTTTTCCACCCTTGGAAGTGCAAAAGATGTTTATTGAACAGAGAGAGAGAGAGCATGATAACAGAATCATGGGAACTCCCTTTTGATTGATGTATTCCGAAATAAAAAAGCAAGAATGGATTCCATGCCCTAATTTAACCTTCTGAAAGTGTGGTGGATGTTGTAAAGTTTTCTGAGGCTTCTAGGAAGTACGTTTGAGTGTATTGACAATGCGATCAGGTGCACAGAAGTAATCACTGTCGTTCCTGTCATGCTTGTGGGTTTTTTAAGGACAACAATGCATTTTTCTTTGCAGCATTGTCAGGCTTGTGAAACAGACTCCATGTTATAGCTTTCTATCCATGTAGCATTCCTTTGAAGACTGAACAAGACAAAAGTTACCTACACGTTCTATTTGGGAGAAACAGTTTAATATAGTCTGACACCCTCAAATCCTTTCACCATTCACATAAAACATATAGTGAAATATTTCGTTTTAATAAGGACAGACATAGTATCACATATGCTATTGAGGGCCGACCTCTAGCAATAGTCGATATTAGAAATAGAGTCGATTGGTGAGGGTTAAGGGGTGAAATGGGACAATACATACTTCATACAATCTCCTCTATTCCACTTTTTAAAATAAAGCACTTATCAAAGCCTTAAATGGCTATGAGAATCAAAGACAAGACGTTTATGGTGGTATTAGATCATAATCCGTGGCTTACTTTTTATCTTTTGGTCACTAGGACTACATAATGTATTCTGAGGTGCCTTAATACTCTTTCCTGTGAGTGATGTGTCATTTACCCCATGTTAAAATCAAGGCATTGCTGAAATTATTATTTTCCCGTGCTGAACTTTCACATCTCCCATCAGTATTTATATGGAAAATAAAAATCTTCATTGTCCGATGAAAAACGTGTTTTCAGGAAAAAACATATTTCATAGGGATTATCATACAAAATAGATCCATTATAACAAACACAATAAGTGAAATATTTGAGTCATTAAAATCACAGGTTATATTAATGCACTCATTCTAATACATTACCATTTCTACAGCAACAGTTAATTGGCAGAGGCTTGTATGACAGACACTCCACAAAAACTAAGCCTAATAATAAACACATCTAAGAAAAAGTGCTGTTATTTAACAAAGACGTATTGTATAATCATTGATCTGGTGCAGTTTTCTGTAAGGTTGTTTATTTAACAATTATGGAAGGAGTCTCCAATGTCAGTGCTTTGTAACAGTCAGTACGTTTTCAACCATGGTAGCATCTTCGGAGGACTTCTTACTTCTTTCTTAATAACTTCAAGAAAGATAAAAAAAGAGAGGCTGGAAAGGGAACAACAGCTATGAGGTAGGTGATAACAGAAACTAACATTTTTTTGTGGATGTTCTACAACATTAAACATAACTATAATCACAAAAAAGTATGGTGCTGTTTTTTAATAAATTTAGAAAATTGTGATCATTGACAATTTGTTGTTGTATAAGATGAATATAACACAGCAGCATGTGCTGTAATTGGAAATTAATTAGCTTCAGGGAAGTAAAGCATCACACCATCCCACCATGGACCATTTTCCTTAACAGCACACCCTATTATGTTTTATTCCATACATAATCACTGGGATTCATTAAACACATTTGTCTAAAAATGAAGACAAATGTGAAAGCAGCCATATTCAATATAATTTTTTTAAAATAGACTTTATAGTAAAGAAAAAGATCTTTAGGCATACGGTGCATTGTATACTGTATTGAATATTGGAGCTATTCACATCCCATCTGTCACTGGTTAAGCAAATGCTGTACATGTTAAAATGTGGACAGGTGGGTATGAACGTTGTAAGCGGTAGTGTTTTATATTGGTATGACCCTTATTTATTTTCAAGTAACCTATTTCAGGAGACGGCATGATCGTAAAAACGGTGAAAATGGTACATGAGAAAATTTTTTAGCTAGGTTTTGTCAAGTTTAATAAGATAATCAGAAGTGCTCAATAACATTTTACACCCTAATGAAAGCATCACTATAGAAGAACACAGGAGACGCTCTATGTATATCACACTTCTCTCCCTCTGACTAAACCAGGAGGTGGGTTTTATTCAGAGATCTTGCCCTAGGCCACAGAAACTCTAAAGCTAGCCCAGACCTTAAAGTTTTTCCACATGCTTAAATAGGGCATCTGAATGTTCCTGGAAAACTGTTTCACATTTTATTTCACAATTATTGGTGGATAAAAAGAGCTTTTGCTGCACTTTTTTTTTTTTTTTCCAAAGTCCATTAAGGAAGCTGGCCTGACATTGGCACTAGTACACTAGTATAATTTACTGTATTTTAAATACAGAGGTAAAAATGCATAAAAAGGTGAATATCAAGTTCAGTGGTAAAGATTTAATTGTAAATTGATGCTCTTGAGTAGACTGAGTAAAATGTGTTTAAGTAAAACTATGTAAAATAGGTCTATTTGCACCTAGGTAAAAATAGCATTGACCAGTCAGTGTAGTATTGGCACTTAAACAGCAACAACAACAACAACAACAACACACATGCTTAAAAGAATTGGCACATCCTGGTATACCTGTATACCTGGTGCTAGGGTTAATCAGGTAAGTAGTTAGTTTAACTAATATTTAATCTCCAGCAGTAGCTAGCTATGTTCACCAAAGAGCATCAATTTACAGTTCAATCAAACTAGCTAATGCTATGCCCATTTTAATATGTAATTAAAACCAAACACTAGCACGCTAGCTAATATTAGGCTACCTATTATAACTGTGTCATAGTAGGAGACCTAGATACAGGGTGCAAGTAGTATACATTACAATTTTCACTTAAATAATTTATGCATGGAATAAAACCTGACAGGGCATGCTGTTATAGGAAAATAATCAATGGCAGGGTGGTGTGATGCACGACACGAAGTTTCCAATCACAGTCATCCTGAAGTGTTTTATTCCTCTTTTAACACAGAAATTTATCAACACTTTTCAACAATTTTTAATTTATCTAAGAATGACACATCCTATTTTTTTTTTTTAAATCTGTTTATAGTTATGTTTAATGCTGTGGAAGGTCCTCAAAAGAAGTTAGTTCTGGTTATCAGTTATGTTATAACAGCTATTAATAGTTGTTTCCTCGTTTTTCTGTCTCTTGAAGTTAAAGACACAAAACAATATAGCTTTGCAGCTTGTCATGTAACCAAAAAAACCACAAAGTCCTCTGTCCCATGTCTAAGATCTTAAAGGCACAGCTTTACCACTGACTATAGTGCTGAAACTGGAGACTCCTTCCAAAATGCTAAATAGAGTGTCTCCTCACAGAAAACTTATGCTTGTTTTTAATAAGTTTACGTGGAGTGTCCACTATACAAGTCCATGTGTAAGTTGTTATTATAGAAACAATATCATATGAGCTTAAGGGCATTAAAATAAACCTGTGATTTGCCTTGCAGACGTAACTACTGTCAGAGCAACTGTTATAAAAAATTAATCACCTTCTGACCAATCAGATTCGAGAATTCCAAAGTGTTTTGGTATAAATTTCATATTATTCATAAAAAAAAAAAGGCAAAAAAAGCAAAGCAGTAAGGAGGCAGTTGTGGCTTAATGGTTAGCGAGTTGGCCTTGTACCCTGAAGGTGAACCCGAAGATTGTGGGTTTGAGTGGCAGGGATTGTAGGTGGGGGGAGTGAATGACCAGCGCTCTCTTCCACCCTCAATACCACGACTGATGTGAGACCCTTGAGCAAGGCACCAAACCGCCAACTGCTCCCTGGGCGCTGCAGCAAAAAAAGCCTGCCCACTGCTCTGGGTGTGTGGGTGTGTGTGTGTGCACTTGGATGGGTTAAATGCAGAGCACAAATTCCAAGTATGGGTCACCATACTTGGCTACATGTCACTTTAATTTTTTTTTTTTTTTCACTTTAAATTGCTAAAGTGCCATGGCCAATATACTATGGAACCTGATGCAAATTTTTATGTGCAGACTACAACCTAAACCTCTTTCTTCTCCGGCACACTGCATTGGCCTGGCAAGGAGTTAATGAAGCATGGCTGCCTACACACTAGTCACTGATCCCATTATTTATGGAATGATGATCTTTCTCCAGGAAACAACTGAGAAATCCCACAGAAACAGCTGAAAGCACAATAGAGAACAAAGGCAAAAGAGAACTGGGAAGCACAGGTCTTTTTCCGAGCACATTGGAAAATATTAAAATCAGCCAACAGTATTAGGCATTGGATCAGATGCTTTGCAGAAATCCTAAAAAAATTATTTGGATGTGACTTGTTAACCACTGACTGACCACAACATTCCAGCATGTACCTTCTGATGGGCAAACATGAAGCACCTGCTGATCATCATCCAGCAAAGATGGGCAAAGTACTTAAAAAAATATTTCACACATTTACATTAAATGTGTCCTTCATTCTGCATCCCCAGGTAGCTGCATCCATTTGCATCCAGCCCTTAAGGCTCTATAAAATTATACAAATGTATATTTCAGGACAACTCTTCTCTACATGGCTTTATAGGAACAACTGTAGATGATAAGTATATCTGCATGGTTGGTATTCATACTTCAGCTCCATGTAAACAAATGAAAAAAAAAAATGAAATACATTCCATTCTATTTTAGTACCAGTGTCACTTGCTATCAGTTTTATCTTTGAAAAGCTAACTCTTAAACAAAAGTAACATGAGAGTGCAAAGAAATGAATGTAGAAATCCAGCTGGAGTTGCAGTAATACAAGCCCTGCCAAAATGAGCATAACGTGGTGGATGGAAAGGAGATATGAGTGAATCTAGAGGATCTGCTAATGCAATCAGCAGCAAAAATAATCAGACATATTAGAAGAACTCGGTGCTGAGCCATTCCATTCCATTCCAAAGAATACCTGCAATTTCACTGCTCAGTGTGCCTCCTTTCCACATGCAGATGTCTCTGGCCATCCATGCCTGCCATAATTTAGCCCAATGAGGCAAGGCAGGAGCAATAATTCAACAGTGAGCTCTGCTACCCACTTATCATCACTCCAGGGTTCACCAGGAGGGACTGTGGCTTTTAGCGAGAGCTACCACATTCAGACTACACAATTTCCTGTGCTTGAAGATACAAAGCTATGTTCTGTCATTACTAACATAATTTTTTGAAATGAAGCTATTTTTTTTTTTACCAAATGGAGGAGTAATTAGATTAGACCAGCTGTTTATCATGTCAAACACAAAACTCTTCAAACAAAAAAGACCTTAACGTGTGTGTAAGTGACTGAACCCTAAATACCATCAATCCCACAGGTAGAATCCTAGTTGACTTACAGCACGCATCTTAATGAAAGTGTCATTCTTTTCCTTGTTGAGTCCGGCGTTCTCCTCTTCCAGTTGGCGGACGCGAGACAGCAGCCTGTCGCTCTGCTCGATGGCTTTCTTCAGCTCCTCTCGCTCCCTCATCTCTGTGTGTGGACACTGCTGCACTGGATTAACCTGATCCACTTCTGCTCACTACTCACACTCTCTCGCTTTCTACGTTCACTCTGGACTAACCCTCCACTCCCACCTCCTTCCCACCCTCCTGCTTCTGGGGCCTCTTGGCCCAATTCAAAACAATTCCAAATTTCTTCCACTGATACTCTTACGCTACAATAACTCCCCTGGATCAAATACCAACACGACCTACTCTAGTGTTCATTCTTCACTGAGCTTTAGTGGGAAAAAACGAGCAGAAAGATATAATAAACATCCATTAGTTGTGCACAGGTATAAGGACAGCTGTTATAGTAATCCGGTATTACTCATAATGACACATAATATGTATAATATGGAAAGAGAAACATATCTCTGGCTTCCTTGAAGGTCTCTGGATAACTACAGAGGAATAGTCCTTCATCCACTCACTTAAAGTATTACACAGTGTAATTCAGAGCAATTTTTCCCAATCAGCTGATATTTCACCCTAGATTGGTTGTGATACATTCTGACATACAGTACTATACAGTAGTTCATGTGACAAATTATACTCTATTTAACCACAAGAGAAATTGTCTTTTTCATTTTCATTGTCACTGACTGGTTTATGACCAAGGCTAAAGTTTTTTACTGGAAGCGTGTCTAGCTGCTTCAGACTTTCCCTATTAGTTTAACTGTACTTGTGCAATTATTCATAGTAGCTACTGAATAATATACTTTAGCATGAATAAATGCATAATAAGCAAGGACTTTAGAGGGATAACATAAAAATTGTGTTTATGACACCTACACAAGGCCTTCATGACATCTGAAAGAAACCAGAACAGACATTTATAAAGGTTTATTCCAGCAGCAGCTCATGACCAGAGATTTTGGTGTGGCAGAATCACATTAATTACAACAAAGCTTCAAATGATGTCACGTTGAGGGGCTATCACGCTTGACTTATGCTATAGGCTACTATATAGTGAAATTTTAGAGTGATCCCATAATGGGTTGCTGACAGTCGACAATATACAATCATCCGGTATACGATCTAGCAGCTTATTTCGAGCAGGTCTTTTCCTCAGGCTTTTTGTGGGAAAGAACGCATTTCTGATGTATGGACATTACATCTTACAACAGAAATAATTCTGTAGATTATAGACACACTGTTTACACTTACACTTTGCTTTGGTTTGCAGAAATTTATTATATTTAATTCTGATTATTTGCTATAAAACAAGATCTTGGTAAAAATGGAGTAGTTTGAAACCAGCCCAATTTGGCTGGTGTAACAAATCATGACCCTGGCAACCCTGGCATTAACTGTCCTATCTGCTGCTCGTCCAGCACTTAAAATGTTCATAGAGCGAGCATGGGGCAGTGTGATTCCCACCCCAATGGGCCTCTATTGACTCTTGTTGCAGTTCCCATTTAAGACCACTAGGTGCATTTATAACTCTACAGAGCTAAATGGGGCAGTTATGACTTCGCAACATCTAGATAGTTGAACATATTAATAGAACTTCAGCTTATATCTGTCAAATAGCATCATCTTTACATTTTTTTTAAAATTCCACCTGGAGTCAGCTGTCATGCTTGAGTCAAATTTGATGTGAAGCTGACATTAAATCTGAAGGAGGTGACAGATCTTTGTTGACATAACTTCCGTCTTATAACACTTTCCAGGATGTTTTACGAAGAACCTCATGACAACTGTGAACTTCTGGTAGATCAGAGTTACATAATGTTGATGACATGACATGTCAAACATCAAAACCAAACACTCTCTAAGGTCAGAGACAATGCACAACTATCATTAAAGTGTTATGGAAATATCTTAATATCAGGAATTAAATTAAGAGCTAAAGAGACCACTCTGTTCTTACAGTGCCATGCCATTGTCATTCACTCTCAGGAATAACGGTACTTTTCCTTGTCACTGGGATTGTACCATCAAGGGTATATCTTTGGTACCTTTAGTATGTATCTTTTACCTGGGAATGTGCATATAGATTCCAATTATGTACCTTAAATTATTTTTAACAGTATACTAGATTCCAGATGAAAGATACATACTAAAGGTAAATAATATTCCTAATTTTAAGATATTTATGAATAATACCATAATGACAGTTTTGCATTTCCTCTGAGCTTAGAAAGAGTTTGATTTGGATATTTGACATGTAACAACATCACCATTACATGCCTCTGGCATACTAGACGTTCACACAACTACAAGTCCAGTTGTCACAGTGTTCAAGCGTAAATCAGTGCCCAAAGTGTCATAAAACAATCTTAAGTGAACAAAGATCTGTTGCTTCACTCAAGTGTTATGTCAAGTTGACAGTCCAAAGCAGCCTTCATGCCAGCCAACGCCTTTTAGAGTATGCTTTAAAAAAAATTGTTTTTTTTTTGCAGGTTTATGTCAGTTGTCAAAATGGGCTTATAGATGTGCCATGTAACTTTATAAACATTGCTTTTTATTTAAAGGGTTAAGAGTTTCTTTCTATATAGCTGTGCATCTGTATAGCTGTATTGTAGATGTGAGAATATAAGTAAGATATCAGTAAAGCCAATTATACCTAACTTTCTCTGGCCTTCACATAGTTTTCTCACAGAGGAAAACTGCAAATGAGTGTTATACTAGACTTTAAAAGTATGCAGTATCCACTCTTTCCTTATTACCAAGTTCTTCAGTCCAAAAATAACAAATAGAAAAATTGTAGTGTAAATCAGTCCAACTGTTCTTGCTAGGATTTCAAGCGGAGAGTCGATTGACTAATTTTCCACAAGCTCCTTCCAAAGAATAACCATACGGCGACAATAGTGAAGCCGCAATAACATTAGCACATCATGCATCAACTTTGTGGAACGCTTTTGTTGACCATTAACCCCTGAGACCTTCACTGGCCTTGATATCATGCATGCATGCTCAAGGGCTTTTTTCTTGCAGTGTCAATCATCTTTTGTACTATGTTTTACTATTTATACAAGACTCAACAAGCAATTTTGGCTAACCAACAAAGAAATAGAAAGTGTAGTTTAGTTGCATTGAAAAAGTCTGTACTAATTTTCCAAAGCTCATTCAGAGTCATTTATTATAGTTTGTAAATGACAGGAGGGGAAACCTGTTGCAGCTTGAGTCAGGTTATCTTCGTGACTGGAAAATGTCTGATATTCACACCGCTCTATATATTAACACCTCAAATTTCACCACATAAAGAAGAGTTGAATAATTTGTATATGATGAAGTACAAAAGAAAAGAGGATCCTTTTGCCCACAGGTGCCAGGCTTTTAATTGACCGTTTTCTTTCATTCATCTTCAGTAAGCTTTATCTTAGTCAGGGCTGCTGTGGATTTGAGCATTTGTGGGCGTGAGCATTTGCATTAACAAAATGTAGACTTAAGCATGTGTGTCTGTGTCTCCCAAAAAAGATGGCATGCATGTACCTTTTAAGCAAAAATTACACAC
Organism: Pangasius djambal; assembly: GCA_022985145.1. Taxonomy (NCBI): domain Eukaryota; kingdom Metazoa; phylum Chordata; class Actinopteri; order Siluriformes; family Pangasiidae; genus Pangasius; species Pangasius djambal. The sequence continues at coordinate 8,580,217 of CM040986.1, read as the reverse complement.
TATGTTATAATTAAAATGTCACGGCTAGATTGACTGCTGTGCATTGGCTGACACTAATGCTTGCACGTTAAATTCTACAAACCCAACATTTTTACAGTGTGTTATTTAATCTCCTCTGAAACTCCAAACCTCTCTTCACAGTCAGCAAAAATCTTTTTTGTAAGAATGCTCATTCCAAACCTCAACACTGGTTACAATGTCTCTGCCTTGGGCCTTTGTGAATGAGACTTTCTGTGCTGTAAATGTGTTCATGCCTTGACTTGATTTGGGAGGATTTGTCAAATCAGGTTTTCACACAAAACATATTAATTACGCTATTTGTGAGTTCTGTGAGCTGGCTCTTTTGAGGAAATAACAGAATTTTTAGGTATGACTTGAAGACTGTCCCTTTGGCAAACAGACATCACACATTCCATCTTTCATACTCAATTGTGCCGGGCCCAGATCATGAGCAGCCGTTTTCCAAATAAATTTATTCCCCTACGTTGCATTCCCAGTCAGTGGAGGTGACATGGAGACATGGAGGCCAGGCTGCAGTCCCAAGCTAATGAGAACAGCTGAGCCCTTCTCCACAAATATTTATGAGTAATAATTTATAAAAAATTACTCGTGGCCTGCTAATAAATTGAATTTGGGCAGTTTATTATATTTTAATGCCACAGATATCTGTAACACGTCTTAGTACTTCAGTTATTAGATGTAATAAGAGTATGCTGTTTGCACATTTCTAATACTGTGAAGCTTTTTTAAATGTAGTTACACTTATGCTATTTGAGTTGCAATATGGGAGGGAACGTGTCAGATGTCACTGTGGCTGAATTCAGCCAAAAAATGCTGAAAAATCCGACCAAAATTGGATTTTTCATATATATATATATGTGTGTGTGTGTGTGTGTGTGTGTGTGTGTGTGTATATATATATATATACACACACACACACACACACATATATATATATATATATATATATATTTCATCAAAACAGCATGAAAACTGCATGTCTTGTTCCTGCACAGATCACGCTGGGTAAGTAGTTTAATGCGGTCAATGCAGTGAGTCTGAAACCTTTCCGGCTAATTGTGATTTCCACACAGACTGAATGTCAGGGGTTAAACAAGTTGTTTGGGTAGCTATGTTACCATAATAAAATGGACCGAAGACAATTAAAAAATTCAATTTGTAATCATATACAAAACATTTCAGCCAAAGTTTCATCATATGAACAGTTTTCTGTTAATAAATTGAAGTCTTGTTTTTTTTCCACTTGACTTGATTACTTGGCACGACAACTGACAGTACATATGAAAATCCTAATAGTGGTACTTAGGTTTGATGACAAGCTACAGAATGTGTTGACTGACGGAGGGGTCTGGAGAATGGAACTTTCTCAGAAGAAACAGAAGATTTGGTTTCAGTCACCCTGCAATTTTAACGTGTTTAGCTGTGCTAATCCAAAATGTGATAATGAAAACATGATAGCATATAGTAGTATGATGTTAGTATATCCAAAGTGAAGTTTGTTTTTTGCACCATAATCGGTTGGACTATTATATAAATATCAGTAAATTACTATACACCCATGTTTTATATTGTCAGTTATAGTGTTATAGTGTCAGTTATAGTGTCAGGGAAAGTGTCAGATGTATGTATGTATGTCGAGTATGTATACTTATAGTAGTGAAAACAGTACAAAACACACTAACTTGAGTAAAAGCACTGCAACTGTAGTAATAATTCACTTGAGTAAAAGTAGTTAATTATCAATAATAATTATCAAAAAAATCAATTAAGAGTAAACAAATCATCTGGTGAAAAACAGCTAGAGTAATTACAAATTACTTGTAGGCTTTTAGTTTGCTAAGTTCATTAGCTATCTGGTTAGCTCATGTTAATTCATACAGCTTGCCCTTTACACCTTATCCTCATTATCCTGAGAGTTACCTATAGGCTGTAGCAGCACTTAATTATATTTAACACAACAGGCAGTTGCTAGTGAACACTGAAGTGACCTTAAGTTTAATACATACTTTCATAATGTAAAATATCAAAAGATCTGGCTAGCAAGTCTAGCTCACTCAGCTAGTTAATGGCTTACCTGGACACGTTTCCGCTGGCTGGATTTCGAGCTGTGAAATCCCGATAATTTGAAGCATGTAAACATTTGAAGCTATCTAATAAATTGGGCGAGAGATGCTCTTCTGTCTCCACTGTCTTAGACATAGTGCCTGAATTGTAGACTTTCATCAGGAAGCTGCTTCATTTTGACTGGGTCCAAAACTGAATTATTAAAGATTTGCACATCTTTTAATTAGCTTACAGTCTTCCAGGGGTAAATGCATTGTGTTTTTTTTTTTTTTTACCCTGTAACGGTGATCAAAAATAAATGTAGCAAAATGTACAATATAACTTTTTTTTTTTTTAAAAACTCACATAAAAGTATTGCAGTTTAATTATAGTCTAAAAGTACTGTTACCGTGAACCATGTTTTCAAGTACTGTAACAAGAATACATGTAGTTAAGTTACTTTGCTACAAAGCAATCTCAGACTACACTCTCCAACAGTCCAACAGAGGCAAGGCAAGATCTACAGGTCCATCAGAAGATCACAACTGTTCAGGAAGCAGTGTTAATAGTATCAGGAACACAGTTCACAACTGCATATCTGCTAGGGGCTGACAAAGTCTCAAATGCATGTTTTAAAAATATTAGTATTTAGTAATTAGCCACTTCTGAAGGCTGGGTTGACTCAACAGAAGACCCCCCCCCCCCCCCTTTTTTTTTTGTGATCACTGACCTGCAATGAAATGTTTGCATTCCTGAGAAGTATGTGTGTGTGTGTGTGTGTGTGTGTGTGTGTGTGCGTGTGTAAGAGCCTGCCACTAAGGCTGTGTTAGTCCAGACAGTACTCCAAGTAAGTACTCAGGGAACTTTTGTTTTTTGTACAAATGCAAATTTGCTGAAATGAAATCCTGAACTGAGGGAAAATGCTGAATGAAAGGGTAAGTGTGTGTGTGTGTGTGTGTGTGTGTGTGTGTGTGTGTGTGTGTGTGTGTGTGTGTGGAAGACCTACACAGGTGTATTACTTATGATCACACAAACAGGCCTGGAATGCCAGCTAGACTGAACCTTGTGTTGTGAAAAGGCTATTCAGCAGACAATCATGTGTAACCCAATCTTAGCTTAATATGTGTCTGGTACAGTAACTCATCCCACTCTAAACTGAAGCATGTTAGCAATTAAGAGAAGCAGCTGCAGAGACTTACCTGAGACAGATGTTTACTGTAGATTCCAGTCAGGGGTCTGTACTGGTGAAAATCAGTCTGGATTACACACACTCTCTTCTCCATCCTCAGCACAGGCACACACTGCCCATCCTGCTGTCTCCTCCAGGCTCCCAGAGGAAGTGAGCTTTCTGTTACCTGACCCTGAGTCACACTACACACATACTCTCTCTCAGGGGGAGGGAACTCCAACGGCAAAAGAAAACATCTAAACTGGCTCTGACACTCTACTCCACCTCCCCACCCTGCCATCACCATCCACTGGCAGATGCGCAAGAGCAAGAGGGCCACCCTGAACCCTAAGAGTTAACCCTCTCCCTCCTGGCTTGCACTCACATCTGGATTTAACTCATCTGGAACTGGTGTAATGTCGCAGTTAGGCTCTGAAATGTATATATATGTATAATGAGCATGGATTCTACTGCATTATATAACTATGTTTCAAAATAGCTATGAAAGAATAATCAAGAATGAGTCGGTGATCATGCACTAATCTTTTGCAAATATTCAGATAGATTCTGTAATTAGCAAAGAAAATGTAATTTATGCCAGAGCCCTGTTGAATTTTTAAATCTGATTGGTTCAAAGGCGCTGTTTAATTTCCTATAACAGCAACATTGACAATAATCCCGGCCATTAAGTTATAATTTCTATAGTAACAACTTACTCAAGGACACTCCACATAATCTAAGACTAATAATAAAATTAATTCATAATAATAAACGAATTAACAATGTGCTGTTATTTAGCAAAACAATGTATAAATATTGATATGGTGACATTTTCTCTAAGGAGATATATGTATAACATTTATGGAAGGAGTCTCCAGTGTCAACACATTGTAACAGTCAGTAAATTTTCTACCATGTCTTCTGGTTTCTCTGTAATATGAAAGGTGTTTTTTTTTTTTTTTATTATTCCAGAGAGAAAAAAGCCATGCTGGTGAGGGAGAGACTTTATAGTTGTTATAGCATTAGTGATAACAGGAACTACTTAACAGACGTTCCACAACATTAAATACTGATAGAAAGCACAAAATTATGGCAAATCACTGTTTTATAAGAGAAACAAAACTCTTTAGGAAACGCTTTTATAAGAAAATAATGAACTTTAGAGTGGTAACAGTGACTCCACTTTGTGTTGGGCGTTCATTATTTTCCTACAACAGCATGTGTTTTGTTCCTTACATAACGTACAAAATGCATAATAAATATTCTTTACGAGTCAAAGATGAAGTTTAGTGTGAGTTCTGAGTAAAAATATGACATTGACAGGCGTTGACACTCCCTTTCACTACTCATCCTTCCGCCCTCTGAATCCTCTTCAGCTCATGAAATCTGGCAAAATAGCTGCAGGGGAAGTGTTAATCAAGTGTGACATTATATTAACCTTACACATGGAAAAAACTGTCAGTGAGGATATTGAGCTTCTTCACCAAGGGAGTAGACTTACTATAGGGCTTAATTATCCTTAAGACTGGAAAACATGACTCATGTCATCTGTTACAAAAAAACAAAAGATACTTTGATCTGTTAAAAACCTCACAGGTGCCAGACACATGTTCGAAATGATGTGTATGTCTTCAGTAATCAATCATTAAGCTCGCAAAGCATCTGTTTTGGTCTCTTACCACTTAGGGGGCTTGTCCATCTTCTATCCTGCTTCTGCTTTCGCATATTTGCAGTTACATGTTTGTGAGGTAACTATAAATCATACGTGACACTGTAAATAAATTGTGTTTCATTTTTAATCCTTACATAGTGTTAAATAAGGAATAATAATAATAATTAAAAAAAAACAGTTCAGCTCTTTTCAAGGCTATGAAGATAAGGCATGGACTCTGAGGTCAGATCTGATCTTAGCATCTACAGTACAGATTAGCATGATTCATTACAAATCTTTACCACTTACTGTTTAAGCATGATAAATTTTCTTTCCTCAACACAATAAAGGGGTTTATCAGACTTGGGATTACTTTCCCTTCACTTTTATACTTTTTTAAAATGATGTACCACTGAGTAGTTTCCACAACTGACAGGATTTTATTACTTGTTCAATCTGTGATCACTGATCCACACAAATCCAACACCCAAAACAATAAATAAAGCTGGAGCATCTGCCAAAACAGCAGTTAGGACCTGATAGGAGCTTTATTGTGCATGGCCTTCAAGGTAGTGCGGCTCATCATGCAAAGATTGGCCCTCAGTGAATGGAGCTTTTGTCTGGACAGCCACATTTAATGATAACTAGCACACATGCACTGGTGAAATACAGGCCTTCTGCTTTACAAATATTGTATGCAGGTGAATAAAATATCCATGCAAACAATTAGCTGTGCTAGACATTTGGTTGCATTTTAAAAGCAAAGGATCTACATAAAAATGTGCATTTTCAAGGCATGATTGCTCAGAAGGAATTGAGCTTTTACAGCTCAAGGGCTTTTATTTTACAATGTTCACTTTGACCCAAAATGTTACTCCCCGTTGGCTCTTGACCTTTTCCTAAGTCAGTGCCTGGACATGTCATCTCGGTCTTAGGCAAGTTGACTTATGGCAGAAACGTTTTACCACTCAGCGTTACTAAAGTAGGTGGGCAGATTTAAATCCGCCAGTCTGGTTTAGCTCTCTCTTGATTTTTTTTGCTAGAAGATATTAATCACCTGAAGCATAACAGTAATAATAGGCTTTTACACTTTAATTGCTAACATTTCACTCATTTCTAGTTGAGTGTAATTATAGGAATTTATGCTCTGACTGCACTTCTATATAGAGCTCCCTCTGCTATGGGTTGTATGTCAGTGCCTGAATGGAATCTGATTAATTAAAGGTCTGTGAAGAAAAAAACATTTTGCTTCTAACCATTGTGACATTAATGATAACTTTGGCATGGTATGTAGTAAGCGTCGTCCCTCAGCACATGTATTGCGTTCCAACATACACAAAGGCAAACATTCAGACCTTCCTCAGAGAAACAAGCAAAAGCAATACCAAGAAATTCATCATAAAACCAAAGCTACCTGCACTGACGTACAGAACCATATAACAGGGGTTTTCAACCTGTGGGGTGCAAACCCATGGGGGGCATGATGCAAAAGATTACCAAAAAAAAGCTGAAAAATGCATGTATACTGCTCATGCATGTAAGTTAAAAAGATTAACTGCAGTAAACCTGTCCTTCTGATAGTCATTAGCAATTCATTATTCAACCACTAGTAGGGGTGCAACAATCTAAAACGTAATCTGCCTGAATAAGCAGTAATCCCAGGAATTGGCATGAGACACAAAAGCATTTTGGCCATTTCATCTGCTGATGATAACTAACTAAATGATGAAAGAGCACCTCCTAAGCATGGTGTGTGTTAAATCCGGCTGTAAGTCAGCTCAGCCATTGCAGCGCTCTGGCTACCATAGTCACACACCAACAGTTCCTCTTGTTATAGGGTGCCATTTCTTTTGTCCTAACTGAATGGGTAGTCTTAATTGCTATAATTTATTGATTTGTTTTGGATTGTATTCTTCCAAGTCCTTAATATGAAACAACCAAGTCTCACTAAATTAACATTAAATCAGTGTGTGGAATGGAAATAATTACGCTCTTTATACTTGACATCGTAATCAGTATATAAATTTGCAGTTACTCATGCCAAGGTTCACATTATAAGTTCATTTCCACAGACTCGAGAGCTTTTGTAGGATACAAATATTTTTCTGAACTAATTAGATTTTCATGAATACCACAACTGTAGAAATGCTCTTGCAAACAATTTCTGGATTTTGTTCATATCCAGTTTGATAAATGAGGCCCATTAGCTTGGGTCAGTGTTCATGGGACCTCCCAAAGACTGATCACAACCACACCCCTAAAAGATTACATTTGTGTTTGGCCTGATTACCATGGATGGAAATGCAACAGTAATTGTTGGCCAGTAAAATGCCATGCAGTGTTGTTGATTGCTTTAAAGTGTGCATCACGTTTGCTTCTGACATGATTGAGTTTGGTGATATTTGGTAGAGGTGATGTCAGGTCTAACACCGTACCAGTCGTAGTCACCCATCTGCTTGTCAGCTCCCATTTTACCCCAACCACAAAAACTGAAGTGACTTCTTTCATGCTCACTCGACCCTTGTCACGGAACATCAGCAAAACTGCATTTAGTTACAATTTTACCATTTTGTATATTAGTTTATATTCAGTATCTGTGATAGGTTTGCCTCGCACTTCAGTAGATTCTGAAGATGCTGTTTACGCCTGTTCCGGTATCATGCTCTGCTGGCAAGGTAGATTTTTGTAGATTGTAAGCTTACAAATGTCTTGTATGCGTTTTCATTTCTTTTCTTTTCTTTTTTTTTTACTAAAATGAAGCCGCATGAGAATAATAAGACAGCACGCTGATATAAGAATTATACAAAAAATGTAAACGATTTGCTTTTCCCTATGGTATGTTGTATATGTTGCAATACATTTAAACAAACTGATGATTATGTGACATGTCATGGGTAAAGATCGGCATGCATTAATTTGGCCAAAATTTGTTTGAACACCCCCACACCACAACATAAAAACAGACCATGTCTCAAATTGTTTAGAATACTTACTAAACACCAAGAAACAGTGTGAAGTAACACTAAGAAGTGTTGAAGTAATCTGCAATATTAATATCGCAAAGGCCAATACTATGATTAAAAACCCATTTTACAGGTTTATTCTATGCTGGATGGATGGAGCTTTCGTGCAAACACATTTTATGCTCAGTAAAATAAAAAAAAAACAAATACGATAAAATTGAATTCAGGAAACAAAGGTTCAATTCATGGCCTAATATAGGGATATGTATGGGCAAAGCATTAACTCTATAATGGCGTTATAAATTGCTAGGTAGTCATTTTTGATTTGTAGGTTGATTTCTTCTGATGTAGCTCTGAGACGTAGATTTACTTCCCCGCCAATGATTATCTACATCTTCATATATCACTGAACATTTTTTTATTTCTTGTCAGCATGCATGCATGCATCAAATCTCCAGGGCAAACCACAGACAGTGGCATAAATCAGCAGTAACACTTTGGAAGTGTGTTCTGTCTTCACGCAGGTCTCTGGGAGAAAAAAAATTAATGTGTTCTTGGATTCCTTAAGCAAACTGCAGCTGTGCCACCTAGTGGAAATGAGAATGACAGCATTATGAGAAAAATAATGAAAGAAAAACTTCTGTAAATCTGTAAACAATTTATTAACACAAACAGGAATGACTTTAAGCTAACAATATAAATAAAAGTTGAACATTGCACTATACACTAGTTCCAATACAGACAACAAAATCGGACATTTGGTCAAGATGAGAAAAAGGGACAAAGGGTAACAAAGTTAAGACTGTTAATTAATTTGGGGAAAATAAAAAAGATTTACACCTGCCATAATCTCCATGTTTAATAGGATTAGTCTCACATGGTCGAGGGCTGAGCCAAATTCTCTGTGCCTTACGCTAATCCTAAAGCATACAATACTGTGTAGGCCACAGCAGGTGCTCCTCTTGCTCTAATCTAATAAAATCTAAAGTGCTAAGATTTACAACCTCCCCCTACTGACCTGCAATTTGCAGCCTGAAATGAACAGGCATCAGCTGATGAACTGCTTTACTCCCCACGATACACAAAAATGTTATTGTCCGTCTCGTGCACTTTGATCTCATAGAGCATGTTGGGTGGAAGAAGCTTGATCATGTTGTCCCAGATATACACTGCCAGGTTTTCAGTTGTGCTGCACAGCAAGAGACAGGTGGGGTGTTAGGAAAGCTGTGCGTACACTCGTCAGCCACTTTAATAGGAACACCTGCACTCCTGCTCATTCATGCAATTATCCAATCAGCCAACAATGTGGCAGGAGCACAAGGCATAAAATAATGCAGATACAGGTCAAGAGCTTCAGCTATTGTTCAGATAAAAAAAATCAGAATGTGAATCTGAGGCTAGAGTGAGCACAGGCTGGATAATTGGAAGATTTAAAAAAAAAAAAAAAAAAAAAAAAAAAAAAAACACTGCCTGGTCTTTTTCCAATCTTCAACTGTCTATAGTTTCAGTACTGTAGGCTCAGATTCCTGTTCATGGCTGACAAGACTGGACCTCAATTGGTCTTCTGCTGTTGTAGCTCATCCACCTCAAGGTTCGACGTGCTGTGTGTTCTGAGATGCTTTTCTGCTCACCGTGGTTGTGAAGAATGGTTATTTGAGTTATCCTAGCCTAATCTGGCCATTCTCCTCTGACCTCTATCATCAACTGCCTCTAACTGGATGTTTTTTGGGGGGGTTTTCACACCGTTCTGTGTAAATGTTAGAGACTGTTGTGTGTAAGAATCCCAGGAGATCGGGAGTTTCTGAAATAACCAAACCAACCCCTCTTACACCAACAATCATGCCATGGTCAAAGTCACTGAAATCACATATCTACCTCATTCTGATTTCTGATGTGAACATTACCTGAAGCTCTTGACCTGTATCTGTATGATCTTGCGCATTGCGTTGCTGCCACATGATCGGATAATTGCATGAATGGGCAGATGTGTTTCTAATAAAGTGGACTGTGAGTATATATACGGCAGCACAAAGGTACAGGGTATTATTTATACCTGATCGTATTAGCAAAGTATGGGACATCCAGATCCAGGTTTTTGTGGTCAAGTGGTTTCATGATTCCCTCCTGAAAACAATTCCGTTTACATGGTCATCAGAAATATCATGTTTTATTCATTCGTTCATGCTTTATCTTCTCAAGCACCTTCATATTTCCATGCCATTACATTTTTTTTTAATGACAACGCTGTTGAATTCTTGATTCTGACTGGTCAGAAGGTTTTGATTCATTTCTATAAGCAGATCTGGATACAAGATAAATCACAAGAATATATCAATACACTGAGTCTAATTTTAATTTTTTTAGTATTTCTATACTGACAACTTACACAGGGACTCGTGTGGTGGACACGGCATATAAACAGAATACAAAAACAACAACATATAATGATTGATGTGCTGAAGTTTTCTGTGAGGAAACATTTATGGAAGGAGTGTCCAGTGTCAGCGCATTGTAACAGTAAGGGGTAAAACTGTTATTTTAAGTTTTCAAATACGGGAAGGTCTTCAGGATAGAGGGCTTTGTGCTTTCTGATTTCTTTGTAGCATGACAAGCTGTGTCTTTTTCTCTCATTAACTTTAAGAGAGAGGAAAAAAGAGAGATCGGTACAGGATCAACTGTTTATAACTTATTCTGTGGATGTTCCACAACCTTAAATGTAAGTCTAAACAGATAAACAGTATGGCGTGTTGTTCTGGGATAAATATATTTTAAAAATTGCAATTGTTGGCAAATTGCTGTGCTGTAAGAGTAATAAAACACTTCAGCATGTGCCGTTACAGGAAATAATCAACCTCAGGCTGACATCACACCATCTGGTCATTCATTATTTTTTTCAGCATACTCCATCGTATTTTACGTCTTACAAATCTCTATTACCGCTATCTTGTTTTTGATTATTACTTAGTAAATACCCTGTAAATGATTAAACCTTTTTTGTGTCAGAGTGAATCATGGAAGTGTACAAACTTTCATGGTTTGGAAGGTTAAAAGTGGGTTAATGATAAAACATTTAGACCACTGATGATAATTTTGCTTGATTCAACACATATTCTCTTAACCTTAGCATATTTGGTTCGAGAGACATTTAGACACCTCAAAACATATTTATCAATGTTGTACCGGCCAGATAGTTCAAATTGGGCTCTATATTTGTTCAGGTATTGCCATAAACCTTCAATGTTTCATTATTTGGTGCAGAAATAATGTTTTATGGATTTCAGTACATTTAAAAAAAAAAAAAAAAAAAAAAAAAAAAAAAAAAAAAAAAAAAAAAAAAAAAAAAAAAAAAAAAAAAAAAAAAAAAAAAAAAAAAAAAACTGTATTGTACTTTAATCAAGAGTTAAGGCTTCAATCATTTTCTGTCTAGTGGGTTAATTAGGTGAAACTTTTTTTTTTAATTTATTTAATGAACGTTAATTTGGAAATTTGGTCTCTGGCCTCCAAACAATGATCAAGAAAAGACCAAACAGAACATACAGGGTTCATAGGACACAGCCCATGGGAAGCTCCTACCTCTATATACTGTTTAAGATCAGTGAGGTTCATCACCATTCCTGTGTTTTGGTCAATCTGCATAAAGAGAAATCACAGATATGCATTACTTGTATTTTTAGAAAAATTTTACTTCCACAGTGTATCATCATACACATGTGCCTTCAACAACACATATAAATAATGTCCATTAACATAATTCATCAAATATGCTCAGGGTTTTTCTTGAGGAATTCTGCATTGCTATCGCTGTACAAGTGCAATATTGCCTACCTTTCCTTGTACTGTAACTTCAACTGAAAAAAAAACAACAGGCAAAATACATTTAACCAGATACATGAAATCTTAAATGAGGCAAAAGTTTGGATTCAAATGTAGGCTGCTGTATATATGAGAATAATGTCAGTGGTTAACCTTTGTAGTTGTGCCCATGGCCATTGGGATTGTTGCATTTTCCAAATATTCTCTTGTTCTCTTCATCACTCAGTGATTTGCTAAATGCAAAGAGAATTAAAAACAAACGTGCAAGCAGAAAGTAAAGCTAGATTCTTCAGAGCACTGTTGCCTATTTAGTGACTTTGTCATTACATTTTGCACTCGATATGACTCTCCAATGTACAGTTAGGTCCGGAAGTTTTGGAAAATGACAGAGTTTTTGTGATTTTGCCTTTATACACCATCACAATGGATTTGAAATAAAACAATCAAGATGTGATTGAAGTGTAGACTTTCAGCATTATTTTAAGAGGTTCCACAAAAATATGGCATTTACCATTTAGGAATTACAGCCATTTTTAGCAAAGTACCTCCATTTTCAGGGGCTCAAAGGTATTTGGACAATTGACTAACAAGAAGTTAATTGACCAGGTGCGGTCCATTCCCTCATTACTTCAAGACAAATGAAGCAGATAAAAGGTCTGGAGTTGATATCAGGTATTGAGTTGGCATTTGGCAGCTGTTCGACTGGAGCTACCAATATGAAGTCCAAGGAGATCTCAACGCAAGTGAAGGAGGCCATCATTAGGCTGAAAAAACAACATAAATCTATAAGAGAGACAGCAAAAACCTTAAGTGTGGCCAAATCAACAGTTGTGTACATTCTTAATAAGAAAGAAAGCACTGGTGAGCTCAACAACATCGAAAGGCCTGGAAGACCACGGAAGACAACTAAAGTGGATGATCGCAGAATCCTTTCCTTGGTGAAGAAAAACCTCTTCACAACATCAACAGAAGTCAAGAATACTCTGGAGAAGGTAGGCTTATCATTGTTAAAATCTACAGTCAAGAGACGCCTTCATGTAAATACAGAGGGTTTACAACAAGGTGCAAACCACTGGTAACATTCAGGAAGAGGAAAGCCAGATTAGACTTTGCCAGAAAACATCTAAAAAAGCCTCCCATGTTCTGGAATAAGATTCTTTGGACTGATGAAACCAAGATTAACTTGTACCAGAATGATGGGAAGAGAAAAGTAAGGTGAAAGAAAGGAACAGCTCATGATCCAAAGTATACCACATCATGTGTCAAACATGGTGGAGGCAGTGTTATGGCATGGGCATGTATGGCTGCCAATGGAATTGGCTCACTGGTGTTTATTGATGATGTGACTGCTGACAGAAGTAGCAAGATGAATTCTGAGGTGTATAGGGCTATACTCTCTGCTCACATTCAGCCAAATGCTACAAAACTGATAGGACGCCGCTTCACAGTGCAGGTGGATAATGACCCTAAACATACTGCAAAAGCAACTCAAGACTTTTTGAAGGCAAAGAAATGGA
>CM040986.1:8534658-8566941 GCA_022985145.1 Pangasius djambal | reverse complement strand
CCTCAACCCAATAGAGCTGCTTTTCACTTACTGAAGACAAGACTGAAGGCACAAAGACCCACAAACGAGCAGCAACTGAAGGTGGCTGCAGTGAAGGCCTGGCAAAGCATCTCCAGGGAGGAAACTCAGAATTTGAGTTTTGAGAACATGGGCTCCAGACTTCAGGCAGTCATTGACTGCAAAGGATTTTCATCCAAGTATTAAAATTATGGTTATATTTACAGTTATGTCACTTTGTCCAAATACCTTTGAGCCCCTGAAAATGGAAGTACTTTGCTGAAAATGGCTGTAATTCCTAAATGGTAAATGCCATATTTGTGTGGAACCTCTTAAAATAAAGCTGAAAGTCTACACTTTGATCAAACTTGATTGTTTTATTTCAAATCCATTGTGGTGGTGTATAAAGGCAAAATCACAAAAACTCTGTCATTGTACAAATACTTCTGGACCTCACTGTACATCATACCACCAGTGTGTAAAGCCTGACGGAGTTGTGCTTACACAAGCCTATGTTCCGAACCACCAATCACTGATCTCTATTGTTCCCAACAGCCAATCACTGATCATTATTCCATCTGTAACCATTTCCTTCATGTCTTCAACCCCATCATTTTAGCTTTTCTTGTGCTACAGGTCAGAACACAGCTCATTCACTTTGAAATACATAGTGCATCTTTAAGTACTAATAATTGACCATCATTGAGAAAATGGAACAAAATCGCCAAATGCAATTCAAATAGTGAGACACTGGCAGTCAGTCTGCTTTTTATATTTTTATAGCAATAAAAGGATACAGATATACTCCAGAACAGACAAGTGCAAAGATAATTATAAGATAACCCTTTATCATTTAACATTTACATTATTAAATTATTAAATTATTATTATTATTATTATTATTATAGATTGATAATAGCAGCATATAGTGTAAACAGTAGTATAATATAGTCAATAATAAAATAAAAATAAAAGTGTGTAGTGAATAGTGCAACAACAACAACAACAACAACAGTAATAATAATAATAATAATAATAATAATAATAAACATAATACGGTATATAGTATATCCATCCATAATATACCTATAATCGTTTATCTTTTGTACCTGCACAAGTTATGCTCTTCTCTTACAAAACAGGGGATGGAAGCTAAAACCCTTGGGATTGGGCGACGCTTTGCACAGCCCCAAGCTGCACACGAGTCAGGCATCTTTTCTCCAGTCCACTTATGAGAGTTATGGCAAATTGCCCGGTCCAATATGGCGGATCAATGTATTTACAATGAACTAGAACGTCCAGTAAGTCTAGGAACTACAGCTCCCATGATGCACATGAGTAGAGCAACAGGTTTTTTTTGTATTTCCGTATAGAACAGTTGATAGCAGTTGAGGATTTGGTTTCAGTTTTAAACAGTAACGCTAATAAATGACAAATTGTTGCCAGACAAGCGTCATTTTAATCTACTCTAATGTTGTAGCATAATCGCAGTGTTTAATCTACCATGATGGTGCAGTAATGGTGATCATAGAGAGACATAACAGCGCGTGCAACAAATCCGAAGCTTTAATACAATAATTTTATATACAAACAGAAGATGACAAAAAAAAACGACTCAGCACGTGCAAACATAAAACAACTATATCGTTTTAATATGTGTTTTTAAAAAAGAAAGTGCAGATCATGTATCAGGACAGTGGAGTGTGTCCATCGGTAATGATTTACCTGTGCAGTCGATGGCTCGCGCTGAAACTCTGCACTCGCGTGATGTAACAGAAACGCTCGCGGCTCACACTCTTCACATCTTTCTCCATTATTACACACAACTCTGAGTTACACACACTCTGAGCTACTGTTACACACAGCTACAGCAACTCCACAACAAAGCGCAGGTTAACGAGTGGGGGGCGGGGCGCCGAATTTCCGCTGTGCTTCCTAAAGCGGCGTTTTCATTGGACCGCGCACCCCGATCGTCATCATCCAGGAAGCGCGAGCTCTGTTTTTCCAGCGATTTCATTGGCTGCTGCACAAACCGCCTCACAAAGCTGTATCATCTTTACAACCAGGGGGATAACCCTGGATTCCTTCTCCACACAACTTACACCAAAACTAGGATCCTGATAGCTTCTCATATATATATATATATATATATATATATATATATATATATATATATATATATATATATATTAGAAATGAGTCATTTCTAAATTTTTTGCAAGCTTGGATAGCAAGAATTATATGTGAAATAAATAGACTGTTTACTCTTTAGGCTCTGTTTAATTATAGAAATAAGATATAGTCAGGAAAAGAAATTACTGAACTCCACAATGCAGAAATGTGTCACAGTTACAATACTGAATGTATACTAAAACAAATTCTAATTTTAAGGTTATTTTTCCATGCATGATTATTAGAGCATTTAATTTTAATTCATTCTGCGCTATTCTATTATTAAAGCTGCAGTATGGAACGTTTGCCTCTCTATCGCCATCTCTGTTTGAAACATAACATTGCAGGTTACTTGCAGAGTTAATTTTTTACATGGGTTGTACTTCAGCATTGCTCCCCTGCGTGGATGAGCAACATAGGAAACTCAATACCTAGCTGAATCAAGTGAACAAGTGCACTAATGTTAGCTAGCTACCTACTGAGCCACTGAAATGTCTTACCTGTTAGGCAGAAAAAAGCCATCTCTGCATCCGTCTTCAATCCCTTCAGATCTCGGAGTTGTCACCACCTCTCAAAAGCCATACCGATTTTTATTCTTGTTTTAGCATGGGCTCTTTCACGTTCCCTTTTTTGACTGCAGACTCTCTGCATTTCAAGGTTTCTTGGTTTTGACAGCAGGTGATTTCCCCAGATGTCAATGATGATTGCCATTTAGAACTATCCAGGTTAAAAGCAGCCATCTAGATGAGAAGTTTAAATTCTAAGCGACTGTTTGACAAACACTCTACCATTCTCAGCACACACACACACAATATAGTAGCTGGGTCTTCTTCTTCTTTCTGTTTACGGACGTGACATTACCACACAAAGACGAATGATATCAAACTGAGCTTTCCAACAAAATCCAACCTGATAGCTCAAATTATAAATGATTATTATAAGCTTACTGTTGCGAATCGGAGTAAGGTAAGGAGACAGTTTTGAACACTGATTTTTGATATACTTGCTCAATAATTGATTTTTGTTCATTTTTAACCCCCCAAAAAAGTTCGTACTGCCATTTTAAACATTTTGGTTTACAAGACAGCCTGAGTTACTTGTTGATTTCAGCCTCCAAAAATGGGAAATTGCACAATATCTTAGTGATTTTTTTTTCTAAAGCTTGCTTTTATTTTTGTTATAAATGATGGTGGTTTTACTTCGCATTAAAGGAGCATATACCATAGTGTAAGAGGTCCTTTGCAAGAATATACCATTCATCAACTTCAATATCTTCCTTCCTGTCTGATGATTATTTACAGGGAATCTCAGGCATACAAATGGGTAACAAAGAGGCATCCCTACTGACACCATTGACACAGAGTTCTAATTGTATATTTCTTTTTTCCTTGCATAGTTCCTTACAAAATTTGTTACAATGAACACATTTCATATTAAAGTATAATAGAATGGAGATCTTAACATTAATAAATCTTACCTAAAGCTGAAGATTACCAGCTCCTAACCACCACCACCACCCCAAGCATCTGTTGGTTACACACAGAAATCTCTAAACCTGTGTGAGGAGGGGGCATGTTTTATATCTTTATGGAGATAGAATTTCTCCATATGTCTGACAGTTTTAAAATTGTGTGGGATCATTTGGCATCACATTAATTAGCTCCATCAAGAAATATGTGAAGTGAAGGTCCTCACAAGGATAGTAAGATAAACCATAGGTGACAAGAACAGTATTTCCTACGCTGCACATCATTATTACATCCTGCAACATTTTACTTTTCACATTGTTTTGATAAAATACAGTATCAGTATCAGTACAGCATACATATTTTCAAAAGGAAACCCTATAGAGCTGTTTCCTGTAGCTTAGCATTTTAGCTGAGGATGGTCGAAGTCTTGTAGAAATGATGAAACACTAGAACAGGTTACATTTTCATGAATGCAATTACAACTTTCTTGTCCTATATGTATAAATCAAGTTTTGGACATTGGGAGTTTGTACTGGTACATGTTCGCTAGCTAGCTACACTTGCCAAATGTCCAAGACTAAGGCCAAGTCTTGAAGAAGTTCCCACATGAGCAGTTTTTGGCTGAATTCTCTAAACTCTAGATGTAAACTAGCATCCTTTTTATATACTGTAACATTGTTGTAGATTAAAATAGGGTTCAGAATGTAGGAATGTATTCATTTGTGATTTGAATTGTGGTTTAACAAATTTCAGTTCAGCATACAAAGCAGGACAGTTGAGGAAATGTTTTTTACAGATCTGGTGTCGGTTGAAAGAATGGGTTAACACAAAAGAATATTTGTATAAGGACACTTATATGAAACATTCATTCATTCATTCATTCATCTTAAATTATCAGTTTATCCTGGTCAGGGTCCCGGTCGAATCTGAGCCCATCCCTGGAACACTCAGCTCAAGGTGTGAGAATTCACCCGGGATGGGACACCAGTCCATTGCCAATGTTAAAGAACTTTGTGCGATGTCCCATCATTTATTTCATGAATAGATTTTTGTCTTACAATTATTATTATACACAATAAGAATAATATGGTTATATGGTCTAAAGAAATATGTTACACTGTCATTTGGATATTGTATATTGGCTAAGATCTAACACACAGTAATTTGATCAGGTTGCTTTAATAAGGCCAAGAGGTTCCCTGCTGTGAGCTAAGCCATGTGTCACACTAAGTCTGCATCTCACACCTAACACCATAGGAAATATCCAAAGTTGTCCCACTAATGTATCAAATCAAGATCCAAACCATGATCCCTTGTAATCCAGAGCAAAACAGTCTTGCTTTAAATAGCGGGCACGATTATGTCAGGCTGTTTACTGAAGCTGAGCAGCTGAGCAAAGAGACCTTTCTCAAGATGGGCAACGGTAAAAGCAGTGCTCTTTCTAAAAACCTACTGGAGGACTTAAAGTCCAACACTACGTATACAGAAGAGCAGCTTTACGCATGGTATCAGGCCTTTCTGAAAGAGTGTCCGAGCGGATGCATCAGCAAGGAGCAGTTTGAGGGCATCTACGCCAGGTTCTTTCCCGATGCGAACCCGAAGGCCTACGCCCAGCACGTGTTCCGAAGTTTTGACTCGGACAGCAATGGCACACTCGATTTTAAAGAGTATATCGTGGCACTGCATCTCACTTCCTCCGGGAAGACTATCGAGAAGCTGGAGTGGGCTTTCGCCTTGTACGATGTGGATAAGAATGGCAGCATAACAAAAAATGAGATCAATGAAATTGTCAAGGTAATTTTTTTTGCCTACTTTGGCTGGCTTGCAAAATCATTGTAGAAATGCATAATGTTTTGGCATATTGCTGTAGGAATTGAATGGATTCATGCCTCCTCCCCTTACCAATTCAATTTTAGGTTAAGCTTTTATTTCTTTCATTTTCAGTCAATATTTAACATGATCTCCAAAGAGGACCAGAAAAACCTCCCTGATGATGAAAACACTCCTGAAAAAAGAACAGAAAAAATCTGGAACTTTTTTGGGAAAAAAGAAAAGGGTAGGATAATGGTTTTGTAATTTGCTGAAATCGGATTCACAAATCTGTAATCCTAAAGAAAGAGTTTAATTCGGTCACCAAGGCAAACAAAATTGTCGTAAATGTACAATGATGTAGTAACAAAAACAAAGTATCTCTGGTATCTATTCTCATTCTTTTCTCTCTGCAGATAAAATTACAGAAGGAGAGTTCATCCAGGGAGTGATGGACAATAAGAACATCCTCAGACTGATCCAGTTTGATGAGCCTCAGAAGATTCAAAACAGATTGAAACAAAAGAAGCAATAGTGTTGTCTGCCCAAGTTTTCAAATTTTCGGTTTTTAACTGATGAATTTTTGAATTTTCATGATTTTGTTTTTGTTTTCTGTTTTTCTGTCCATTATTTATGACAACACATTACCATTCTTTGACTAAATACATTGCCACACTGAAATGTATGAAATGTCATGTTTATTATATTGATCCAAATCTTTTATAACAACATTTATATGAACAGACACAAGGCTGAAAATTGTAGATGAATACAGATGTTTGTATCAATTATACACTATACAAAAAAAAAAAAAAAAAGTGGCTCAATCATGAAAATAAGGTAGGCTACTGTTTGTCCACAATATACAGTTATGCCCAATATACAAGCAGTCGGTTAAAAGCAGCCATTCATTAAAAATATGCTATATTCACAGTTCCACCTAGAAATATTTTAATATTGTTTGTCTATCAATTCTCTGGTTCAACTGTTTGGCATTACATTTGTAATTAAAAAAAAATTAAATTAAATTAGAAGTGTATGTCAGTTGTCTCCGTATGATAAAAAAAAAAGTTAAATTGAAAAGAAATTTAATGTTCATGTTATAGGGTAGTATGTAATATGTAGCAATGACCAATGTATATTTTAGTCATTACTGGACTACTGGCCTTTTTGTGACAGAGATAAGGTAAATCTAGGCAATAATTTCAACGGACACTGATTTGCCCTTTCCTTAACCTGTGAACGAGGTACATGTTACAAACATTAAAAGTCTTACCCATTTATACATGATATATACTATTATTACTGAAATTTAACTGGTTTATTTGGTTTCACGTGTGCAATAATCTTGTACAGTTTTAAAAAAGAAAAATTAACATAATTAATTGTCCACTCCTTTTATCACCAAAAAGTACCGAACATAAAGTGCTTCTGTACATGCAATAAACAGAACAACAGAATTTAAAAAGTAGCATTTTGATAGGTAGGCAATTCACATTGTATTTACATTAGATGACATCCTTTAAATCAGGGAGACAGAAGTTAAGACTTGTTGTGTAAGGTGTTGTTCTACATCTAAAATAATTTTGTAAATATGTACATATCCCTTAAAAAAACAGTTATGCAACATCGCCTTGAAAGTTAAGTGCTTTTACCAGAGGGCTTTTAAAAAAGAAATGGCTATGATAAGGACATCTACAACATTTCAGAATTTTTTTCACTATGAATATGCTGGGATAACTACGCCTGCTTCTGCTAAAAATCTAATGCAGTTAGATGGTGTGTATGGCTATACTCAGTAAAAAAAAAAAAGTACCAATGAGTATGAGTATTGCCCGATAATGTTTATACAAAAATTCACCAGCAATTTTGGTCTATGATTGAGTCAGTACCAGGAGGAGGTTAAAACTGACTCTCCTCCAGGATCTCCTCCATGGTCTCGCCCAAAGTCATGTCCCCGTCACTGCTGGAAAGACTCTTCCTTGTGTAGAACTCCAGACCTGGACACTGTCCACAGGACAACTCTACCCCTGATTGGATGGTCACCTGAGTGAGCTGGGTCTGTGTGGGGGCGTGGCTTCGCTCCTCGTATGAGTCGCTGTGGTCTGAAGGGTGTCCCGTCCCCTTCCATGACTTTTTCCATAAGTATTTGGGGTGCATGCGTGTAAAGCAGTTGTGATCCTCCAAGTGGTTGGAGACGAACACTTGCCACCTGTTCTTCAGCTCAGCACGGACCTGGAGATGTAAGAAAAATATGTGTTTCACCAAGAGATAATAGTGCTATTGCCATTGAAAGGACATGGAAAGTATGAACCAGACTCACAGAAACATGTAGCATTTTAAATATTATAATATATTACAATGCTTTAACATGTAATATATTGTACAATGGACATGTAATATATTGTACAATGCAATGGCTGATGTCACTTTAAGGCTGCATTCTAATTCAATTTTTACAGGCTCTCATTGACTTCCCCTGGCCATTTTCTCCTAAGCCAATATCCGCTGCCATCTTAAGCTGTGCTTTAATACATAATTATCTCAAGTCAAGGTTTTTCTTTTAGTTAATTGAGTCAATATAGCTGTAGATATCAGGTGCAAAACATTTCCAAAAGACACTATGAGCTTATTTGCTTTACCAAAATCTATTTATAAATGTAAACAGGAGCAATAATACTTAACATTTTAAAAGAATATCACTTTAGATGCATTCAAATTTAAATTGGGTTGTATTGAGCCAACTCGTCCATCTGTATATGACAGAAGAAACTTTGTTACTTTATTCTGCTAGTTAGTTAGCAAGCCAGTATGACCTTGTTCAAAGGAAATATATATATTTATATATATAATAATCTGCAAGAAAATCACGTTGTTTTGACATTGTTTCTGTTTGCAAAGGCAAGTCTGTTCTGATTTTAAAATCTTGTCACAAACTCCTCCTATCACCACTGCTTGTGCTGATCACTCATTCTCTATGTGCCTTTGTTTGTTTTGACATGTGCCTTTGTTTTGGTTTGGATCCACGCCCCTGTCCTGTCATTGGTCTGTTATCCATTGTGTTTAACTGTTTGCCCATAATTAGTTTGTCTATTTATACCCAGCTGATTCTGTGTTTCATTTTGACGTCTTATCATGCATTCATGTCATTAAGTCCGAGCCTTGTTTTTCAAGTTCTGCATTCTATGTTTCCTGGATTTAACCCTTTCCCATTTTTACTCATTTCTCAATTATAGATATTCCTTGTTAGATGCTGGTTCTCGGTTCTACGACCTTCACTATGGACTATGATTAGTATATTCACCCTAATAAAACTCTTGCTGAGTATACACATTTTGTACCCTACCTCTCACCCTCTCACTCCAATACACCACAAATCTCTTCACTTATACACACTCCAACAGGGTTGCCAGGTCCGCTTTGGCGTTTCGGCTCATTTTAATACACTGAATGTACAGTATGTGTGTCATTGAATTGGTCTACTCATTCTCATTGCTATTTTTTCTTCATGGCAATATACTGTAGGTAATAATAAGACCATGCTAGTACTTCCGTGAAAGAACTGTTTAGAGAAACATGTTTGCAATATTACTGAAAAATGTATTTTTGATGTCATTTATTAATTTTACTATACATTTGATCTCAATCTCTCAATCTACTCTACTTGTAGAAGCAGTGTATAGTCTTGGGAAGAGGTTTGTTATGGGGATGTTTTGGAATGGTCAGTGTGCTGCTTTTGTCATACAGACTTTACAAACATGTACTTTTCCCTTGTGCTGCTAGAGGTCGCTCATGTAACTTAGATGTTACCTTTCGAAGTGAAATTAACAAGGGCATGCCTCCAGGAAGTACCGAAATACAGAAGAAATCAAAAAGGTTTTAGTTTTAAAAAGTTTTAGTGATGTGTGCTTGCTAAAATTGCACGTATTCTAAAAATGAGCTCCACTGACTTACCTCTCCATTGGCAAAACAGTACAGAACAGCAACCAAGAATCCCTAGTGAAAGAAATTCAATTATTAGCCCATTTACAGATAAGGATGACTTTCTCAGATATTTTTGCCAAGCTGACAAAGACAACCATCAGGTTATTACCTGGAAAGAGCTCAGGGTTAAATTGATGAAATTTCGCACATAGCGATGATTTCCCTCAATAGTTTCGTCTATGAGTATCATGAACAGAATTTCGTGGACCCCAAGCAATGGGATCAACACCAGTGTTGCTCTCACTAAACTGCAAAGGGGAAAAAGGAAACAATAACTGGAAGCTCTGTGTAATATATATTGAGATCCTGGAGTTATGCCAAACTATGCAAACACATACCAACCTGTATCTGTAGTCCGTAAACCTTAGTTGATCAGCTTTTAATTTTGACAGCAGGAGGTTTATGATCCTGAGAAATATACAGAAAATAACCTGAAAAACAAAGGAGCATTTCAGGTAACTTACTCTAATGTACTCATCCCATGCAAAATAGCCCATCAAAGCCATTAATCACTACTTCAAAACAGTAATGGAGGTTTGAAAAACAAGATGTTAATGCTAACTTGTTTTTAATTTATTAAAGAATGAAATGTTGTATTTATATCTGTTTATAGTCACATTTAATGTTGCAGATCATCTGTGAAACATGTTAGTTCCAATTATCACTAACATTATAACAGCTGTAAACTTTCGTTCCTTCACCAGCCTCTCTTTTTTCTCTCTCCTGAAGTTAATTAGACCAAAAATGTCATTTCACCAAGAAACCCTCCATCCTGAAGTCTTTTCTGTGTTGGAAATTTTAAAGGAACAGCTTTACCTCTGACTGTTACAGAGCACTAACATTGGAGACTACTTCCAAGAATGATTAATAAACATCTCCACATCATATCAACAGTTACAATGGTTAATGAATGTGGTGTGTCCCAGTTTATGTTGTTACTATATAAATGCTAATGGATTAGACTGAGCACATTAATATAAACCTTTGATTTGCCTTGCAGCCAGGAATACTATCAGAGCTGCTGTTATAGAAATTTAATCAAAACCTTCTGACCAATCAGATTTGAGAATTCAACAGCGCTGTGGTGTAGTGCTGGTGTAGTCATAAAAACCCAACCTCCGCCATGGAAAAGTGCAATGTAACAATCATTCAGCTCCCAGTTGAGAAGTAGGGTAACAACCACTTTGGCAGTGTACAGAGTGAACATATTTCCCTTTGCATCATTTTCTACTTGGTAAAACTTTTACTTTATGTGTAGCTTTTGTGTTGTCAAAAGGTGATTTAACAACATTGTAAGCTTAGATTTATAATGTAATTCTGATGATTTCAGCCCAGTGTTACTAATCGTGACAGAATTAAATGACATACATTATATGTCATTTCTCTTTGCTTTATCAAATTCCAAGACTAGTCATATGAATATGACTTTACTCTAGACATCCGTGTTTTTGTCTGAACAGAAGCACTTGAAGGCGTTTAGATAAGAACTTGGGAAAATCTACTTGAAACGTACATTTATGGCATTTGGCAGACGCCCTTATCCAGAGTGACTTACATTTATCTCATTTATACAACTGAGCAGTTGAAGGTTAAGGGCCTTGCTCAAGGGCCCAAGCAGTGGCAGCTGGGCAGTGCTGGGCGTTGAACTCATGACCTTCTGATCAGGAGTCCAACATTTAAACCACTGAGCTACCACTGCTCTTCTTTCTAAATTCTGGGTACAGTGGATTGCATTATTATTTTTGAATAGCTCTCAGAATGTGGGCTAATATGTTACATTTAGATGGTCATTCTTCTGACAGATTGTGGCTAGCACTAAAAACAGGATGGTCTGTGGCAGAGCTACATAGTAGCTACGACAGTCATGATGATAATGAGCAAAAAGTACAGATATAGCATCTACACCAGGATCCATCATATTCAGTCCTAGAGGGCCAGAGTCCAGGAGAGTTTGGTGATTTATCCTTCTCAGTACCTAATCCAACTTGCCAGTTAATGGTTAGGATTAGCAGGTGTGCTAGAGTAAGGAAATCAAACGGTGCTGAAGTAATGCCCCTTGATCTATAACTGACCCTATTAAAAGTATGGAGTATAATACTTACAAAAACTGACAGTGTAATTGGAGCTCTAATAATCCACCAGATCCATCTGTTAGTGATGACCCAGCAGCTTTGGGAAAATTAAAACACAAGCAGCCAATATTTAAACATATATATATATATATATATATATATATATATATATATATATATATATATATATATATATATATATATATGGTATATAGAAAATACATCCTAAATAATAACAAAAAAACATCACTCTGACAGGTCATGTAAAATAAAGTTCTAATTAATTTCAATTTGTAATGCCTTACCCCTTATTTTCATACAGAGCTTTAGCCACTGTCCAAGGTATCACAAACAGAAATGGAGTCCCTAAATGAAAACAAGAGCATCTTAAATTAATTTAAAAAAATTATAATTCCCTAAAAATCCAATAAGCTTTGATTTAAAAAAAAAAAAAAAAACACTCTGATTTAGCACAGTTTGGTGTAACACAGGAGAATTACTTTGTTACTGTGTTCAGGTATCTGTACTTTCCTTGAGTTTTTCTATCACCTTTTGCTACATTTTAAAAGAAAAATGTCTACATTCTACTCACTACATTTCTTAATTATACTGTATATTTGTAGTCATAAGGTGTTTTTCTTTTAGTATCAGACGGCTTCAAGCAGTTGATCTAAATTCCTAACAAATGTAATCTTTAACAGATGTTACAGACCAAACACCCATCTATACACTGCTATGTACACTTTATTTATTAAGGCAGTTTGCATTTACAGCTAGCTATTATCATTCATCTAGTTTGCATCATCAGAGTTAATATCATACTAGCTAACATTTGAGCTGTTGTTAGTTAGCCTGAGTTAGGGCTTTCCATACGCTCCTTGGTTACTTTATTTACCATCAGTAACTAAAACCCTTTTCTTTTATGAATCTTTTACATTCATACATTAAGCTAACTTAGGAGTTTATACTTTTCTACTTTAACCTGAGTGAAGAATTTGACGCCGTACTTAAACTTTTACCAGAGTATTTATTTAGATGAGAAGTTGCATTTAATAAGAAATTAAACTTAAAAAAAATAAGTTGGGTGCTTCACTACCTCTGCAATTTAGTCACTACTAATTTCCGATGACAGCTGCCTGTGAGTGCAACTTATGCTAACCTTTTTTCTAAGACAGCTGTATGATTGACTGTTTATGGATGAGAGGATGGCCTACCCCATCCTACCAGCATGTATCTCTTCAGCAGCCTCCGCTTGGTCAACACAGCGGTAAAGAGTAGAGTGTGAAGGAAGATCGCCTCCACCAGGAGCCAGAAGTAATTACAGGCCACAAAATACTGCATTAACACCTCGGAGGCTTTGCACAGCAGGGCTTTCTGTGAGGTTGACATTTTAATAATATAATTAATAGAATGAAATTCATTCATGCTCTGAATTTATGAACAATTATTCTATGTGTACTACATTATCTGGACAAGCTAAGCTAACTAACAGGTTGTAGACAGCTACCAGGTGATTTATTTTTTTTAGAAATAATTTTTATCATCACAGACAACAATAAAATTAATTGAGAAATGCATAAAGAGGCAGTACCGTAGAATCCAGATAGCTGTTCCATCCAGCTTCATCATTGGGTTTGTTGGAGTATGTGACGTAAATTATGATTTCTTTGGTAATAACTCCTATAGCTCTAAGCATGAACGACACAAAGAGGTTCATGTGGATGTAGTTCCTAGTACAGTGAAGCTTCCTGAAAATTAGAAATAGAGATTTATCCTTTGCATGGTTTGTTTAGGATCGATATAATTAGCAAGCTTTGACAGTAAACAATATAATAAGACAATCAGATTACTGGAGCCAGCAGCAGACTCCATATGTATAAATGATAGGACAAAACAAAAACAACAATGCTTAATCAATAGATGAGGAGAACAAAGTCATGCCAGAGAAAGACACTTGTAAATAACAACAAAAGCTAAAGTCACTATTCATATCACATTAACTCAAATGGCCATTATAAAAGATGGATAGCAATGAAACACAATATGGCAAAAGTATATGGACACCTGACCATCACACCCATATGTGGGTCATCCCCCACTGTAGCCAGAAGGTTAGAAGCACACAATTGTCTAGAATGCCTTTGTGTGCTGTAGCATTGAAATTTCCATTAACTTCCATCATGACAATTCCATTTAATTTCCATTTAATTTCCATCATGACAACCCTGGGCAAAGGTCGGATTGGAGGAACTCGAGTGGCTGTGCACCTCAACCACACCTCAACATCACCTTTGGGATGAACTGGAATGCTGACCCTCTTCACCTGACATCAGTGTCTTCACTGATGCTCTTGTGACTGAATGGCCAAATCCCCACAGCCCTGCTCCAAAATCTAGTGGAAAGTCTTCTCAGAAGATTGGAGGCTGTTATAGCAGCAAGGAGTGGACCAACTCCATATTAATGCCCATGGTTTTGGAATGGGTTGTTCACCAAGCATATATGGGTGGGCGATCAGGTGTGCTCGTACATTTGGCTATGTAGTGTATGTGTGTTTATTAGTGTGTTTATGTGTACTTTTGCCCCAGGAACATCAACTTATAAGAATAAACAGAGAAGGCCAAGAACTGCACATTACCAAACTCCACCTACCTGAACAGGCCCAGAATAAGCACAGCTAGAATCAGGCTGGACAAGGACAACATGTAGCCAACTATGGAGAGGATCCTCAAGACTGAATTTTGAAATGCCTCGTCTTCCTGTGTTACACAACACGTAAAGTAAACCACACTGTTAACTGATGTATTAAAGAATGCTTAGTCTGAGCTGAAGGAAATTTTACCTTATTTTTGAAAAAGCCTGGGTCTTCACATTCAGACTTATCCTCCCAGATAATGCTGGAATTCTCTTCTGTTTTCCACGTTCCATTGGCAGTACATATTTTATAAACATTTCCTGAAAAACCTGAATGAAACAGAAACACTGCATATAAAACATGAAGCAGAATAAATCCCAGTCTGAGAAAGTAGCTTATGGTTCTTGTTTGCAGTATCTGTCTTTGTTTGGCATAAGTTTATTACTTTGTCACATCACTGGCTTTGATGTATGAATTTTTTTTAGAGAATGGTCTTGAGTCCGTTCACAGAAACAGTAGCATCCCACAGTGTCCACAAGTACACGGTAAGAAAACAAAGCACGCAAACCACTGTAGAAGGAATTAATCAAATTCTCTGAGCTGTTTTTTTTTTTCAAATTGGTAAACATATGTCAGATATTTGCAAGAGAGCAGACAGGACAGTGTACCTTCCTTAATCCATGGTAAATATGGAGGACAGGGCACTGATATATTCCCAGGAGATGAATGTGGCCAACAGGCAAAACGGTCTAATGTCCCGTTGCAGTATATTCCTTTAAAAATAAAGCAGGATCAGTGAACATATTCATATACTGTAACATATACACACACACACATACACATTATATATATATATATATATATATATATATATATATATATATATATATATATACATACAGCATTTTAGTACCTCTTAAAATAAAGCCGAAAGTCTACACTTCGATCACATCTTGATTGTTTTATTTCAACTCCATTGTGGTGGTGTATAAAGGCAAAATCACAAAAACTCTGTCATTGTCCAAATACTTCTGGACCTGATTGTATATATTTACAATAAATATATAATATTTACAAATAAAGGGCACAAAACCTAATTTTCGGATTTCAAGACGAAAAGAATCTAACTCTCGTTAGTTATCCCATAATGCACTGTGTTTTCTGGTATTTTACTGAACACTAATGCACTGCTTTAATTGCCATATTCTTTACGGTGCATATAAATGTACAAAATAAATACAATTTTTTACACTTTATATATGCTGTACAGTATCTACAATGAACAAGGACTAAATCTGTACAGTTAAGCAATATCACACGAGCAAGAGTTCTGTTATACTGAATATCAGCACGGCTGTGATTCGGCCGTATGCAGACAATCGCAGATAATCGCAACCATGCTGATTATTACAGCATGACTGTTAGTGTGATATTGCTTTTAAACAACAGTCCTATAAACAAGACATTAATATTGAGTAACTGACATTTAAACAGAATATGGCCAAATATCTTGTTTATTTTTGCTCCATCAAAAAAAAAAGTTTCCAAAGAAGTTACAGCTGGATTGTTACACGTTCCCATGCAATGCACAGAATGAATCACACATTCAGTCACACCACGGGCACCAATCCACCTACCAGCATGTTTTTGGGAAATGGTAGGAAATAGGAGGACCCTAAGGGAACCCACTGAGACACAGATGCTGGGAGAACATGCAAAACTCCACATAGACAGTAACCTGCGCTGAGAAGCGATCTAGGGAGGCGGCATCGCTACCCACTGCACCACCATGCCATCAAAGTAAAAAAAATCAGTTATAGTAACAGTGATTTATATCATAGAAATGTGATATTAAAACCTATACAATTAACACTGAGACAGACATACAGTACAGTACCACAGTACAGTAACACAGGTTCTGTGTTAAGGGCTTAATTTAACTAAGCACAATTAGGCAAAGTTTTTCAGTCTTGCATGTTAATCAGCTTTGGAATCATATATAAAAATCAACATATAAAAAAATATCAAAAATAGCAAAAAGTGCAAAAAATATTTTTAGGTTATTTTGATTCCATAAGAAATCAAAGAAATGTTTTCATTTCAGAAATGTAACAAATTTTCCTTCAGTCAAAGAATTTTCTTTTACATTTCTGAAATGAAAACATTTCTTTACAACACAGATGAAAACAGTATTACATCATTTTTATTATCATCATTGTGCCATGCCATGGTTTACATTTCTTTTTTCCAAATTGTAGTTCCAGAGCTCTGCTCTGCTTGACATTCACATAAACCAAATGTGGGGAACCTTAAATCTCCGTTCATCAATGAATAGAGACCACCACAGGACAACAAACCAAATATTAATCATTCTCAGCACATCTGTGACACTGATATACTGTACTAGTGTCATGGAAGCGTGTGTGGCATGGGTATGAGTGTAACAACAGAAGTGTCTCTGGTGTATTTAAACACCAGTCACTTTTGGGATGAGAACGATTCACCAACACATCCAGCCAACAGTGGCCTTGTGTTCAGACACTAAGCACACATTTTGCATGGAACAAGATGAGCTATACACCAATGAGTTGGGTATATCTAATAATGTTTCCAGTAATTGTACATATATATATACTGTATATGTGTGTGTGTGTGTGTGTGTGTGTGTGTGTGTGTGTGTATGTGCGTATATATATAAATATATGTTTTGGTTGCTGTTCTACGCACCAGTTACATTGTGTAGGGTGGCTGCCAGGGTTCTGGTACAGTTTTCTTTATATTCGGCATGTTTATGCAACAAATCTTCAAAGGTGGTGCCAGTGACCTTTAAGAATGGAGTTAAACAAAAAATACAGCACATCGAGTTTACGCATCATACAGTCTATCCATCTATGTATTAGGCCATCCTAATACAATAAACAAAAGGAAAAAAAATTCTAATTAATTAAAACATTATGTTAAACATATAAACCTATATTGTGGATGCACACAAGATGGCAGTGTTTAAATAAATTAAAATAATATAATATAATATAATATAATATAATATAATATAATATAATATAATATAATATAATATACATGATAACAACTGTTGCATTCAGTTTTGTAAATCTCTCAAATTAGTATGAATATCATAACATCACTAACTAAAGTTAAACTTAAGTAACATTAGATGCAGTTGCGTGACATATTAAAGGAAAATATGTTATGCTAGGATATCTATTTATTTATTTTGCTGTCATGGTTTGGCCCACTTGTTCCCTTATAGAGAAGAGTCACTGCAAATACATACAAAGTTATTCTGATCACCTTTATCCTATGATAAAACATTTCTATCCTGATGGAAGTGGTCTCTTCCAGGATGACAATGTCTTCATTCACAGGGCTTCACTGAATGCTTTGCTAAGTATGAAAATTAAATAAATCATATGCTATGGCCTTCACAGTCACCTGATCTCAACTCAGCTGAACAACTAAGGGAGAATTTGGATTGATGTGCTCTTTATCACCATCATCAAAACACCAGTTGAGGGATTATCTTTTGGGAGAATGGAGTTTATCCCTCTAGTACCATTACAGAGACTTTGTGCAAATGTGCAGTGGAGCTGTTCTTGTGGCTCATGGTGGCTGAACACCTTAATTTTTTTCTTTAATTTGATCATGAATTTGATCAAATTTTGAAATTGATCATAAAAATTGTTCTTCAAACAAAATCTAAAATCAGTCTTATTCAATCTGAATTCCCTCTAAATACAATATGCTAACATATTATATATCATAAATAAAATATAATATATAATATGTTAAATAGGTGGCAGTTCAGGTGTTGTCACATATCTAACATATTAAAAATACAATTTTTACAATATCATAGACACACGTCTGTTGTTTGCGGTGAAATATATGTGTCTAAGGGTTGGGCAGTTGGATCTAATATTTGCTGCCTGCTCACAACCTAGCAACCATTTGCTCACACTGTAGCCCTTTACCAAATATTTACCCCAAATTTCCACACTGCATCAGTGGAAAGTTTTCAATTAGACAACTGAACAGAAGACCTGAGATTTATCTCCAAAACATCATGTCTAAGGTAGCGCCTGGATAAAATCAGTGTCCAATGAAAAATATTTTTTCTCCACTTTGCTTCCTATTACACTGTACTTTTGTAAGAAGATTATTTTATTCATGTTAAATGAATCTTCTTTAATTTTGACACTTTAATTAATGAAGTAACTGATAAATAAATCAAACATGCAAAGCTGTTTTTTTTAAACTTATTTTCCTATTTTAATATTTGTCGCGAAATAAGTGAAAATAAACTCTTTCTAGTACACAATAAATATTATTTCTTGTCAAATGAAAGGTTTCAGAGAAACATGCCATAACCTTTAGCAACAGTTCTGCAACAGCAGTGAGTGTGCCAGGGCGTTCACACTTACCCGTGTGTATGGGAGCAGCAGAAAGAGAGCAAGGAGTTGTATGGCACTCGTGCTTGTCAGCCTCGTGGCTGGCTGGGGGAAGATCCGTGTATCCATGGCTCACTGCTCACCTTCTTACAAGGCGTACAGTGCACCAGGACTTCTTACTACATCCCTGAGCCCCTCTAGCACTGTCGCTCCTGAGAAAATTTCCTGTTTGATGTATGCCAGTCTGTTAGCACTTGATCAGAGTAGGCTTGGTGAGTAAAAGTAGTCTTGATGAACAGAAGTATCGTCTAGAAGAAAGGTAAGGTCTTCGGAGCTTCCTCTAAGCCACACTCTTCCGGCACCCCGTCTTCAACTGGGAATGTGTCTTGCTTACTCGCTGGCTACTCTCCTCTTGGCCCTCCCCAACCACTCAAGATAAGCAAAGAGGTCAACCTACAATGACAGCTCATTCTGTAGGAAGCATTCTGACAAAAAAAAAAAAGATCAAACCTTGCATCACATGTTACATCTAAATCACATTTCTGGAAGGGTTTATGATTTTTATATGTCCCTCAGATGTTATGAGTGCCATACCTCTGAATCATAGATAGCAGCACAGAGAAGACAGCCTGTACTTTATCCTGAGCGATCAAGCCATCTAAAAAGTAGCGTCAGAGTGGATGGTGCATAATGTAATCTTAACAAGTTCTTATCCAGCTGCTTAACATTCTTAGACTGTTGTTCATACAGAACGTGCTTCTTCAAGCACAGTGTAGAAATCTAGGCAGCTACAAAAAGTTATATTTGACACAGATGTGTTGTTTCTTTACAGTATTTCTGTTTTATTATATACATTAGGATAGTATACCTAATATCAGCACCACTGTATATATGAGATATGCATCCAGAATGACTGTGTTTAATTACATCGTATGTCATTGGCTCTTTCTTCATGTATAGATTAAAGCAGGTAACAGGACTTGCTAAATGGATGTGAATGCTCTGTAAATGTACACTGCGCTCCACTCAGGGTCACATTAGTATGATTGCATTAGTGTCAACGCAAGCCATTTCCCTGAAAAGGCAAATACCCACACCCCCCATTTCAACATCAGAACAGCCAAAGCAAAATACATTCATAAACAAAAGATTAAGACATAACCATTTTGGCTAATTTGCTTGAAAGTGCATTATGCATTTTTGCTAATTATGTAAATGAAAATGAGAAAACTCAATTTGCGTAGACATGAGGCACGGCAGTAATGGGCAAAATGGAAAAGCGATTAGCTAATGTGACTGTACGTATTTGTCATTAGAAACCTTTTAACTTGGTTACAGGTGTTTTTCTGTTCATGGCAAGTTAATCTGATCTTAATACCGAGAGAGCACCACAAGCATCATCATATCAACACTTAAACAGCCTGACCTTCAGCATGCAGTACATTTCCACTCTTTATGATTTTATTTTGCATCTAAAATCTAATGTGCTAAATGAAGGTAAAATAATGAGCCATTAACAAAGTTTATAGTCACAGACTTATCAGAGAAATACACACACACACACGCTTATCATTTCAGCTTTTGAATAGATATGGTTCCTACTGGAATTATTATCTCAGGTGTATAATTTTTTTTGCAGCCTGACACTGAATAAAAATATCTGCCAAACAAATTCATGCAAAACATTCATGCCAATATTTGCTTAAGCACATTTATTATATCATATGTAAAAACACTGCCTGTATTTTTTTTCCATTGTTCAACTAGCAAGTTTGGGTGAAGCTGTTCCTATTGTAGCCTCAGATTCCTGTTCATGTCTGACAGGAGTGGAACCTGATGTGGGTCTTCTCTTGTTGTGGCCCGTCCACCTCAAGGTTTGATGTGATGTGTGTTCTGAGATGCTTTTCTGCTCAACACGGTTGAAGAGAGTAGTTATTTGAGGTTACTTTCTGTCAGCTCAAACCAGTCTGGCCATTCTCCTCTGACCTCTCTCACCAACAAGGCACTTCCACCAGCACTGGCATTTCCTCTCACTGGATTTTCGTTTTGTTTTTCTCACCATTCTGTGTAGACTCTAAAGACCGTTGTGCATTAAAATCTTAGGAGTTTCTGAAATACTCAAACTAGCAGTCTAGCACTCACTGTGACCACATTTTTGTTCCCTATTCTGATATCTGATGATAATGCACCATGTAAAAAACATAAGTCATCTCAGATGGTTCCCTGAACATGATAATGTGTTCAGTGTACTTCAATGGCCTTAATATTCGTTAATTTCTAACTAATCACCTGTAATCAGGTCTATCCATCATAGATGATCAAACCCTAGGATATTTGTGAGGGGATTACTACTAAATCACTGACTATTTCTTATTACATTGTGATGCAGTATGTAGATGCATGAAAGAAAGAAACTATGATTGCGCACCTATTTCTGTGACTGTATTTTACAGTCAGGTGTGGGCACACATGATATATTGTACATAATATTGTACATTAGTTGTTAAGCATTGTACATTAATCATAATAAAGTCAGGAAGTTATTAGAAAAGGGGGGAAAAAATAAAGCGATTTAATGCATGTTTGCAGAGTTCATCACTGTCTTCGGGAATGAAAATTTCTGGTTTCCTAAACTTTGTAAATTGTACATTGGATCAACATCCTCTCATTTGATTTAAACACGTACTAGAAATATAAACTAAAATAACAGTACACTTACAGTGTCTTTGCTTGTCTTTGAGAGACTTAAGAAATTTCCCATGCTCTCTGTCTCTGGGGTCAAGATGTGTAACGGATACACAAAGCAGAACAGACAGAATACAACTGTATAAATCTGCACAGAAGCCAAAGGCACTTGATCAAAGGTTGCAAAGCATTTGTCCAGTAAGCGTCATGCGCCAACTCATAGAAAATGTATGGAATGCAACCAAATAACTGACAAGTGCCGCTTTAGTGAAAGTGTAGCCGTGAAGATGTGTCAAGCGACCTACATCTGAAGAAAAGTTTATTTTCCACATTTGCACTTGAGTCTTAGGAACATTATTTTATTGGAACATGACCAATGTGACCAGTTACTATTATGTAAATGTAGATTCACTGATCACTTTATCTCTTTATTTACAATATTTTACTCAAATAAGTGTGCATATAATTTTCGTATGGTTTTTAGCAGTATCCAAATACATTTTTCACTGTTAAATAACTGAAGACAGATATACACACACACAGGCTGTGTAGTTGTGCAAACCCATCCTAGTGCCGTATGGTCCGCTACACTCAGTGCTTACTCACAGGATCGAGGATTGCATTATATCACATTTTGGTGACTGCCTGTGTGGGGATGACTTAATCAGCACAGGTGCTTGGTCTGACTGCGACACTGCGAAAGTACTCAGTATTTTCTTTAGACTAACAAGGTGCTAAATCAAGGTCAAATCATCAAGAAATAATATTTCAAATATATATTTTTAGATCATGATGTGGTCTAGAGGAAAAAACAAACATGTCCTCTTATTGTCGATTAAGAAATAACTAAAAGATTAAATAGATATAAGATGCAATATATTAGCATTAGAATATAAAATGCACAGTGAAAAATAAACTCAGGAATGAATATATTGCAAAGTGATTACATAAATAAATAAATAAATAAATAAATAAATAAATAATAAGGAAACGCAAATATAAAAATGAATAAATAATCATATAAATACAAATGGAATAACAGTTTCATAATTCAGTGATTTCTTTAAAATGTTCTTATCCATTAATTTCTGGATTAATAATTGCTTTATTTATTATTTTCTTTTTTTCTGGTCTTCTATAGCTGACAAAAGCAATCTATATTAATAGCAGCACAGCACAACAATCTACTTTTGAAATATGTGGTGTTTCCTATATTAAATCCAATTAATAATGTGTAGAATTCAATGAAATTATGCCCATGGTCTCTTGTATTAATATGGCATTTACTTTCAGTGCTTGTTTTAATATCATGCTCTGGAGATTAAACTTCCTGTAAATACTATAAATCATTATTGCACTAGAGCGTGATACTTGGGTTGCCTCTTATTCTCTACATTATCCAACAGTGCTTCACCACTTCATGGGGTTTTACACGTTTGATAAACACATGGCTTTTCATGGAGAGAAGCCTTTACACTGTGTTTATGGCCAGTTGTAAAGGGGTCTGAGTATGTTTGGTAATTCAGACAGGTGGTATCTAGGAAATTTAAACAAGCTGCTGGTTGAACACATAAACTGTTTGGTTCGGTCAAACATTAAGATGTTGTATGCATGTTTTTCTTGCAAATTTGAGCCTTTTTTAGTCCATACAAACAATTTATTACAAATGATTATCTTTATCATTGACACCCAGTGTATGTGTGTATGTAGTAAAAATGTTTGCGCTTGTGTCTTTGAACAAATAAAAAAAAGGAAAGTATCACGTTTATCAATTTACTACTAATGTTAGATATAGCCAGTGCAGCTGATATAGGAAATCTTTTACACTCTGCTACATCACTAGCAGTTTGGCAGCGCAAAAGTTAATATAGTGTGGCCTCATGTTCCAAAAGTTCATCAAATCTTTATAAAACATTCAGAAGACTTTATCTCATCCAGAGGTGACCGGTGTATGGAGGATATCCTTGCTGAGAAGTACCTGAAAGATTTTGGTAACAATATCAGACGATAGGTTCTCCTGGTGTGATTTCCATCCAGGTTTTCCAGTTTCCTCCCACCTCCCAAAAATGTGCCGTTTGGTGGATTGAGTACTCTAAATTACCTCTAGGCGTGAATGATGGACTGGCGTTCCACCCAGGCTGCATAGCTATGTTGCACTCAGTGTTTACAGGACAGAATAAAGTGGTTAATGGATGATCAAATTAGACATTAACTGAAAACACAATACATCATTCAAGTGATACCAATGCTGCAAATGTTAAGTCTTTGCAAAGTTCTGTGGAATGTTCTGGATTATATAAAGCATTTTTTGTGGGAAACAGCCTGGAGGCAGAACAAACTGGAGCAAAGCACTCAGCTGAAGTCTTTTGTCGCTGATTCAAAGTTTTTTTTTTTTTTTTTTGTTACACTTGCAGTGTGTTAAACAAACTGACATTTTATTAAAAGCTTAGCTGTATCAGCACAGGGCATTCTCTTTTTCTCCTAACTACTGCCCATTAATACAAGATAACATTTGTTGTATATAATACTGGTCAAATCATGCACAAAATGTACTCAGCGTACTTAATGTA
Organism: Pangasius djambal; assembly: GCA_022985145.1. Classification (NCBI taxonomy): domain Eukaryota; kingdom Metazoa; phylum Chordata; class Actinopteri; order Siluriformes; family Pangasiidae; genus Pangasius; species Pangasius djambal. Next base: position 8,543,142 of record CM040986.1, on the reverse strand, counting down.
CCTTTACGGACTTAAAAGCTATTTGAAAACATGACAGCACTATGCTCTTGAGTCATCTGTATATTGGCTCTGCTTGGATTGGATTTGCTTTAGAGAATCAAGCGTGCTCATTCCTTCTTATAAACAGGCAAAGAAGTACACGGATGCTCAGGACACTTGCATGACTCCAGGGTCTGTTTACATTCTGTAGAGTGCTGGAGAGCCACTCAGCAAGCCCCCCAGCACAGAGAAAGTGGCCGTGCACATCCAGAAAGACCAGGAAAAACAAACAGGCCCCTGAACATCCTGTTCAACCTCGGTCAACAGTGCACAGCAGAAGCCATGGACATAGGTGAATCTGCCTCTCTCCACTTTATTGCTTTACTGAAGAAGCCACCAAGGGCGTTTCCTAGAAGTGATGGGAAGGTTGCAAATTTTCCTTTTATTTCGTTCCTCAGCCGAACACTGTAATAAAGGAGTTGACAGGAAGACTGTGGCATTGTGTTTGGCAGCCAGTTTTAGAGGGTGACAAACCGAGTCATTCAGGTGGAATTACCCAGCGATGACACTGCTTTCACCTCCACACAATCTCATTAGCAGGAAGTCTTCTATCCCTCCGGGCGAAAATATGCTCTCAGAGTGCAATCAGCTCTCTATGCCTTTCACATCGCAATGACAGCTGCCCTCACCGTTAGCACGTAAACAGAGCCAAGATTGATTTCTCTCTGGATGTACTGTATTGGCAATTTATTATTCACTTAGTCACATATTCATTTGTTGCTGTCCCACTATGTACATGACAGGACAATTCAGAGAAAGTTATTTATGAGTTTTTCTGCAGCATCAAAGACAAAATATAAGTTGTTTGTCTTTTTTTTTTTCTTTCAATTTTTCATTTTCTTTCTAAAACTGTAACCCTGCATTTAGAAGGTTACCTCCCAGGTCTGAGCAGTTAAGATCTGTGATGTTTTGCTCCAGATTCCTGATAACCATCAGGTCATTATTATCTCAAATCTCTTCTCATCTGACAGAAGTAGAAACTGCAGAAAATAGAAAGGGTCATCACTGTATTGCTGTTAGTGGGCATGATCAACAAAGTACATATGGCTGAGAAAATGTAGAATTTGTTAGAGAAGTTAATAGATTCTATATTTGGACTGTCTCACAGACATACTAAAGCCAGACGTCTAAACACTGCATGTGAACTTCTGTGCTTGTTCACATTCATGTACTTTTTATCCCTCTATGGTAATGCTATGGTTAATGGTAAAGCACAGCAATTCAGTCTTCGGGTTGATTATTAATAAAGTTGCCTGAGTGGAAGCTTCATCACTGGATGATATATTTATTCAGTGGTGGACAGTAAACCATCACTAAAATGTGGAGATGGCTCTGAGGAAAGCTTTTGACCATGTAATTGGGTTATTTATCAACAGAAGACTAAATGACCAATGGTTGTTTATATCCCAGGGCTTGCTACGGAGGTCAAGAGGGAAGAGAGGGGTAACGGCTATCAGGATTAAGTACATGGCCCGAAGCAGTGAAGAGGCATTCATAACAGGATAATGGTTTTCTTTCAGATCTAAGCATTTAAGGTCTGTGATGTTCACTTAGTTTTAAATATTAAATCTTTTCTCATCTGACAGAAAGGTATGAACGAAGTAACTGGTGCAAATTCCACAGAGGGAGGAAATATGGTATGTTTAGCGTCAAATAACATTTGAGTTCTTCATTGTAGCCATGCCAAATTAATCTCAAATCTCCTGTGTTCTGTGAGAGATAAACATTTGATGCCTAGCAATGAGAATAAATATATGCCCTGTGAGGATTTGCAAAGGCCTTTATGAAGTAATGGCTTATAAGGCTGAATGCCATATGATTAATTCCTGGAAGCAGCTGCAGATCTCCATGAGAGAAAGCAGAAGACATTCTGATTCACAGTTCTGACTGGCCTTGCTAACATGTATACAGCATTCTTTAATCGGCACAGCCCAGTGAAGGAAGCTAAAACACTATGACGTAATGTACATCTAACATTTCAGGACTTGGACCACTACTAAACACAATCATGGGAACTGGTCTCTTTAGTCCTTCACAACTGACTGTTGTGAGACAAACGCTCTCAAATCATTGCTGGTAAATATTTTGTCTGTCTATGTAATTTCTGTCTTTCAGAAAAGTTATGAACTTTTGAATGTCTAGTGCATGCCCTTTCTGAAATTATTAAGTGCAGTATATATTCCTGTTTCAAGATCTGCTGAAGAACTTCCACCTCCTTCGTCCTGTGTTTCCTCATGGGCGTTGTGGATGATCGATGAAACACTCGAAAGAGTGCAAGTTGTATGAAATCAACACAGAACCTGCATCTCCTCAAAAATGCAGGCAATGTTTGCCTGTGCACAAACAACATAAATTAAGTCTCTGTCTATTGGGCTGAATCCAAGCGCACTAGATTAGCAGAGTTCACTGAGTCATTCCCACCATGACCACATTTGGCCACATGTGTCACGTTCTCTTTCACTTGGCAAATAGGAAGGGGAACCTGGATAAAACTCACTGCCGGAGACACTAATGAGTCTTGCAGTACCTGCCCATATAATGTAAACGATCTGTTAGCCAACGGATAATAACAGGGTGCACATCTATGGTCTTGTGTGCCCTGAGTCCAGCGTAGTTTGTTAGTTTTCCTGCTCACACAAACCCACTAAAGCTTGTAATTAACATATGATGCTTGATTCACCAAACACGAGTTCGGCTTCCTTGGGATTATGTCATTGCAGAGGATGCCGTAAAGATCAGGGAACAAATGTGATGTGAGATGCATGCAAAAAAAGTTAAAGGCCACTGAGGCAAAATGCCTTCATGTTTCAAATTTGACGGAGTGCAGATGTGAGCCACAGAGAATTCCTGACCATCACATACACACAGCACCCTAGCATGTAAATAAATGAGCTATTGAATTACACTACCAAAACATGCACCAGAAAATCAGCCAAGGGCGTAACCTAGCCTGGGCATTCGTGGCTGTAGCCCTGAAGACTTTATTAATTCTCCACTTGGAGTGGTTCGTCACTACGTAACTGAATGGCAGTTAAGACATTAAAGAATTAAAGAATATGGCAGTATGGCAGTATTGTAATTTTGTATCTTCAGTGAACGGAGTGTTGTATTTTGTCTTCAGTGAACGAAGGCAAGACCAATCAGACTGGGTGCACAGGAAAATACATGGAAATACTCGTGTCATGGCTGACAGGTCTCAATTCTGCCAAACGCTAGCTCGCACAGTCAGTTAGTGTGAGGGGAAAATGGATATATGCTGATTTTGGACCAGTAAAGGGGTTGAAACTGAAACACTAACATCCTCTCATGCTGAGCCAGGAAAACAAGGTGTGTAAATGTCTATATGAGTTCCAAGTTACGTGAACATGATATGAGCAGAGCATAAGGACAACTAACGTACTTTGCATTGCACTGTAGCCAGCTAAACCAATACAATGGTTGTGCCTCCCCTTGTCTAACGACACCAATCTAGCCTAGTCTCGTGTTAGATAGCCAAAAAGTTTTATATGTTATCGGTCTGGTAGTCCTACAAACAGTGATAACACCTGAGGCAAGTTTTATAATAAATCCAACTTTTTGTCTGATCATGTCATACAATGACAGCTAAGTTACCACAGCTTCCATAAACCAAAACTTTAGGCTATTAGCTGAGCTGATAACGTTGAGCTGGAAAATTGATGCAGAAGAATCTGGGCTCAGCCCCAGATGATTACCAGTCCAGCTAACGCCCCTGCCATCGACCACCTTTTAACGGCTGGTGTGCAACCTGTCCATTGCTTCACCTCTTCACCCAATGCACAGCCCTCCTATCATGCTGAAATAGCACCACATAGCGACTAGCTCAAGTAGTGTTTAACATATGCTGGGCAACACCCTAAACTGACATTGCTCAAAACTCTTTCTGATGCCCTGGTAACTTTTGCCCTGGAATGTTTTGCTGATCTGAGTCGCATTTTAGTTGTTACCGCAGCTGTTCTTTTTTGTACCTACTTGAACAGTTCTATGTTTGTCCTCAATATTGTACTGTCACTTCACTTCACAATGTGTTTGCTGGTTTTAATCAATGTGTTTTGTTTTGTTTCTTCAGCTGGACTACCTATACATCTGCATAGTTTACATTTACATTTACATTTATGTCATTTGGCAGACGCCCTTATCCAGAGCGACTTACATTTATCTCATTTTTATACAACTGAGCAGTTGAGGGTGAAGGGCCTTGCTCAAGGGCCCAGCAGTGGCAGCTTGGCGGTGCTGAGGATTGAACTCATGACCTTCTGATCAGTAGTCCAACTACTAGTTGCACTATAGTTACTCAGGTACTACTTTTCATAAGTACATATGTATATGGTCCATGTGTATATACATATGTATAAAGTTTCCAGAGATACAGGATGGTTTGACATAAAAGTTCTTCATCAGCTGTGCAAGCAAAGTGCACCTCGGGCTGTAGGAGGTGAAACCAGTTGATATATATGAGCAAAGATCTTCCCTACAATTTTTTTTAAGGAAAAAGAACTTGAGGAAAAAAAGAATCTTGTAATATTCTATATTTTATCTAAGTCTTGAACTGCCGCTGCACTATTGTATTTTGCAGTTTTTATTCACTGTTTATTGGACTTTTGCACTACTCATACTCTTGCCTACCGTAGATAGATAGATAGATAGATAGATAGATAGATAGATAGATAGATAGATAGATAGAAAAATCTGTACTCACAAATTACACATTTGTCCTAACAGATTAGTCAAGAGTGTAAACATTTATTTCTTTCTATAATATCTAATGCTTGGGTATGCCTTTCACATACATTTAGTAGTCATATTTGATAGCAAAAATGTGTATTGTGCCATACTGTTCACCAGAGGGCAGTACAGAACCATCTAAGTCTGGGGTAAAATGGTATTGCACCAGAATCTTTGCACCATGAAACGAAAATGCAGGCCCTTGAATAATCTTACACAATCCAGAGAACAAGGAGGTATAAAGCAGGACGGCAATGAAATCATAAAAACTGTTACAGATGATAGCCATGGCCATCCATAATCAGCCTGCACAAGCTTTATGACCAGCATACTGTCATAAATCGGATAAAATGCAGGCTCAGGAATGATTATTCAAAGCCCGGTTGAAATGTGCTTCCTGCTATTAACCTTAAGGCCTCAGCATGTAATTAGTTGATCCTGTGTCTGGGGACAGGCGGTGAAATGAAACTATAATTTATGGATCATGGATCATTAAGAGGGCAGCATCATTGGTATAGGTGAATACAAGAGATGCACTGGTGAAAGATTTAAGACTAACTTGGCAAATAATTAACCGTGTATATCCTCTTCTTTTGGGATTCCTTACTACAGCAAACTTCAAGTGGAAAGAAGTAAATATTTTTGAGTGACACTTTGCTAACATCACATAAAACCCTTGGGAAAGATTCTACAGATTTTTATGACTGAAAAGATCTGATTTTTGTCTTTTGATCCATAAGCCACTGTACTTTAGGCTCAGTTAGACACCGGATACTCAATACCTCTCTGACTGCAGACGGGATGAATTGCCTTTGCTAGAACATCCTGTAAGGGCATCATCATACACTGTCTGTAATTTACATCTGCATGCAGTAGCACATAATGATCAGAATGAATCAAAGAGAAGTGAGTTTTTCCGAAGCGCTTTAAAGGTGGCTGCACAGGGGTATTTTTTTTTAATGCAGCTTGACTGATTTGTGTTTGCACTGGCTTATCTTCTTACAGAGGATATTCTCTGGGGAAGCTGGTCTCAGGCTCATGCTGTGACAGGTTTCAGGCATGAGAGCAGCATAAATCCTGTTACAGGGGGAGAGAGAGAGAGAGAGAGAGAGAGAGAGAGAGAGAGTTAGGGAGCTGTATCACTGTAATGTCCTTGTTTATTATCCTATCTAAATGACTGATTTCTTTAGATAGGATGAAAACCAATGGTGTGTGATGGTACAGGAGAGGATAGCTTTCAAGGTGGACAAGCAGAGACGGACATGAAGGGATGGTGAAGCAGCCTTGACAGCAGCTCTTATATTAAAAGCACAGACAGGCAAAAAAAAAAAAAAAGATTGAAGTGCATTAAAATTCAGTTCCTGCACATCAGTCATCCTGGACAATTGAAAATGAAGTATTCGGGTGCAACACCACCAGTCGGGGTGGGGGGTGCTAAGGGCATTAAGGTGTCACCACCCCTTATAAGAACAGATAAGACAATAAGACAATACTTAAATAACTTATGATAATAATATTACAAAGTAAATACAATACTTAAATATTATTTTGCCATATTTATATTTTACTTAAGTATTATCGAAAGTGAATACTTGTATTTTTTACCTAATTACATTTCCAAGAAAATAAAATCTTACATTTTAGATGTTAAAAATACTCTTTATAATTCACAAATGTCTCTTCTTTTCTCATCCAGACAGAGATTGAATGAATGAAGATGAACTAAAATAATCTTTGTCATGAAAACATGAAATTAACATTAAAACATGAAATTTCATCAGTTAAAAGTACTAGTTTCTAGTACCGAAGGGAAAAATACCTAAACACTGCAATGATGACTTGAAATCAACATGAGCTCGATAAGATTTATTAAGCATGGAATGAGTTGCATATAAGTAATTGACCTTTCAAAGATGTGATTTGTGTTTAGAGTTGAGTGTTGGCCTGTGCATTTCACAATTTCCACAAATAATTATATAGTAAAATGATGTAAACATAAATTCATTTTAATTTTCTTCCTTTTTTTATGACACTAGGGCTGAATTGCAATGCCATTATCTGTATCTCTTCCATGTGCCAAAAAATGCATATTTGTATTTAAACCAAAGTTGTTTGTTTTAAAATAAAAATTAAATACAAACTTTACCACTATACCTCCAGAATCACTGGAGAAGAAAAAAAAACAGAAGTAAAAATGCCAGCACTGTCAGCATCGTGTGTGAATTCTGGCTCTGACACTTCCTCAACCTCCAGTTCATGGGACTGTTGTTTTAATCTGCTCACTTAGTTTTGATTTTTTGTTTGTAACTGCCTACAAAATTTTGTAACAAATTTAGTTGGCTGTATTTCCCAAAATATGAACAAACCAGTAGCCTAATTTAAACCACCATGACACTGACCAGGCAGTTACTAAGGATGAACAAACATGGTCTTTGTTTGTCCTTCATATAATAAATCTAGTCTTAACCAGATGACCTGCAAAGCTTCTTGGCAAGCTTTTCTAAAAAACAATAATAACAGCAATCATAATTTTAATAGTGCACCTCCTATTCATCTATATGTGTGTATCTGTTTAGAAAACATTATCTGTTCATTCTGAACAATTATTCATATTCAGGTACATACATACCATATACAAAGCAAATGGCAGTAGGTTGTGAATTCTACAGCCACATGCACTGGTGTTATATCATAGCCACTAACACTATGGCCCATTGCTCAGGTAATAGCAAAAAGCCAAGCTGAGCTATGAGAATACTAAGTGATGGAGTGTATACATCAACTCCCGTCACACAGAATTTGTTGTGTTCCAAGGCAAGCTGGGGTGGGAGACGGAGTGAGACATTGCCCTCTAAAACATGCACAATGTCTCCACTGGGCTATATCACCTGTTAAATAAATATCTTTAGAAACTATTCATCTTCATACTATTTCTTTTTTTTAACATAGCACACATTTCTCTTTTAGGATGATTCCTTTGGTTCATATTTATTGATAGAGGAAATATAGAAGTCCAGTAATTTAGGATTTAGGAGTGTCTTCAATCCTAAGAGCATAATTCATGAGCTGGGATCTGGAGTGGGTGTTTAATTACATCATTTTTGCATCATTAAAACCTGGTTTTAGGGCATAATTTATAGATAGATAGGTTTTCTCTCTAAGCTGTGCCAAACATCTGATGTTGAGAGATGGGTTTCTTCACTCTGGACCTGGATTTTGAAACAGGACTCATAAATTCTGGAGTTTGATCCAACTAGTAGTCTCATTCCACCTTTAGGAAGGAAGGACAGTAATCTATGAGATGGTTACCACCAGGAGAATTGTGTAAAGCTAATCGAGTTCACTCACTTGCTCAAGACAGCTCCAAATATATCAAATGCCTCCTCGTAGTAACTGTCCTCTATGCGGCTAGACACATAACAGAGGAGCCTGCAATATTGTAATGAAATGCAGTTTCACCACATCGTCATTAATGGGTCAATGGTGCAGATGAAATTAATTAAGCCATTCAGACCTCAACACCATCAAACCTTAAATATCAAATTAGTTTTTCGCGTTCCTCAGTCAATATTATATGGAACAGGATTATATATGATCAGTTCAATGTGATATTGATTTCTATCACTCCCATGTTCATTTATTCATGCATCTTCATCCTGGTCAGTATCATGGCCAATCTGGAGCCTTTTCCAGAAATAATAG
>CM040986.1:8513865-8530198 GCA_022985145.1 Pangasius djambal | reverse complement strand
ATCTTTGCAGGATCACAGGCCCAAAGTCACCCTTTTAAATGTACTAGAAACGGTACAGTGTAGTATATAAATGAAGCTCTAAAAGTCAATACATGAGGTGATTTATAGTCATTTCTCAATACTATTGCATAGATACTAAATGATATAATACTGATTAACAAATGATATTGATATAGATAACAGGAAATTCCTCTATAGTAGGTGAGGACATTAAACACTGAAGGGCCAAATTTGGTAAAACAGAAAACTGTATGTGAGTCAATAGTGCTGTAGTTAATTCTATCAGGAAATTAGAATTTCAGCAATAACACTAGGACTTCAGACTGACCTGATGAAGTTAATAATATTAACAGCAAAAGTGAAATACCCAGAATACCTTGATAAGAAAATGAATATTTGAACAAAATATTCTAGGCTTAGTTAGTCAGCTTTTTTTCTATTTGTTTTTGTGAAAGCTTTGTGAACTTCATTAACATCTCTTTGATGAGCTACAGTCTTTGGTTTGTCTCTCTCGGACAAAAACAGATCCCTTTCAGAGTATGTTCCAGGGTTCAGTTTGAGGAAGAATAAACAGCCACAGTAGCTACTGTTAGCTAATGATACTGAATTTGTAACACTAGCATACATAAGATGTACCGAAATATTATGATAGCTATGACTTTTTTTTATAGCTTGCTAGATGACAAGCAAATGTTGTTTAGTTGTGTGCTTCTTATATGTAATGGGGATCCTGGGGATCACTCAAACTTACCCCCCAGTATATATATTGTCTATTTTCTGGGAAGTACAAGGTTGAAGCAACCTTACAACACAAGAGAAAACCATTTAAAGTGAGGTACATGACTTATCCTTCAAAGCTGAACAAGGCAGAAAAGCCCTGAGAGCTTAGTTTCCTTGCTTTGCTCCTGTGACAAATCTGCAAATTACGTGCTTGAATTTCATCCTCTATCTTTTGCCTTCTCTCTTCTCTTTTCGCTGCAGAGTTGACCACACAAAGGTATTACAGTCAGCATCTTCGAGAATGTGTAACTGATGCATGACTGATTACACACACCGCCCTGAGGTTAGAGCTGAGATACTGACACCTGTCTACCTCGGGTTATTTACATTCTAATTCATAAATTCATGGCTCTTTTCATGGTGCAGTAATAATAATGCGCAGGTGTTTCTCCAGAGGACTGGCACATCAATCTTGCACATGAATCATGCATGTGTAAATGTTTGCATAATACACTAGTTGATATTCTAAATACAGCTTCATGGAGGAAAGCATCACTGGAATAAACTGTAGTAACAATATAAGTTATATGTAATACCTGAAGACTTTCTGCTCCATCTCAAAGCGCATAATTACACCATGGCAAAGTCTGCACAATGACAAGGCTGTCATACCATATTGACTATGGCACTTGTTACCTTCTTTTTTCTCCCTCTTTCCACCTGTCTCCTCGGTCCTTCACTGATAGAGAAGTCACTTCAGAAGAATCCATCTATTGAATACTAACTCAGAGTCTACCTGGGGCTTATTCACCGCAGTGTATGTTCCTTTTGTCTGTGCTGTTTGAATGATCATGCATTATGCACGGGTGTAGCGGCTGGCTCGCTGGCACAAAAGTGTCCCTGAGTTGGATTAAAGCTGAACAGAAGCACCGAACCTACTTCCTTTGATTTATTTACTCACTTATGATTCAGTATGTACACCAGCTGCCTGCAGGAAAGTGCCACAATTGCCTTCTAGCATGGAATTGATAAAAACAGAGTCTCCTGTGCGTGGCTAACAAGCAAACTTTTTCATTTAGGAAAGAAATAGACTATATTACCACAGAGTCTCCCAATACACTCAAAGGAGGTTAAAATATTTTATTCAGTTCTTGTGGAAAAAAAACCAACAATGGATGTGATCTTGCTTTCACAATTGTTAGCAACAGGACTTTGTTGCTCTGGTTCTGGTTGAGGATTCTGAATTATGCATCATGAGGAACTTATAAATTAAATATTATATTTTATATCAAAGCATTTACAGATCCGCATCTCTAGTAATCCTAATAGGAACATCGTACAGTCACGAGTGCCTAAATCCACTTCTATTCGATCGAATTTGTTAGCAACAGAATTAGAGGAGCAAGCTGGGGCTGCATCAGTACCAGCCTTTATTACAGAATCAGAAGCAATTACAGTGAGCAATTAATATGAGTACAGTGTTTCCAGGGATACTCTCTTTGACTGTTTACTGTCTGCAGTATTCAGCATTGGTTTCAGACGCTGTATGCAGTGTGAATATGTTTCATTGAATCCTATGCTGAAATTCTACTCAGTTTGACCTACATAGAGTCAGCAAAATAATGGAAATACCCGAATGCTTGCATACAGTATAGTATGACTGATTTGGAGCTGGCCCATCCTTTGTGATATCCTTTGATATCTGTTATAAAACTGGACTTTTCTTCAAGAATACATTTTTGGAATTGGGCTGGTTTCATTGATCACTGGGCTGATTCTGTATTATTCCACAATTTGGTACCAAATTTGGCTGAAAATGTGGAGACCAAATGGGTCTATGAAGCTATGGCCAGTATTATCTGAAAGAACATTAGATAACCTATATTTTTTGTAATCTATATTAATCTATACTTTTGTAATCTATGTAATCTATATTTTTTGTAGTCTATGTTTTGTGGCAAGCCAGTGGGTAGCCTCACTGCTCAGGGTTGAACCTTAGTGCAATTTACTACTGGCAGTGGAGTTTGACATGTTCTCCCCATATTCATGTAGGTTCACTCCAGGTTCTCCAGTTTTCTCAGGATTGCCTATGCTGAATTGCCCCTAGGTTTAAAAGTGTGTGTACATGGTATCCTGTGATAGTTAAAGCAGGTAGTGAAGATTATGATGGTGATTGAGTCACATTGAGTCAAATGTGTCCAAAAATAGCATGATGTCATTTGTGGACATTGATATTCTGATAATTTACATTGTATTTTAAAGATGTTAATGTATGTTTCAGGTAGTCACCAATATTTTTTTACTCTGTTTATAGCACCTGGTTTGGACATTCTCTAATACATTTCCACTGAATCAGAACAGTGTATTGAACATGAGGTAAAAGCTGTGCATCTGTGTTATGTGTAAACAATTGCTTTATGTCTTTTCTCTTGCCTTGCCTTGCTCACTGATTCAGCAAGGAAATACACGTTCAATTTTGAGTGTTTCCTTAATACTTTGAATTACAAGGTTTCTACAGCAATTTATTTAACACATGACCTTCTTTTATTTGCATTAGTTAAAGTAATTAACAGCATACCAGTACAAAAACCCACGTTCTAACAAGGAGAATGTTTGAGTGATCTGTATCAATAATGTTTGACTTCATCTGACTCAACTGTGTCAACCTCTCACAGGCAGAGGTAGGACGCTGGAAATTTGGGACTATTTTCATGCCCGCTGGACACAGGAAATGGTGAGCTATTCTTATAATGCACTGAATGATAAGTCTAAAAGCAGAAAGCTTGTCTTTTTTAAGCGTGTACACTTCCTGCAGCACTGTATGTTCCTCTCATGGAGCAGCTGAGGTGAAAATGATGTAGCTTAAGGACAAAACGTTACATTATTGATATGATGAATCCACCACACTCGCAGGTTCTGGGAATAACTACATTATTAGTCTCAGTTCAGGCTTTGAGGGATTGTAAATACTGATTGGATTAGTTCAATTTAAACTGTTCTCTGGTGTGTAAAACTGAGTTGGGTTAAGGCATGAAATAATGAAATTTTCCAGGTTTTATGCCCAGGTGTGCGGTGTGAACATGTGACTTGGTGTGTGTGTGGGGAAATGGTTGTAGTGTGATGCAGTATTTACAAGCAGCATGAAGGCACTCTGCAAAAGGCTGTCATGCCTGTTAGCATTGTATGATGAAATTAAGGCACTATAGTACATCTGTAGCCAGATATGTTGACCCCTTTCCCATTTATTTGAGGACTTCAGAATGTCTATGCATATTTTGCATTTGTTTTTGGTGATGATTTCATAAGGCACAGCTGAAATGAGACTTCATGAACAAGAACACTAAAACAAATAAATACATGTATTGTTTTCACATATTTCTATTTTTCCCTTCTTGTCCTCAGAGTTTTTATATTCCCAGATAACAATCCCTTTGGGATATGTTGCAGAGGCATGACTATCCTACATGGACTAACGCTTCTGCTAACAGAATATACTGTATATTGCCTATATGCCTATATTGACCCTGTCAGCCTGTAATCAAAACTAATCATTAATGAAATATATAGCAGGTTATTCTTTCCATGTAGGGTAGAAGCTGGCAAGACGCCCCTTGAACCAAGATTCATTTACTTCCTGACCAAACGATAGGGCTTCATTGATCGAGTCGCTATGTTCTGGCTAATGTTTGACATTTTAACTGGATGACTGCATTCCTAATATTTATTCTTCCATATTAAGTTACACATGATAAATGTTATATTCTACAATTATGACAGATTATATATTGTATGACAGTGTCACTGCTTTGCTAAGAATATTCCACCACCCAAACAATGGTCTCATGGTGGTCCCTTTCCACTGATGGGCTGACTGTAAATAGAGAAGATGGGTTACAGTCAGTAAATAAATACAAAATGACCTATATTTAGGTTTGCTTAATGAAATTGCGAGTGAATGTAGATACAAGCTAGGTGAACCTCAGAAGAAGACTCAAAGTATATGATTACTGCAATAAAAAAAATTTACTTTTACAGGCTAGCTAGCATTGGCTTTATGAACTAGCATTATTAGCTTTGCTACCTAGCCAGCTAAATCAGTCAATTTGCTAAATTAGCCAACATTTTAGCAAGCTATCTGGACAAAAATATCAAGGTGAAAGATGAAGAAAAAAGCTTACAACTTCTATATATTAATGAAATCATTCCAACTGATCCCATAAAACATTTGGGACAAACATGATTTTGTTGGATTTCATTAGAAGAAACTCGTGAGAAAAGCTACGGCCACCCCTCACTATTGGTAACTTTTCATCCAAGCTGCTTTTTGATGAAAAAATGCTAATATAAATTATTTTCATTTCTCCTTTCTTTCCTTTATTCCTATATAATTTCTTGCCTGTCTATTAATAGCTTGTACAGTACAGGTGTGCTTGGCTTGAGCTAATGGTTTTAAAAAAAATATTCTAACAGTAGATGATGATTTATGGTTGCTAACAAGCATGGATCATTCCCTTGACATGTCTGCCCTGCAGGACCTCAGAAATGGCACTGTATTGATTTTCTGTTTCAGTTGTCTGTGGTGCTTAAGGCCCTGCCATTATCCATCATGTAACTCAGCTCGAGTCCCTACAAACAAAACAATAGAGTCTCCTTGTGGAACAAATGTCCTGCAGGTTGACAGCAATGCCAATGCTAAGCTCACAAGCTGTACATTGACTTAGTGGATATTCATATTTTTGTAGCTCAGAAAACACATCAACACACTTGAATGCACAGCCTGCCATTTCTGTAGATGTTAAGCACTTTAACTGCTTGAATGATGTGTTTTTGTAAAGGATTATTCTGACAAAAACAGTCATTAGTCTTGATTGTGTAAAAGCTACTCCTAGTGAATTTTGGTGTGTCTGTAGGGTTAATGCTGATGCTCAGAACACTATCTATGCCAGGGATAGCAACTATTTGGGGTTGAACGTCACATTGGTTAAAATTTCATACAATTGGGGGCCACATCAATACATCCAATCACTTGTCATAAGTAATACAGTCTGTGCCTTATTCATTTCATAAGGTTTATTCAAACTGGTATCAGTGACTGGCCTACTCCTGTGACTAAAATACATAATGCAGGTTAGTAATAATTTGTTGTAATAATGTAACTTTATAACAATAAACAAATTAATTGCTATAACCCTTTGTTGACATTTGCTAGCCTTCACATCAGCATCAGTCATCTCACGACTAGGACTAAAACAGACTGTTGCTTTTTCAGAGCTGAAATTAACTCATTAACCTGGTCTGTACATAGCTGTCCATTGTACTGGCCACAATTTTTGTTTCATAATGGCTTCAAATATTACATTCTTTGGGCACAACCATTTGCTGGGTTTCTGGTTTGTTTCCCCCAAAAAACTTTACAACACCACATTACAGTGATGTTCAAATGTGCAATATTTTTCAATTTTATATATATATATATTTTATTATTATTTTTTGTTACTTTTGCTGATATTGTCTCATGTTTAACTTTTCTTTCTTCCTATCGTTAGTCTTTAATACCTGCACTTTAACTGTCTGTGAGCTGCGGTGATAAGTGAATTTCCCCACTGTGGGATCAATAAAGTTTATCTTATCTTATCTTAAAAATAAAAAAACAAACAAACAAACAAAAACTTGCCATTGTCCATTTCTTCTGGAGCACTCAGCATTCAGAAATCCACTGTAGGTTTCGTTGAAAAAGACATTTTTGCACACTCATACCCTCTACATCTACATTAACTGTATGCGCTGCTGGGAAACTATGCCAAACAATGCCAAGGAAGGACCTCTAGAGGATGAATTGGTAACTGCATCTGGGCATCAGTAAACATCAGAAGAGGACAGCTGGTAGATAAATCAGGAAATGTAATGAGATTTTCCCTCACATTTCACTCATCATCCCACACCATAAGATGCGCTGTATGGCCCATGGGACATAGGGTGACTTCTGATACATTTTTCTTTAAGAAAAACAAATCACTAGCACATGGTACATTTCTGAAATCCTCAAGGTGGAAAAATGTTTACATCATATTCTAAGGTCTCATGTCTTAGTCTTTTGTCATGATTGATTGAAAACCATTTTTAATGATGTGTTTGGTCATTTGGGACACACTTTGTATATTCATTGGGTTAGGTTTTTACTTTTACCCTCAATTACATTTTTAAATATTATTTACTTGGAACATACCTATTCATGGTATCACTAAATCCAATTTCAATAACAGGACTATAACAACATCTATCAAAAATTCTCTCCAAATTCATCATCACAATATTCTAATATTGTAAGAACGTGGTAGACTGAGTAGAAATGACTACATATTAAGATGTTGTGCATTCCATAATTCATTTCACAGTAAAAAAAAAAACAAAAAAAAAAACACCACTACAAGGTATGTAATATTTTAAAATTCATTTCTTGGAGTAGCAGCACAACACAGGGTTAAACCAATTAATCAGTGTCAAAATTATATGAACACAGTACATTAAGTAAAAATCTCTGCATACTCAGTTGTAGACCTATGTAACGTTCTATATTTCCCATCTTATGCCTCTGCTTATTAAGATTCTTCATAAAAACAGCATTTAATGCATATAAAATCCATCTATGCATCATTTAACCATAGTTGTGGTGTGTGTCATTCATCCATCACATATATCCCTTCATTTTTCCTCTGTCTACTTATTGTATTTTAAGGCCATTCCTGTTAACCTGAAACATGCTGGTGGGCCATGATGACCCATGTTGGGTCATTTTTATAATTTAATTAAAAGATTAAATTATAAACTTATGGTATATACAGATTTGAAACCCACTGTATGCTTATTATGTTACAGTAGTGCATCTTATGCATATATGCATCATAAATATGTGTAATATATTTGTCATGACAATTTTCAAGGCTAAAATATTAAGATTTTTGGGGGTCACTGAGAAGAGGTCACATGAATTACGTTTTGTTGTTTCTATCAAGCAGTTCCACTGCAAGGGTTTTAGACTTTCACTTACCAGGCCAGAAAAAATCAACTGTTTCGCAGCCCTGGTCTATACCATCGTTAGACAGTTGTTTAGCATTTGTCCATGCTTGCAAAAAAAAAAAAAATTAACCTCAGTCTTCCTACAAAACAAAACCTCCAAACTATACAGAGTTAATGGACATCTGTGTCCCCAGTCATTAGCGAACTGTAAGCTGTAACGAAAATGTAGGGTTCTAGCAGGCAGATCTCCAGCCATTAGGAAATAAATATGTTGTAAGCTTTCAGTTAGCCCAATGCAGATAGTTGGCAGTGTGATCAGGGCACTAAGTGGAAATGAGGTGGCTGGGTTTTGACCTGGCTCTCCTTTGGGCTGAACACACCATTAGCGACCTGTGTATGACCCGCTATCACCCACACGCTTTCATATACCCCATGCAGTAATAGCAACAGCAGCTACCGATCAATGGCAAAATTAAGGCCATGCTAATGAAAGCTGAAGCTGTGCTAGAAAATATACCCCTGAGTCTCTGTGTCCATGAGCGCTGTAATGTAACATCCTTTCTCATATCTCTCTTTCATATCTCCTTCTTTTTTTCTGGTAGCAAATCTCCTGATGTTTTAAGTAGTCGGTCTGCGTGGTGCACAATAATTCATTACCACTATTCATAAGATAAACAGATATCAGTTTGTTATATTTCCAGATGAACAGAGGAAGATGACAATAGTGAGAAGGAGCACAGCATGATTAAGTTCTGTTAGGGTTGACAGATTTGTGTGTGGAAATGAGCCCAGATGTTTAGATGAATTATTCATTTCATCCTTTGGCACACGCTTACCAGGTGTCTTTGATAGGATTTGCCAGGTGCTGGCCAGAAAGAGAGCGTTATAAATACTATCCTCATGAGGAAAATGCATAATAAACACACAATAAAGGCTTTGGTGCTTTGAATGATTTTGCTATATTTTATTTACACTATAAACTATAAAAATGTGAAATCATCTTAAAAGGGCTAACAACCAGAGCAGCAGGATATTTTAAACAATTCCTCAACATAAGCACTCTATTACAAATAGATTTTTTTTTTTTCGTTTTTTTTTTCGTTTTTCACAAATCAAAGGCCACTGACAACCAAGTCATTCGTAGCAGGTACACATTTTTAATATTTACATACAGTGGCATAATTATTATTATTTTATTTCTCCTGCCTGAGTGTCAGTAGAAAAGAGCGAATGTTCGATTTCCAAACATTACATGTAACAAACACAAATGAGGCTCACATGTAACACCAGGGGTTCAGAACTTAGTTTGGCCCCATTTTAAGGGCCCAAAATTCCGTCTCACATGAAACGCGTAAAAACTCACATATCACACATCACATTTAATTGTTATACATCAAAGCAGTAAAGATGGCACATGGGTTCGATATATTTACACATTAAACAATGCTTTGATGAATCATTGTGTGTAAGAATCCACCACTGCAGCCACTCAGCACTAGTGATTGGACTGGGATTGTGCGGCGCACTGCAGCTTATAAAAGAAGATGTAGTCGAAAGCGTGCATTGTAAAAAGATCTCCTGTGACCCCATCTGCATCTCAGGTTCATAACCTATGCATTACACTATCCGGATAAAAAAGAGCTTTGTAAACCCACTGTCTCAAAAAAATAAATGAGAGTCTGAGAGACTTACTCTAGAAGGAATATGAAGGAGTGATGATGGATTTTTAAACAGGTAAATATTTGTGCCAGTATTTGTCAGAGATCTATCAGCCTCCACTCTGTTTCCAAGGTCCATGAACACACTGTAACCTTTACCAAGACTGTTGTTGTCCTGGTTGTTTCTGAAGCATCCCCTGACTGTGTCCTCTCACATTCTCATTGTTTCTCTATGTGCACTCACAGAACATAGATTTTTGTGATAATTTAAAACATTCTGGAAAATGTCAGAATACCTGTAACTACTTGCAGCTTGGCTAAACTGCTTCGCAAGTAGTAGTGACAGGCATACGCAGTGATTAGTCACAGATCTGCTGTCACAAATCCCCGCAAAAATTGTCAGCGACAGGATAATCTCGGTTAAAATTGTGTAGTGTGTACACAGCATGAAGATAGGTGCGTAAATCCCTCCACCATGAGAACTTGTTTGTTTACAGTCTGATGGGAGTTAATTGCTGGTACGTCAAGTCTGTGTTTTAATGGGCTGGATGCTGGAACCCTCGCAGGAGTATGAACACATAAAAGAGGCAGTGTGCCATGAGTGGAGCACATTAGACACCAGGCAAACAGGCCAAAACACCACTAATGAGCAGGGAGAGCCAATCCCTCACACACAAACACACACACACACACACCCTGCCACTGAGCTGTTTTATTTGCAGTGAAATGACTTCGGTATTTGTTCAGACAGAAACTATGATGTGGAATTACCTGTCTGGTTTTGTGTCAGTACACTGCATTGCCAATCTCAGTAGTTTATAAGACCTATATCTGTGCCAAAGTATAGGCCGCCTAGGCATATAGAGTATTTATATTTCTTACTGTAGCTGGGTGAAATAGCACATCGTCATCCAGTGATCTGTGCTCTGTGATTCACTCCAAGTTCTGCTTTTATCAGTATATTGTCATAAAGAAATTTTACAGAAATCCCGATATAGATTTTGATGCCTAATACGCAAGCCAGAGGTGAAAGTTCCAAGGAGAAAACGAACCAAATGAACATTTCAGATGAACAACCTCTATGGCATGAGATGACATTTGTGGGGGCAGGACAACATTGATAACAACATAGCCTCAAATTAATTTAGGTTGAGAGGCTATCACACTTAACTTATGCTATAGGCACTTGAGAGTCGACAACATACAGTCATCCAGTATATGGTCCAGTAGCTCGTCGTAAGCAGTTTGAGAGTTATCTTTGTTTAACTTTAACTGTGATCTCATTAAGCAGGGTTGACAGGTTCCAGCAAAATTTCCAGTCCAACTACATCTCCAACCACACAAAAGACCTGATATTAGCCTAAAAAACTTGGGCATTGGAAAAGGGATGTATTTTCTTCTTTTTCTCAGTCTTTCTCAGCATGTGAAGTACTTGTTTCCCATGCATTTCTGATGTAGACAGATTACTCTGTATTCCTCCTTTCTCTCTCCCAGTCTTCGCAATATATCTTACAATAGAAACTTGATGGAAGCTAATGCTGCTTCTGAGGTGAAGTTGCTTGTAATTAGTTTTATCAATAATTTCCCAGAGTTATCAACTATGATTGGATCAACGTCTGATCCTAAAGAACTTGATCAGGCAACTGAATGCTTAGAGTCAACATTCTGCTACACTCTAGATAATGTAGCTCCACTTAAAAGAAAAATAATTAGAGAGAAAAAACTAGCATCCTGGTAAACAGACTACTCAAAAAATTAGAACGTAAATGGCGTCAAACTAAATTGGCAGTATTTCAAACAGCATGGAAGGAGAGCATTCTGAGCTATAGAAAATCTCTTAGTGCTACTACATCAATGTATCTCTCCAACGTAATAGAAGACAACAAAAATAATACTAGATTCTTATTTAATACTGTAGCAAAATTAACTAGGAATAAGACCACCACTGAAACATGAATACCAGCAGCAATAACTTCATGAATTTTTTCAATGCCAAAATTGACAATATCAGCCAAAAAATCAGACTATACATTTAGAATGATTAAATTTAAAATTTGATAATTAACCATGTACATAATAGTATAACAGTATTAGATCAGCGATTAGAATGTTTTACTCCCCTTTGAGAGACCGAACTAATTTCACTAATTTCCTCATCAAAATCATCAACTTATATACTAGATCCCTCACTTGCATGTTTCTTCAAACAGATAATTCCCAAGCAGTTGAACCTCTTCGAAAAATAACGCATTCTTCCCTTAGCACTTGCTATGTACCTAAATCTTTTAAAGTAGCAGATATCAAACATTTGATTAAAAAAACCTGATCTCAACCCCTGTCAGTTGTCCAACTACAGGCCAATATCAAACCCCTTTTAGTTTTGCTGTCAAAGCTAATCATGCCAAAGTCCCTGCTTGCACTCTGCACACAATGTGTATTGTCCTTAAACATTATGTGACAATTAGCATACCTAATAGTCTCTCTCTCTCTCTCTCTCTCTCTCTCTCTCTCTCTCTATCAAGCGAGAAGTGATCACAAGTGATCCTGACCCCTTCTGCTCTCCAGACCTGCCTGATCGATCCTGATGGCCTACTACTGGCTGGAGTTCTCATCATTGGAACTCATTCTCTGCTGCTGAGGATGGCCCCACACGGACTGCCTGAAGATACATGAGATTACTGTGGATGGTACCGCTTACAAACCATGAAGATGTCTTTGGACTGCAGTTGATACAAACAGTTTTGCTACGATGGGTTAGGACTACAATTGCTTTGATAGATTTAGGACTGCAATTGCCACAAACAGTTTTGCACTCAAGTCTCCGTCAGTGAACAGTTGATAACTTCAACAAAATAGACTTCATGTGAAAACTATAATGAATTTCCTGGTTACAAAATTGCACTTTTTGATCACGTAAAAAGTTATAGAAGGGAATTATTTATAATCGCACTATCCGGTGTCAACCAGATGAGGATGGGTTCCCTTTTGAGTCTGGTTCCTCTCAAGGATTCTTCCTCATCTCAGATAATTTTTCCTTGGCACCACTGCCTCTGGCTTTGCGCATTATGGATAAATTTATACATTTAAAAATGTATATCCTGAATTTATATATTTCTATAAAGCTTTTTTGTGACAATGTCCATTGCTAAAAGTGCTATACAGATAAAATTGAATTGAATTGAATTTCAACTTGGTACTTGTCAACTACCAGTACCTTCCCCATTTATGGAGTGACATCAAACCATCATGGCCGCGCACACTGTGAAGAGTGTAAAGTCCCCCTTCTTTAGATTCAAATTAGGTTATAGCAGTATTGGCTTTAGATCAGTTAATATACAGACACAATACTTGATTAATTCTATAACATTGACCATAATAATCACTGTTTTAAGAAGGTAATCATTAACATTAGAGTTATCGCTAATGGCTAGCTTGTTGATAAGCTACTCACGATTGTGCACTGTTGTTGCTGTGCTGCAATTTCAGTCCAAAATGTTGCATGAGTGTGTGGAGTTCACTACAGTAGAACAGTACCAGTAGCCACTCAGGCCTATAACTGTTGAAGTGTTATTAAAGTAGCTTTTTATGAGCTTTAGATGCTCTTACATGCCATTTTTTTCCCAGCTTCACATGTTGAATGTCCCGAGGCAGGAAATGATTTTACAGGGTTACCACTTACAAGGCACCACGGATGCAGCATACGTGTGCAACATTTAGAAACGAGAGTAAATCAATGGCTTTCTGTCAAATAGTGATTTTTTTAATTGTTTGCCACTGAAATGAAGTAATTAGTATTTAAACAGAGTTCAACAGCTAAAATTGTGGGGCTCTGCCCAACCTGTTCCTATGGACTAAATTCTCTTTGAATTCTCAGTGTCTTCCTGACAGGTCTCAGGAAAACCATTTGTCCCACCCTATTTGTGGGTTAAGGAAACTAACAGACATTAATCTTCCCTCCTCTTTGATCTGGGTGAAACTTTTACAATTAAATGCTATGCAGCTTCCTATTATTATTTATGATTGGATTTTTTTTTAAATATAAGCTTCATTTATAGTCACATCACTGCATGGCTTTATCACATTTAAATAATCTAATCCAATAAAATAGGGTGTAATACAAAAGACCGAAAATAAGTCTTAATTGATGGGAGCAGTAAATGCCAAGTTTTAATGATGTTATTTATACACATGGTACATACATTTTAATCACAGGAGCTGGCAGCAGGACAGAAGCAGAGATGTATTTCATCAGAAGACTGTGGCAGATGAGTGATGCACCACTATTACAGACACAAGGACACTCTGATTGGTGCCAAAGATTTGATCCAAGCATCTAATATTAATCTGCACCTTTTGCTTTTTTAAGATTATAAAGCTGCACCACTGAACTATGAGTGTGAACTGTAAATTTCCATCTGTTTTTTCTGTACTTGTAAACAATGCCCAAAGTAATCTTAAAATGCTACAAACGCGAGTGCAGTAAATTGAAGAAAGGAAATTGTTCAGGTTGTGTACCACTTCTCGCTTTTTAATTAACAATGCATGACATGTTGCAGGAAGGGAAATGCGAGCTATTCACTGGAACGGATATCTCAGCAATGATGAATGAGCTGTCACATCCAATTGTTCCACAGTCTTGCTCTCCATGACATTCTTCACTGCCAGCTATCACCAGAGTGCCAGGTCACACTGGGTGAGGTCAGAGGTCAATTCAAGGGGTGGCACCCAACCTTGTCTCATCCAGAAATGTTCATGATCATTTTAAGATTCATCCCAGTTTCATTCCACAACACAGTATATTTATTTATGGCAATTTTGGTCATTTAGGATTTTGCACCTCCTTCCCACTCAACAAGTATTCCATATCATATTTTACAATTATTTAAGCACGGCAATGTAAAAGAACCCACATGCATTATGGACATATCTTGCTAATATTATTTTCTGTATAAACAAAAGAATAAATATATTTTGCCAAAACACAATATATACATCAGAAACATGGGATTTCATGGGATTAAAGTATCTATTAGGGTTTTAATCAGTTTATAAACAGAATAGTCATTATCAATGTTGTTAGGATACCAGTTGGTTTATGAGGGAAATACATGAAAACAGATTTGAATTCAGTAGTAAGGTTTATGTTTTACAGAGTGTTGCATAAGTATTCACGCCCTTAAACTTTCCACATTGAGTTTTTCATTCGGCAGAAACCGAAATGTACTTATCGATTATATGCCATGCATCTACACAAATGTGGGGGGGGGATCAGTGTAGTTCACAAAATTATTGTAATGATTAACATGTTTTTTTATTATTAATACAATTATTAATGATTAATGTAGTCTCTGACTAACCCCTCCTTGCCCAGCCACTGAATTTTGGCGTACTCCTCTAGACAGAGTTGTGGTTGTGCCATGTTCTTTATTAAAAATCAATTTAATGGTGCGCCGTTTGGGATATTTTTTTTTTTTTATTATAATCTGGTTGATAATTTTCCAGAACTTTGTCCCAGACTTGTTTTGACAGCTCCTTGGACTTGTTGATGCTGTTTGTTTAGGTATTATCTCTAAAATACTCTGTGGACCAGGATCAGGTGTATTTATACTGGGATCACATTACACTGTAATTGCAATTCTATTCATGACTTCTGATGGCAGCTGGTAGCACCAGAACTGATTTAGGGGTGTTACAGCAATGAGGGTGAATACTTAACCTTTTTTACTTTTTTTTTTCTTTTTTCGAATAGCTATTGATTTTTAATCCAGGACATACAATCCTAATTTCAGTTCCAAATTGTAACACTTCAAAATGTGAAAAATTTCAGGTGAATACTTATGCAATGCCTGTTACTCGCCTCTACCAAGTTATGAGTTACTTTCTCTGTTTCTTTCACCTGACCTTCCTTCCTTTGACCTTCCTTCCTTTTCCTGATATGATGCAAGTTAGCTAGATGGTATATATTGCGCTTTCTTAAAAAGAAAAACACACATAGCAGAAAACATGTTTTGCAGAGAAATATTAATCCCTTAAACAACAAGTTTGTAATGCATCAGACATAACTAGTAGATACAGTATATGTAGTGAAAGTACAAAGTAATGTACATGTACAAAATAAACGTTACACAGAATAATAAAACATTTTCAGTCAAACACTTTCTCAGTCTTCCTGTAACAAAATATAATTGTCATATCATTCTTCTTTTTTTTAAACTATAAAATTGATACCACTAGTAATAATAGTAGTCCAGAAACTCTAGAAACTCTGTTTGTTGTCTTTTTGAGTTTACAATTTAAGATTTTATGAGGTTTTATGAGGAACCAGAGGCATGAGCAAACTGCATTTGAACTCTATTGAAAATTTGTGGTCTGAATTACAGCAGGCAGTTCAGACACACACAAACAGAACATAATGGAGTTTGAAACGTTCTGCATGAGGGAGCATCTAAGATCTCTCTACATGTGTCTCCAAATGTTTTAGACATCAGAGTCTTAGTGCTATTTCTCTCTAGGGGAGGTTTCACCAAATATTAATTGTGGAGGTGCCAATAGTTTTAAAATGAGTGTTTTGCAGGAACACGGCACTACTTTAGAAAAAAAAATTTACACTGCCCTCCAAAAGTTTGGAAACACCCTAAGCAAAGTGAGGTTTTGGACAATATCAGCATTAATCTTTATCATTTCCTGGTGTAAATGCATTAAAGTAACTTGTCATTATCACTAAAGATAATAACTAAAGAATAACAATAATTGTTTTTTTTATTACATAATAATGGCAATATATACACATCAAAGTCAGACATGCCCCACGGGTAGCTGTGATACCTGATTACTGCTTTAAACCTGGCCAAAGGTGTCTACTACTGTTTGGAACGGAAGGCAAAGTCTGGGTCCAATAAAGACAGAAAGAGGAGTGGAAGACCAAGATGTACCTCTTC